>JAUESF010000070.1:2547628-2557811 GCA_032274765.1 Malacoctenus tetranemus | reverse complement strand
CTCAATTGGCGCAAAAAGCTATGCTGAACGCTTGTCTGTGTAGGTGTGTTTGCGCAGACAATTATACACACCCAGTTCGCACACAATGGGAGACGCACGGGCACACCTGCACAAAGCATTCGCCATGATCTGAACACGGAGTCCTCGAAAACAAATGTCCTGAAGGTGTAAGACAATGGAGCGACACAATAAGCTAACACTTCAGCACACAGGCCAGGATCGTAGGACGGCATTGTGGTGTAGTGGTCGGTGCTTGATGGCTGTATGCTTAAACCTGCACGATTGTGTGTCCCTGTGTTGGTCCTGGGACGGACTGGTGACCCGAAGTCAGTTGGTGTCCACTTGCAGTAGCAGGAAACAGTTAAAGGAGGTGTGTGAGAGTGGAAAAAGTCAGTATCCAGATAGTAAATCATATGTCAGAGCAGCCTCCTCAGATAAAACCACCCAACATGTCACTGGAATCAGGTGCGAAACCAAGACACCAGGATAACATGAAGAAATATCGTCTACTGCAGTTATAAAAGTCATTTTTTGGTGAAGACATGCACCTTTCCAGTATTGTTTCCTTCAGATCCCCTTATCTTATACAAACTGGTGGCAGATAAAGAACCACGACTCAAAACGTTGAGATTGGCCCAATCAAAATAAAACCAACACTCGTGAACAATGATATCTGCACATTCACAAACCCACTGTGAAATCCTGCCACATGTAAAGCTGTTAAAAATGGCTTTATGACTGCGTTGACGGTGATTACAATGATTGCTACTTATCGGGACAATATATGCCCTCTGAATAAAAGCTATTAAAAAGGCTCCATCAACTGCTATTAGTACATTAAGCAATTTACCTTTAGGAGTTGCAGTTTTACACTGTACTCTCGATCACTCTGTTGGGAAAGATCCAGCATGATGGAGAAAAGCAAAGCTTTCAATTTGCCTCGAAAATGTGGTGGGAGCCGAGACACTGAGGGATGACAGTACAACGCGCTACCTTAGATGCTTCATTGGAGTTCCTTAAAAGGCAAAGTGCAATTGTTGAATAGTGCCGTCTTGGTAAATGTACCATATGTTCACTGCTGCTTATTTTCAAGCAGACTCAAACGGTGCCGGAGCCAGCACTGGGAGCCAAAGGGAACATACATCCCCCGGTTGGAATTCTCTCCTATTTGACAGAGCATTTGGAGCTGCTGAGATGAGCTCGGGCTGCGCATCAGGACGAAGATGTAAAGCAGCTGCAGGCCTCGTGACAAAAGCACCACACACACGTTTTATTGATAAAGCCTGTGGAGTAAGTTAGAATCCTCAGAATGAGGCAAACAAACTCAACCATTTGCGGCTACATCATGTCAACAGAATGCTGCGGAGGCATCCAGCCGCTGATAGGACACAGGGCGCCCTACATCAGTTGGTAAAAGTGCTGTGGGTCCAACAACAGTTAGTGCTGGTCATTACAAGCGCTGCCTGCGTTCCCCTCATTGTTAGGGGGACCGCCACTTTATTGCTTCCTCTTTCTTCCACATGTAAATCTCGATGTCAGGCTTTTTAACCAACACTTTAAGTTTAATTGTCAGAGCATCCGAAGCAATTATGTTATTATGGCTTGTTATAATGCGATTATAGAGCCTGAGCGGGGTGATTGTGTCTTTAAGAAGCAGTGAGAGTGAGGGGAGGAGGTGGTGCGGTTTCACACCCCGGGGTGGGAAACATGGGCGGGGCCAGCGGCCGCTGAATGACAGCCGCTCAAAGGCTCTCCAAGTCAACGGCGCAGCGAGAAGCCGCGTCGGCCAATCAAATGAAACTCCAACCCGGGAACAGCCAATCACAGCAAGCCGGTGGGCGGCCGTTGGAATCGCTGTTGTGCTTCCAACGTGGGACTCGCGGAGCGTTCACCCAGAAAAAAAACGGAGAAGTAACTCGGGAAAGGGAAAAAAAAAAACTCCCGGTGGTAAATCAGAAGGAGGGAGGGGGGTCTCAATTTTGCTATTAACCGGATCGTCGAGATTTTGCGACCGCAGACTGCACCTGATAAGCTGTCGGTGGAGTTCCCTCCGGATGGGACCGAGTGTGAGCGCTTCAAAGTTGGATGTACTGCTGCGCCGGAGCCGCCGCTCGGACCTGACCGATGTGCTACGCTCGGCTTGAGAGGATCTGAGGAGTTTTTCTACACTATCCCCGCGGTCTTAACTTATTTACTACAAGCGCCACTTTGCTCTGGACTGTTCCAAACTCACGGAGGAGCCTGCGGGGTCTCTCTCCCCCACAGTTTAGACGAGTTTTGCTGCTGTTTCGCGGAGCGGCTGTTGCTGCGAGTGCCGCCCGGGCGCAGTGTCCTTTAACACTTGCGTGTTTTCAAATGTGTCGCCTCAAAAAGCAGTCCTGTTCTCAGAGTACATATTTATCCTTTTAATGGACTCCTTTTTGACACATAAACTCAGATTGCGGGCGACGCACGGGCGGTGTAAAGTTTAGCAATGCCGGTGAATCTGTGAAGCGCCTCAGATTTGATCCCGCGTCGGACTCCCGGAGGAGAAAGTTGGAGTGGACTTGTTTCAGAAATGAATGTCGTCCGGACTCAAAGCATTTTACTCTACCGAAGTTGCGTAGCGCAGTCACAGACGGACATTTAATGTGATACGAGAAGTTTTCGTTTTTTTCCCAACTCCCCAAGAGACATTTTTATTCCAGTTTGTGGCTCCAGGAGAGAGAAAGGAGAGAGCTGCAGCGGCCGCGCTATTAAAACTGGATACAAAATGGCGGCGCTCCTGGGACGATTTGGATATGGATCTTGTTGTGTATTTTATTTAATTTTGTCGCTCCAGCTGTTGAGCAGCTTGGCCCTGAGCTCGGACGTCCCCTGTCCCCTGAACTGTACCTGCGACGGAGACTCGGTGGACTGTAGCAACCTGGGGCTGACGGCGACCCCTCTGGACCTTCCAGTTTGGACCGTCTCCTTGTAAGTAAAAGCGCTTCGTCGTCCCCCTCCCCAACCCCCTCTGGACTATTTATTGACCGGTCCATAACAGGGTAACAATGTTTGTGTAGACAGAAGAAGGAACTACACAATTATATCTGTGAGAAAGTTTTTCCTTCTTCTTTTTCTTCTTCGAGCTACTCGGTCGTTGAGTCGTACAGAGGGCCCCCGGTGGCCCCCGGTTCGAATCCCGTCTGATTTTTTTGCGCCTCTGCTTGGAAGTTGCATAATTGTCTATCAAGTGTAAGAGGTGAGAGAGAGAGGGAGAGAGGGGCAGCTGTCACCGTGGGTCTATTTTCGTAGCCCTCCCCCTCCCCCCAAAAAGTGTCTCCAACTTTTTGAGGGTCCAAGTAGTGGACCCCCCCCTCTCCCCATGAAGTGTCACCCCCTTCCTCCCTACACACCGCCCCCTTTAGAGATCCCTGCACCCCACTAATACAACCAGCGCACCGCCTTCACTCCTAGCTGAGGCAGGAGGTCGCAAACGCATCATGGAGTGAAAAGAAGGTTGCTGATCAAAACCTCCAACAACAGTTCAGAGGGTGAACAAATGATGGCAGGTGAAAGGAATCGCTCTGTATTTGAGTGTTATCTGGTCACAATGTGTTGTTTTTTTCTAATCTTTGGGTCAGTATTGACTCACAGCGTGTAACAGGTGTCTTATAACAGCACAAACAATTCGTTCAGTGGATTCCAAAGGGGAACAGAGAGAGCTCTCGTTATCACTCCCATCTGTATCGAGATGGTACCACTTCGGCTTTCAATCACTCGACGTAAACTGTCACACCCGCCCGTAGTCACTTCAGTTCATTCGATAGCCCGCGACTTTCCCTTCTTTTTAAATGTGGTGTTCCTCCAAAAAATGTCAGATTTTCATCTTGCTCTTTCCTTCAAGTTTGGACTCTCACATATTCAGATGCCTGAAAGTTCAGATGAAAGGCATTGGGGAAGGGGGGGGGAACGACACACACACACACACATCCGCTCCACAAGAGTCCCACTCAGCAAACCGTCCCCCTGAGGCAAAAGAATAGACCCCAGCGTGCCATAACGAATAAAACTTAGCATCATTCAGCAGGATCCATTCCTGCTTCCTTGTAAATGAGTTTTCTTGCAAATGAAGTGGCTTCCCCCTCCCCACTTAACCCTTGTAGCACGATGGACAGCAGCTGAAATTCTTTCCCACTCGCTGATTGGGTAAAACCTTCTACCTCGGGGTGTTTCTTATAATGGAACGTCCTCTCATGTTTGGGGATCGCCGGCGTTTATCTGAATGATGCGGTCCAATTTCAGACAACACTCTCCTTCTTGCTCGGACAATGTTTTGGCTCCGGCCGCCACCGCCGTGTCCAGTCACTGACCCCCCCCATTTCGCGCCCTCCCTTGTGACACTTGGGCATCTCGTTAGAGCTTTTTCAGCATCTGTTCCCATATTTGTTTGCGGCGTTGAACCCAGGGTCAAAGACCGAGGCCCCGCAAACTCCTCTGGCTCCCAGGTTCCTGCGCGAAGCAGTTTATCTTCTCACTTGAAGTCAGGAATGCAAGTTTGTAAAAAAAAAAAGGGAAAAAAAAGAAGAGAAAAGTCTACCAAAAAAGCATGAATAACAACACTTGTGCCCGTTTAGTCGCGTTGCCCCGAAGCGCCGCTCGCCCAAGATTAAGTGCAGAGGCTGTTTATCATGCGTGTACACAGGCGGACACTGCTCCTCCTGTCCCTAAACGACAATGAATGTCCATTGTAGGGCCGAGCGTCCCAGCCAAAACAGCTGCTCTGAAGCCTCTCGGTCGGTGTGAAGGAAAAGGGTCCTGCTCCAAGTCTGTTATCTCCCCCGAACCTTATCGGTGGAGATTTAAGGACCCGCAATCTTGCTGTTTTCAAAGGGTATGGCTTTATGGCTCGGAATGATCATCTAAAACACCTCGCTCGCATACTTCCACACCATGACAGATAGCAGCATAATGTTGGCAGCCAGCTCAAAGAGATCAAACGCTGCATCGGTGGGCTTTGTGAACAGGCCGGGATAGTATATGATCGCTGTGGCACAACAGAGGCAAAGCAGTCACAACTTCACAACTCTTAGTCCTTTAGCTGAGAACATGTTTGTCTGTGTGAGTGGACGGTCGATGTCTCACAGGATGAGTGGATGAATGGCGTATGACTGCAAGGCTCGTGGCGCAGAACGCGAGCCACAATTGAGCCGTCTGGCCTCGGACGATCCTTTAAAAAACGCTAAATGAATGATGTGTCCACACTGCTTTAGTCACGTCGTGTTGGCGGGGAGCTCAGAGGGAACCAGCACAGCTCCTCTGGGGTTAAAGGAGTCGGCTTAGCAGATGATTACTGTAAACCAAAAAAGACAAGTTTGAACTGTTTCCGTTTTGATCCCACCATGAATCATGTCTGGCGGTCCCACTTGCAAAGAGGCTGTTTTTTACGTTGCTGATTGAGAGATAGTGCTGTGTTTTCATCACTTCTGACACACTTGTGAGCGCACTGGGTGATATTCACAGATAGGGGTGTAACTGTAGTATTGCTACAGGTTTATAAAGCAGACTGAGACTCTTCAGACTGTTGGCAGAGCTGACAACTAACTTTAGTCTTGGATAAATTCTCCCTCAAGGAGTCTCACTGAGCAAAGTCAGTGTGTTATCGGTCCTCTCTGTTATGTTTACCCTGAGGAGTAGGAGCAGCAGCCGGAGTGTTGGTGTAAGGACGGACAGTATCGTTGCGTGTCAACAAATCCAGTCCACCACCCCTCTACCTTCCTCCCTCCCTCTGTCTCTAATCTACAGCATGCAAATGTTGAGGTCATAGGGAAATTGCTAGTGCACCTGTTGAATTTACCTGGTAAATATGTGGTGTCACTGTTGTTTCTAATCGTTGCAGAGCAACCACACACTGTATTTTTTTACTGTCTCCACCATGTAAAGGAGGAGATCAAACTGGCATTAATCAAATGAGGGTTTCCCACCCATTCGTGTGGGTGATGAGTGATTGTGCTGTCATGTAGCTGTTGCAATTATATCTGTGCTGCCCCCTTTCAATGGGGATTACAGGAGAAGAACCTCAGGCCTCTTTATTTCTGCAGCGGGAGTTGTTCTTTCTGAGACGTTTCATACCTCCACCAGGAATGTGGGAAAGACTTTTGGAATTCTGAAAAAAAAATCTGCAAATCAGCTAAATTTTCAGTTTCCACTGGCCAGAGTTGAAAAATCGCAGAGCATTCGCTCAATGTAACCACAAACAGCATCTCGAAGAAAAATGATGGCAAAAACAAACTGTTACTGCTGTCACAGCGTTGTGTTTTTATGTGTTTCACTCAAGGTAAAAGTGAAGTGTCATGACGAACATTCATAATAACCTGCCTTCATTAATGGCTTGAAGAGATGTTGACTGTTGAATGACACATTCACTTTTTTATCAATAGCAACATAAAGGGATTCTAGTTGTTGTGTTGTTTTCTCCCCACTGAGATAAAATCTGCAACTATTGTCAACGTCTTCCTAAACAGGTGAGAAAAGCACTTGAATATCAATGTTTCTAAAAAGTTAATTGTTGCATTATACTGCAGTACAATAGTAATTATAGTTCAATTCAGTTCCTGAAATTTTGATAATTGTGAAGGAAGGCAGGCGGTGGCTTGTTGTTGAACAATGAACATTGAGTCAAACAGGTGTCATTCTTTCATTCACATTTGACTCTTTTCATCAGTGGGAGTATAAACAATTTGGTTTCTGTATTCCTCGGAGACAAAGTTATAATAAAGTAGTATTTGGAACTTAAGTCAGTGTTTTCAATCCTCTGAATCTCTGTTTTGAATCCTCGGTTCAGACTCACTCTCCAGCTCTGCTCTTTACAAGATCCAGAGGCAGCACATGGTTCGATCCACCATGAACAGCTTCTTGGTTTTTCACTTTAATAGTTTAACAGTTGAAACTTGGTTCACTCACCTCATTGATTCCTGATCCCTTCTGTCCCGCTTGTTTTGGGTCCCCTCCTCCAAGCCCAATTTTTTGCTGGAATGATTTCGGTGAAATAAATGAGTGTTTGTCCGAGGAAGATGGGTGGCTGGAGGGCGAGGTCTGGCCTGCAGTCCATCCATCAGGAGATGTGGCTGGACCTCCGAGGCACAAACAGGACCTCAGTTCTCTGTGAGGAGAAAGAAAAAGCACTTAATGGTCTCCAGTTGTAAAAATAATCTCCTTTTAGAAGCCTGATTTTAATGGCTCTCTGTGAGAAAGTGGCCTTGATGAAGATCCGGGGGAAACAAACGTACCTGTCGTCTCTCAGCGCTGCTTTTAATCCTATTACAAATGCTTGTTGGTTGCAAACACATCTGGAGCCACACTTGAACTTCATTCAAATGCTTCCATCTTCTTTGCGGAGTTGCGAGCTTTTGTGTCTCCCCGTCTTGCTCTGCTGCTTTGCGTCAGTGCCGCTCTCGTTCCGGCAAAACCGGCCGCCAGTCGCCGTTGCTCGTATGTTGTTTTTGATTGATGAATCGCCTAATAACATTCAAAGCAAGTTTGCTCTCACACAGTCACATATTGGCTCTCAGGAGTGGCGTCTTATCTTATTTGCGGCCGCAGTAATGTGTATAAAAAGCATTTTTGCCCACAGTGCCACGGGCATAATGGGATTTTGCAAGTAAATAAAAGCATGAGCATTACTAATTTTGGCAGTGATTGCTGTGGTTGGAGGGAGATAAAACAGATACAGGATGTCTGTTTGCCAGCGTCTCTCAGCCTTCTCACATGTGAGAGTGTAAAACCCCTTTTGCTGTTGCAGAAAGCCGCGTCCTTTTATGGGCTTTTGCCTTTCATTTTGTTTGTTGTTTTGGAAAAACCGCTGCTTTTACAAGTGTTTGTCTTCATTTTCACTTAGTTATTTTGCAATTACTGCGCTGTATCAACCAGCGCGCAGGGTAATGCGATCCTGAATGATCCCTTTGTTACTCCTAAGTGGTTACCCATGTTCAAAAGTGTTTTACACATTTGTAACGCTCTGCTTCGACTCAACCTCAAGCCATAGCCTTATAAACCCTACGGTTACAGCCTTATTGGTAAACAACACCCCCCTGAACAGTCGGTTTTGGGTTCTAGCCTCAGGAAATGGGTTTGTGTTGGTGGTTTCCTGACGAGGACTGGGAGCACAGCGGGCTGGCTGGCAGGTTGTGGACCAGTCTGCAAAGGGAGGACTGAATTGTGCGGTTGTAGATCACCTGGCCTGAAGGGAGGGAGAGGGGGGTAACGGTAGGAGGTGGTGGTGGTGGTGGTGGTGGGGGGCGCCTTCCATCCGCGGCATGGGATTATTTTTGCTAATGTCACAGTTTGCTGCTGCTGCTGCTGCTGCTGCTGCTGCTGCTGCTGCCTGCAGGCGTGTTCCAGCAGTTGGTGAAAGTCCTGTCAGTGGTCAGAAACCTCAACCACTGTCACACATGTTGCAGCTCACAGGAGAAACCCAGAGTAAATGAAACATAGCAGGACCGTCTGCTTGGATGTCACAGATTGCCAGACACAACTTGCACTTCCTAGCTGACGTTTTTATTTTACTTCTGCCAAGAACAAGCATGCAAATTTTGTTTTTCATGCAAAGCAGCAAGATTTGCTCCGAACCTAAGATCTGTGTCACGCTTACTTACGCTTTTCTCGAGTTTAAACTCGATATAAGTACCGATTTCTTACACAAACACTCCTCCGCATAAATGCTCCCTCTCCAGCTAATACATAAGACCTCTGGGCTGAGACGCAGCAGCAGCAGCAGTGCTCAGCGGGGTTGACTCTCTTGTGGTTTTTCGGGCATTTCTTGCTACGCAGCCTTGTAATTTTGTGGTATTGGGAGTCATTATACCCAGTTTGTTTATTGTCATAGTTTTTGCTCGCCTTGCGACTTGCGTATCCTCTGGCAGATGTTTTATAGTCCCAGTTTGAGCGGTTTGGGAGGGTTTAGAATGATGTTATCGTTGGCACAGATTTTTATCAGCTACCACCCCCCCTCCACTCTCACCCCCACCGTCCCGCCCTCCCTCCTTTATCAGGTTGTTTGAAGTGACGGTTAATCAAAGGTCTGGGAGTCCCGAATTTGAAGTGGCAATCTTTTTTTTGCATCATCGTTAACACAGCGGAGGAGCACTCGTTCAGCTTATCGTCCGGGAACAAACGAAGAAGAACCGGCAAAGGTTAAGCCGCCACTCTAATAACAACAGATAAAGTCTGACATTTACATGAAGATATGGAATGAGCTCACGGCCTCTCTCTTGGCTTTAATGACAATCAAACAGCTGCTGCCACAAGTCATTCTGCAGGAATTCAGTCAGCAGAATAGATGCCCCCCCCCTTCTTTTTCGTGAAGACGCGGTCGGGCGCCAAGTTTCTTTCTTTCTTTCTTTTTTTTCTCTTCTTCCCCCTCTCCCCCGAAGTCAGTGTCTACAAAGTGGGCTTGATCAATGAATCATCTGTGAATTCTCTACATCTGGTAAGAGTTTGGGGAATCTGGAGAAGATGTTAGAAAAAAAAAAAGAAGCGTGACTTGGAGGGAGAGAGAGAGAGAGAGAGAGAGAGAGAGAGAGGGAGAGGAGGTACTGCGCAAGTGAAGCGGCGTTTGCCCTGAAAACAGGCGGTGCTCGGATATGTGGGGGGGAGTTTGAGGGGGGCTGCCTTGGACCACCACATCGTCCCTGCAGCATTTGTATTCACTGATACTTTAGAAAAGCAAGTCCAGTGTCTAGACACTCACTAATTTAAGTGCAATTATTATTACAGTCATTAGGGTTCTCTTTGAAAAATAAACATTGGTTATGAGAAGTTTGTTCAAATCAAAAACTGTTCCCACTTTGAAGTCGAACGTAAGAGTTCAGCTGTCCGCAGAACACTACAAGAGACCCCCCCTGAGAGCACATACATTGTTTAGGTTATACTTCCAGATCAATAGAGAGTTTGTTTTTACAGCTCTGCTGTCCTATGGGATTTTCCCATTTGTCTTCGTGGTGTATCTTTGGCATCGTTTCCTTCACATTACTCTAGTTCTACATCACCACTTGTTGTCTAACATGCAACTCCAAACTATTTTTTTTACTCTCTTTTCTTGTAGCTCAGCCATTGACTTATTGTAAATCTTCCAACAGCGATGTGCATGGAAACTTAGCAAAATCCGACTTCGCATTTGCGTGGTTAAAATTGTTCCCCCCAGATAAATGACAATGGAGTAACA
>JAUESF010000070.1:2440638-2454810 GCA_032274765.1 Malacoctenus tetranemus | reverse complement strand
TTGTCTCATTTTGTACAAAACAACTTGAAGTATTGTCAGCAACAAGGGACAATGACAGGCACAGTGCATACATGTTTTCTGCAGCCAACAGCCAAACAACATTGACAAATTTATTGGGCCTCTAGATGTGTTGAAGGGCTGATTATTCGTGATCTCTTTGGTAAGACAAATATGAAAAGCAACAAATTTTCAGGAATTTCATCATTTAATTTAATTCATTTTAATTTGATTTGAAATATTCGAGGATGCAATAATGCAATAATCTTTTCTCTGGAGAACTTTAAAAGCTCATTTCCCCTTTTTTGTGGATAAAATTGAATGATGAAATAAAATATGCAAATTAATAAAATTGCTGAATTTTGAATGAAATAAATGATGTAAACAAATTAGTTAAAGACAGTGTGCATGTGTCTGTCTGTCTGTCTGTCTGTCTGTCTGTCTGTCTGTGTGGTGAGGGGAGGGGAGGGGGGTCTCTATCACAGCCCTTTTTAGGTCAATGAAGATGGAGGAGCTGCATTACAGTAAAATATGCACAAACATGCCTGTCAGTGCCGTCCAACCTGTTCTGTCCGTGGGCCCTGACAGAAATATAGATCTGCTCCGATAGGCTCCTGTCACGCTGATATTCGATTCACCGCCTCATCAGCTGATCCCATAGCTCCGTTTGACACTTGTGGTCACACAGACATTCAGACAAAGTGCTACAGCCATCGTGCTGCTGGGGGGAGGGGGAGGGGGCGGACTCGTGGAGGGGGTCTGGAGATAATTAGCGGGGCCATGCTCACTCAATTCCCATCATGCAGAGGTCCAGCGAGTCTCTGGGAAACGATAGGATCGTCCAAACTGTGATAGCGATCAACTCCTCACCTTGTTGCAGTTCCTGATTATGATTCAGCAACAGAAATGTTACATCAGATTGTCCCCTGCTTGCAAATGATGACCTTTTAAATAGCAAAGAGTGAGCGCGGAGGGAGAAACTAACCTTTAGATTTGAATAACATCTGGGAGGCTCGGTCTGGTTGAACCGTGGTATCAGAGTGCCACCTGCTGCTCAAACTGCGCACTGAACTGGCGGCTTCAATGCAACCATAGCAAACCTTACAAGTGGTCTGCAGTCACCTGCAATTGGCTTACAAAAAAAATGCATGAACCAAATAAGGATAAACACAATTGCACAACGTGTATTCAAAGAAGTCTGTAAAACAATGTAATTGAGCTCCCCTGATGCAGTCAAAACATCATGTAGCCCCATTACTTCTGCATGTATTATTCATGGTTGCTGGATTTATCAGCTGTCAGACAATATGTATGGTGGGCGCACCGTCTCCAGCACATGGGAGTGCTCCAATCAAACCTATGATGGGGAAAAAGGTCAGCTGGGACCGCTGTGCTGGATCGCGTGATAATAACCAATTAACATGCTAATTTCACTATGCATCCTTGCAGTAATTGCCTCCATCAATATGAGTGAGACAGTGCAACCTTCATCTGCAGAACATAAGGGGAATTTATTTTTTATTTTTTTGCTTGATGGAATAATATATGATGACAAGCACAAGGAGCCGGCTAAAATTCTGAGAGGCTGTGTGTATGTGTGTATGTGCGTGCGTGCGTGCCCAAGAAGTACACCCTGGTCACATCGACAGTCCCAAATTGGCGTCAAATGCATGTTTTTGATCTTTGAAAGGAAACCACAGTACATGTTTGACCCCCACCCCCCACCCCCCCAACTCTGCCTGCGCCACAGTGCTGTAGGGCCAGACACTAAAGCTTCCAGTAGAGGTGCACAGCTGCTGTCCTAAATGGTGTTTGATTAGACACTGTGACAAACAGTGAGAAGAGATTCTAGGCTACAGAAGCTGTGAAAATGTGCTGATATACGAAGCCCAGGAAGAACATGCAAACCCCACACAAAAAAAGGCAGCGAGGCTTCCTGTCCCGTCATTAAGCCAGAGAGAGTTTTACAAAGATTAAAACAAAAAGGCGGACAGTGCTGTCAGTGGATAGAAACCTTACCTTTAATCTGCAACATCTACAGATATCAAAGCAGGCTCTTTGCTTGCTGTACGTCTGGGAGTTTAAATGCTGCAACTTGTGCTGCTCGAATGCAATCCAGGAGGTATCTTTCATGCAGACTAATTTCCCTTCCAGCTTAGAAAACACATGAAATGAGCGGCTGTGGATGACGGATGTATCTGATTGGAAAGTTGCTAAAAGGCATTCGCATCTTCCTGCTCTTTTTGAAAGGACACGTGCGAACTGAAGCAAACACTGTCAGCAAAATAGCACACTGAGAAAGTCCCACTCCGTGTATTACCATCTGTTCATCACAACTTGTAGAGGGGTCAGCACTGCTGGCCCACAATGACAGCATCCACAGTACAGTTCTCAGCTTGGTGGCCTTCCTGTATGCAGTTTTTATATGTTCTCTCTGTACATGGGTGAGTTTCTCCTCGTCCTGTCGGTCACATAGGCTGCGTTCATACCAGCTCTGTTTGGTCATTTTTAAATGGACCACAGTTTGTTTCCTCGGCTTCTTTCAGGGGAAACAAACTACACTCTGAATGTGTGTGGTTGTGTGTCTCATTGTGTTGGCCTTGCGATGCGTTTGTGTGTACCTTGCCTTCCTACATTGTGAACAAGAGGCCTGGATTGTTCACTGCAGGGTGAGTGCTATAGTAAATAGCCAGTAGGGGGCGCCAAAGACTGTTAGAAAATATCACCCTGTTGAGTTTAAACTTGACTGGCAGAGAGGAGCAGCCTCAATAAAGTCGGGCGCTTTAACAAAGATTACTCTCATGTGTGTCTCATGTGACCTTGTCAAAGTTAATGCTGCGTGACCTGATCCATCAAAAATATCTTAGCCTCTAAATCAACAGGCAGTCCCTCTGAGACATGTACTCTCTTTTAAGAGAGAGACCTATAAACAGTCGAGGGTCCTCAAACGACCTCATATGCAGATTATCTGACTGTGAGAGGGGTCAAGAGGACCCAGGGGAATAACACATGAGCACATCAACAACATGCTAACTCCACATGGGAAAGTGCTACCAGGGGTATGAACCAAACCCCTCTCACTGTGCCGACAGAGCTAACCACTACACCACCATACAGACCCACGTATTCCCCATCTCCTTTATTGATTCTAGCTACATTGAAACAGTGACTTGGGGTCATCAATTACTTTGCTGAATTGTGCATTTAACTACAGGGAAATAGTATTATTAACTCTGCAGAATGAGGCGAGGCCCCATTACCTTAAACAGCTTGTTTATAAGCCTCACAAATTAGTGTTAATGGCTTGGACAGTAAACATGGCTAATTATGCTCCGACAGTACATTTCCTCTGATATTTTTCTTTTTTTTCCTTTAGAGAGACTGCCATGTGTCCCACCATCCTAATTGGTTCCCCTCATCATCACTCATCTCAGGAAACGGCTGCCATGTAATTCTCCCAATGATGCTGTTCCCAGACGCCCGCAGGCCCAGTGGAAACGGCTCTCCGGCGAATGCTGCAAATGTGAAGCGCTTCGCTCCCATTGGATGACAGCAATCAACTCGAGATGGATACACAGGGAAATAGTGATGAAAACGCGCACGATAAGATAACTCTGATTAGGTTGTTTTTGATTGTCTGTGAAACAGATTTTCCATCGCAGAAAAGTGGATTTCAGATCAGCGTTATCAGATTGGGCTCATTTCAGACACGCTTGGATGGAAAAAGTCGCATTGAGCGTCACTGATTTTAAATCAGAGCTGCTTCCCACAATGTTGGACAAGTTATATATAGCGATATAATAAGGAAAACAGGTGCAAATGTTTGGCGATGACCTGCTGTGTCCTCTCACTCTCATCATCCAGTCACACAGTTTGAAACAAGACAGAATCTACTCAGACATCAGCATCATCAGTGACAGTCACTGGCTGAACAAGTGTCACAACGTGTTGCCATTAGTCATGCTCATTTGTAGTCAGCCTGAATGGGACTCCTGAAGGATGCTGGTGAATGTCCATGTTTACTAATTTCACATCAGACAAAGTCTTTGCGGTAGCTTCCAACAGTTTGTGGTTTGATCCCCGTCTCGTTCTGTGATCAGCTGAAGTGTCTTTGAGCAAGACAGCGAACCCCAAGCTGCTCTCGAAGGTGTGTTTGAACTCTGTGCATGGCAGCGGTCACCACTGGTTTGTAGATGAGTGAATGGCTGAATGAGATTGTTCATGGAGTGAATTTAAACTGCTCCAACAATGTATAAAATCTGTTCACCGTCTGCTGCCTTCAGCTTGTCCTCATTGTTTCCATGCATCAGCACACCTGACTGTGATCAGGCCATCTGCAGATCTCCATACTGACACAGTCATTAGTTTAGAGTGTGTTGGAGCAGGGAGGCATTAAAACAAGCAAGGCCGCGAGTGCTCACCCGCCCGTTGAATTACATGCATTACTATAGTCAACCAGCAGAGGAAGCTCGTGCCCTTCTTTTCAGATGTTGAAGGCTCACAGGAGGAAACAGGCTGCAGGACTGGAAGCTGAAGTGCAACTTGTGTGTCCTGAGGCTGCTGAGCAGTTTGACAGCCAGGCATCGTTCCACTATGGGTAGAGAGCTCTCTGAGGTCTCGCTCAATGTCCACGCAAAACACTTGCAAAGCGTCACCGGGTCTCTGTCTGCCTCTGCTTCTGACCTCATCGTGTGCGACTCAAAACAGCCATCAACCTCAGTGTCAGCCGGTCACTTTCCCAGGAGGAGCTGAAGGAGAAAAGAGAGAGTTTTTCTGGGTGAGGAGAGGAGGAGATCCCTGACCTGAGCGCACACGCAGAGGGGGGAGGAAGGAAGGAAGGAAGGATGGGAAGTCAGATTTACAGCCTCAGGGAGAACATGATATAATCTTGAAGTGGACCCATGCAAGCAGGAATTACAAAAGAATGGATGAATCAAGAAGGGTGATGTGAGAAGTTCAGAGGGAAAAAAGGTGAGGCGAGAGATAAAAGAGGTAAACGAAGGGAGCGGGTGCTGGCAGAGAGGCAATAAATGCCGAGGTGAAAACAAGATCACATTTCCCAGCAGCTGCTGCAGGAGCTGAATGACGGCGAAAGTTGGCTTAAAGTTGTGAAGGATGGGGAGGTGATTTTTCATGCCCGCGCCCGTGGCTAATGAAGTCAGATAATGTCTGCTCGCTGCTTTCATCCCGGCTCCAGGTTGTTTAATTAGATCAAAAGCTGATAAATGAGTCTCGACTTTCAAACGAGCCCGTGAAAAGGGGTTGGAGGTGGAGAGATCCGTATCCAGGCGGATAATAAAGTTGGCCCGAGTCGGCCATTCATCAGGGACACTGTACCAGACACAACACGCGTTCCCAGCATCACACTGACACCATCCGAAAGTGTGTTCATGCAGAATTAAACAGTGAGTACAGAAAACCCGAGCTTACTGTACAACTACAGCACGAGTTCTTCATTGCTATAACTTTACCCCACAAACATCTCATATTTTGCAATCTGGTGATTGAACACTGGAATAAATGTAGATAATTAATGATAAAAAAATATAATAATCATATAGTCAGAATGAAATCATTTTTTATAAAAATAATTTTTTAAATAAAATAAAGCAAAAAAAACTTTAAGAACACTTAAAATATGGTAGTGTGTACTGTAAAAGAAAAAAAAACATAAATGGGACATTAATAGAAAGTTAATTTAGGCTGACTGCAGTTTGACAAATTTGAGATAAATTCACTGCGACTCTTTTGTGCCACCAAGAAGATGAGCAGGGCGTTAAGGGGTTAATGGAATATTGCTAAAATGTCTTTATCTTTAAAACTAGTAGCTTCATTGAAGACCGAGTTCCCGGGGGCCCGAGCATTACCTCATATTACCAACGGCAGTTAATCTGCCTCTCTTTCTCCGCTCACCTCCCATCTCTGGCCGACTCTGCCATGGCTCTAATCCTCTGTGACTAATAGGCTGGATATGAGGATTATTTTTTTTTTTACCTGCAAGAGACACAGTAAAAGAGAGACACAGGCAGAGATGAATGGATATGTTTAAAAAAAAAAAAAAAAAAAAAAAACGGAGCTAATCTCCCACTGGTGTGACAGACCTGTCACCACCCAGCTCCCCGAGACTTTGAAAGTCGGCTTGAGCTGAAATAAAGTCTGAGAAGCATGATGGTTTCATGTTCTGCCAGGAAAAATGTTTCCTCTCTCACGGTTCATTTCTGAACACGACTTAAAGGGAACGACTCCAGTTGCACTCGCAGCCATTAAGACTTCTTTTTTCCTTCCAGTTCAGTGAGACGTTTGAATGCATGAAGAGATTAATCACCCTGATCTCTCCTCCACTCTCCTCTGAGGCTTCCGCTCGGCGTAAAGCACCTTAAATACCAACACCGGGTTGTTTTTGTTTTTCTTTTTACTTCCTTAAATATGTCTTGGGTATTTAGAAAGTCCTGCAGAATCTGCTGGAAGCTCTCAAATAACTGACACGCAACTTTTTCTCAAAGAAAGTGAAGGTATGAGAACATGAACTTGTGATAAACACAAACTTGGATTGAGATGATCCAAGAAAACTGTGCTTTTTCTGAATTACTTTTTCAGACTTTTCTCCTTCCTGGTTACATTTTCGCTTCTCTGATCACTGACAGCATGACACACAGAAAGAGATCCATCTCTTCAATTAACTGTGTGCTGCCAATGTTGCGCAACTCACGACATTGACATGCGACTGGGCTGGTTCAAGGGGGTGCTGGTGTCACCCTGACAATTCTGCTTGTTGCATCTCTCGCCAAAGAGGACAGGCAGAGCGAGGTACAAAGGACAATGCAAAAAAAAAAAGCATAACCGACTGTTTTCCACGTAAAAACGGTCCTCTGATGGGAATTGAGCACGCCCTCCTCCCTCAGGCCCTCACACATATCACTTGTTGCTGTTTCCCCCCCTACTGGCTGCTCACCATCATTCCATTCCCAACTGTTTACTGTAAAGGAATTCCTCACAAACATCTCATGCTGCATGCTCTGATACCTCATTTGAATAGTCGAAACAAAGGAAAACGGACATATTGGTGAAAAGTTTTCTCATGCTCTCCTGCCGTATGGTTCAGCCCTTTGATTCGAAAGCTTCAGCTGGTTAAGTCTGCATCACAGGCTAATCAGATTGTGTCGAAGAATGAGCCTGCCAGGCTTTGCGTCTGAGACCAAAAGGACACAATAACGCTAATCTTATTAAACAACTTCTATGGCAAATATAAGCAGTGATCCTCCCTTGGCTGCTTCACATTGTAATCCCATCAAAAGGCCATTGACAAAGCGAAGAATGCAGCCCTCTTTCACCAGTCTGTCGAGCCGCATTGTCCCGGACAAACTCACTAATGTGTTTCCACTTGAGAGAATGCTGGTGGGCTCTGGGACAACTTGTCTCCAAAATAAAAGCTCTAAAAAAGACCATTGGATTGGAGCGTTATCCACTCGGAAGGGCTGATTGGAGAAACTTGATGAGCTGCATGAGTGGCTCCACATTGCGCAGCGGGAGGCGACGCTTTAAACGTATACGTTTCGAGAGCGAACCGAGATTGGATTTGCATAACTGCCGGGATTGGATTAACCTCAGACCGTCCATGGATTCAATCCAAGATATGTGCATTAAGTTCACGCAAAGCTTTTTCTGGCTTGAAATGTGGATACTTTGCTTAATGGCGTTTCATCATCACAACTGGAAATGGACCCTTTCCAACCATCCGTAGTCACACACACTAAAGTCTATGAGAAAAGAGTGATCCAGCTAGGCTGACATTCATTCCTGTGGGGAATTCAGAGTTACCACTGCAGCGACACGTGTGTGTTCAGCAGCGAGGACGGTTGGAGACGACCTGCAGGGCCCTTGTTGCTGCACAGGAAGTGTTGCCAAGAACAAGAATCTGTCAGATACTTTCCTCGTTGTTTGAATTCTTCCCGACGAGATTATGGAGCCTGTATTTGAGTGAGCGTCGAAATCCTGTGGTCTGTGTGTATAATCAACCTGATGTGGCTTGAAGGTTACAAAATCCAATTAAAACCGCCGCGACCTAACCAAGCCTGCATCCCCGAACAGGCGCGAATGCACACATCCCGGCGAGTGCGGCTGGCGAGAGATCCGGCAGTCATTACCATTTTCACATAACGACGTATAGATAATACTCTGACTGACCCCTCGTAATAGAATAGTTTCCTGGCCGCTCAGGGACTGCTGGTGCGCTTTGAGCATCCACAAAGACGTCCAGTCTCATGGCAAACTGCCTCCTCTGGGAGCTCATTTACTCTGCTTCTCTCCAGCTTCTATTAACTCCTGGGAATATCAATAGCTTTCGCTGCCCCCCCCCACCCCCCCCACCCGTCAAGCACATGCCTGTTATCTGGGAATGCATGAGATGAATGCACGGGCCGCATGGCGCTCTGTTTACTTGCTCGACCTGTCTAGTCACACAGAGGTGGAAAGGCCTGTTCAGCTTGTCTCCACTACTTTTTCCCTCCTTCAATGATATGAAAACACAACACAACAGGTGCTGCTCTCTCTATAGAGGATAGAAAAACACAAGTTGCCAAAAAGCCAGTACACACACACACACACACACACACAGTCCATCTTATCTGATCTTCCCATCTTGGCTGAATAACACCATGTTCGTACAGCGTTTCGCACACATCCATTACGCGCCAGTTGTTTGCTCTCTCCTGCCTCCACCCTGCCATGTGTTCACTCATGGGTGGAGCTCCTGCAATTGCACGGTACCGGGTGGGCGAGACGGAGAGTGTGTGACAGGGAGATTAATATCAGCAATGGCAACAAAAAAAAGCATTAATTTGCCCACATGGTTGAGAGTCCACTTTAACGGCAGCGGGAGGACGGGGCCAAACGGGGGCGGGGACGCCGAGGTAGTAAATCAAGCAGGAGGTCGTGTGGGGCTGTGAGCACTGACCACTCACCTGGAGAGACGCAGGGAGGGAGGGAGGGAGGGAGGGAGAGATGGAGGAAAGATGAGGTTATTAGATAAACCACATAAGCTCCAGTCCCAGTGGCACAATGTAAGCCCGGGGAGGTGGAGAGGCGGTAAAGCTGGTTTATGAGCATGTTTATGGAGATCGATAGGTGTAAGCCGCAGTGACGGTGCATCAGTGAGATTGCAGTTTTGTTTGGATTTAGGAGCCTCGTGGTTTCCCTGATGGGAGGGTTGACGATTTATGAGGTAAGGAGGAGTCTTTTGATGAAATGCTGTCAGGTACACACAGGAAAAGCTCATCTGCAACGACAGACAAAAAAAATCAGTTTTTAATCAATAAATAAGAACATTCTTATTTCGCAAATATTCTTTGTATGAATTTTAAAATGTTTATCATTAACTTGTCATTTAATTACTTTTTGATGATACATGATGAAAATGGATTTATCCATTTTTGTAAATGATCCCACCAGGAATTTCCTCACTTGTCTTTACAATCACTCAAAGACGTAAACTTGTTTTTTGCTGCAAAATATTTCCACAAGGGTTCGAAAAGCTCACATCTGCTGCCATTGTTTCTCTGCTTTCACAGTTTGTGCTGCTGCTTCCTTCAGTGACTGTGACCCTCTAACTTGGGGAACAGCAGCAGAATGTTAGGAGGAGGTTCAGGGGCCGTCAACATTTATGTTCAATTGTCAAAAACGTTCAATCCCAGAGAGAAATTTGCATTCTTGTTTTAATTCAAATTACCTGGGTGATAGGCGTCGATTAAAAACACTGAACATCTGTTCATCTCTGCAGTTTGAGTGTTCAAGGATCAGATTTCACAGAAGCAAAATTGCCTTAGACAAGTTTAGAGAAACATTAAACTTTCAACCGATGAATCTAAAAAAAAAGTCAAATCAAATTTGATGAAGTGCATCATTCAGCGACGCAAATCCCAAATACATCATGAAGACCCAAACCACATTATCACTCTGAATTTTCCATTTGCAGTGAAGACGCTGAGGCTCACTGAGCTCCTTGGTTAGCATTGCGCAAGTGTGAGCCGGGGTCAGCTCTGCATGGATGGCTCACTGAAGGACGCCACAGCCGATAATGAGAGACCCTCCAAAAAAACAACACCACGTTCATGATCACCTGCCTACAAGTGCTAATGCAGTCTCGCACATTGTCATGGCGACGAACCTCGACCCAAGCGGGGATGTGTCGCAACACAACTCTTGCTCTCAGAACGCAAACACTCTGAAAGTGGATACGAGGAGTCATGAAAAACAACACCACACACACACACACACACACACACACACACACGCCTGAGTCAGTGCAGCAGCAGTGCCACTTCGCATCACGACGAATCGCCATTGACGTCCTGCAGTCTCGGGGCCCGTCGGCAGGCAGCAGGCCTCGGAGCGGAGCAGCCTCCCGTCGGCGACAGTGAACGCAGCACAGAGCACAGACGATCCCCCCCGCCCCGGCGAGGAGAACGAGCGAGCCCTCCCAGCCGGCAGAGCCGCGCTCACGCTTTGCTGGCTGCTCACTGAATTGGACCACTTTGTTTCCACAGTCACACAGAGCGAGGCATGACAGGAAGGGGTTGCGAGAGCGTACGCGGTTACCGAGCGCGGCCCTGCCTCATGTGATGTGGCTCAGCCACACAGATGCTGGAGCACATGCGCACGTCTGCCGGAGTGCATTTCAGTGCAGCGTAACTCTAATGCTTTCTAAAATAGCTAAATATGAAATATTTAAACACATCTGTGTGAGAAGTGGACATGAATGGGTTCGAGGCCGCTTTATGGTGCTGGTTAACTAGGTCATCGACAATCACACAGGAACATGGAGTTAAACAAAATCACACACACACACACAGTCAATACAGATTTCTTTTCAGGGAGACACATTGCATGTGTAACAGGTGAATAGCAGACACAGGTTGGTCCTTTTTAACCCTTGACAGTTTGACATTCCACCTGTCATTCATCCACTCCTGCATAGCAGTTGTAGCTTTGTAGTTTGATGCAGCCATTCATCCAGTGCATTGATCTGTCAGACGGAAACTGAAAGGTGTACTGAGATAAGTTCTCCAAAAGTAAAACCAAAAGCTTTTATTTTGTTCCAAGGATGTTGGAATTATTCCTGTAATTAGACGAACGGCCTTGAAGTCCCATCTCGACGATTTCCTCCAACTCATCTTCAAGCCTGTAACTACCAGAAGTCCGCAGCGACTTCAGGAACGCCAGAAGCCACCAGGAAGTGCATCCACCTTGTCGGTTCATTTTCCCACAGCCAATCAGGAGCCCCCCCCTCCCCTGAAACGTTGCCTCCTGTGCTTTGCAGGGAACAGTACATGGACTCAGTGAAGAACTTTCAATGAATTAGCTTTGTTTTGTGTCGTCACCTCAAGGACGCTGAGCAGATGTTACATTATTTTACCTTCAAAATGTCATAAAACCCTGAAGCCCCCAGACTTCGGACATTCTAACCACAAAAGCCACTAATGTCCGGTTATATATTCAACACATCTTACTCATCGTCCTTCCCAATAACGTTTAATGTTTTGTTTCCATCTCAGACCTTGTTCTTGACCTGCAACAATTTTTTTAATGCACCTAAACATTTTCCAGGGGGAGACCGCGAGCGCTCAGAGAAACGGTACAGTTTAAAGTCAATTTAAAGTCCACGCATCTGAAGGCCCTCTTTTTTGCCGGAGCTCTGTTTTGAATTATTGTTCACTTCCTGACTGCACACTTCCTCGCCGTTGAATGTTCTCCCAGGCCAGATCTCTGCATCTCCACGTGAAACCTTATACCAGCTTTGACACACGGAGCCTTCGCATAGTAACAAGCAAGCACTCCCGGGTTGTCCCCCCCCAGCCCCCCCAACCAGCCCACAGTCGTGCTCTCAGGAGGGGAGACGGCCTGTTCTAATCTCACCCCGACATCTCCTGGACTCCTGCCAAGCCGTCATTCAACCCGGAGACAGCAGGAGGAGGAAGTCTGTACCGATGGGGAAGGTCCAGGGAAGCAGTGGTGGAGGAGCTCACGTGGACAGTGGCTCTGGAAGGACAAAAAGGCACTGCTGGGAAAATAAGTGCAAAGTCTTAGTTGGCTATTGATCATTGATAAACTGTTGCAAATGCACAGCAATGCAGCAGCTAAATGGCAAGATGCATTTTCTTTTCATGCGCTTAAAAGTCACAACTGAAACCCTAATGGTTGTGACATCAGACTGAAGCTGTACAAACATTTTACTCAATTGGTTGTTTGTTTTGGTGATCCAAGCCAACGTAGTCGACTGACGCTTTGGTCTACTCACTCTACCAAAATGTGTGCATAATTAGAGTTGGCCTTTCAATAGCAACACACTTAATAGTATTTTTCCCTGAAGATAAGATATTCAAATATATGCAAAACTAGTCACAAATGCATTCGTGGGAGTTGTTGTGCCATTGATGATATCAGTCTTATATAACATCCATTTGAACTCCTGTGCAGGGAGAGATGAGACCACATACTTTGCTACATAATCATCATCAGCCACACTCAGCGCCCCAGACAGTGAACCCACGACAACAACTTTTTCTCTGTAATCAGCAACGAGTTCAGTCACAAAGGCCGGCTCTGTGCTGCAGCGCAGACAGAGGCTGGCCGGAGGCACCTCGCGCTGCTGCAGGCGGGACAGCCAGCTGTGTGCTTGTGTTGCTGAGGCCACGCATGTGTTGGTCTTGCGTCTCAGGAAATGCAGCAAAATGCGAATGGAGGGATTGCGATTCAACTTGGAGCCTTTTCCTGCAGACAGAGTCATATAGAGACGTAGAGATGAGCCAGCGTAGGGTTTGTAGCTGGCAGCTCATGTGTTTTCACTCCTATGGTGGTGGTTGCTTCAGTATGCTTCACCCAGATTGATACAAGGACAGTCCGGCGCTGACAGACGAGGACGTTGTGCACTCTTCTGCACTCCAGACACAGCTGTCACACAGTTGCACACCACGCTTCCAGAGTTCCAGCTGTCACCTTCACGTTCTGACTTTCGAGGGGGCCGCCAACTCACATGCCGCAGCGACTCCTGAACTTGTAAATCCTCGAGCCAAGCCACAGAGCGTTTTACCTCGCAGTCTCTGCTCCCTCGTCCGTCTTTGCAGGCACTTCTCTCCTGAACGCTGTCTGGCTGCTCCACCTTTGCGTCGCCTCACCTGATCGTTAACCCTGATTGTTTCCACCTGCGCAGCCTCACGTCTCCATGTCTCCTGAGTGAGCCGCTCTGACCTTGTGTCTTTGTGGAGACATCAGCATGCTCACATTCATTTGTTTCCTGGAGTATTCCTGTTATACAAAATGTGTTTGTTTACTCATTCAGTTGTGTTTTGCGTATTTTTTAAAAAATCTTTGCTTTGTTTTTTGTTCCACTTTTCAGCTTCCTTTTGGTCCTTTTTCCAACCATCTGCTGATATCTGCCATCAAAACTCATTTTTCTGAGACTCAAAGCTACATGGGAGAAAAGCATGCTGGGAAACATCAGTGAACCACTGATGTACCTTTATTTTTCACTTTTTTTCCCTCTTGTGTCCAATATTCTCCCTTCCTCAAACATTACTTTTTGAACAGGTGGATTTCTTTGACAGGACGTTGTGTGTTTTTTTTTCCTGAAATGTAAACCTGCGTCCTTTGATGAGTGTGATCTGGATGGCAATGAAGTCGCAACATTTTGTGTCCATGTGAGCATGTGTAAATAAAGGAATATGAGCAACCCAACCAGAATGAAATGACACAACCTTACTTGAAGCTGAAGTCACAGGTTGAAGTCTGCTCTCATATCAATTACTCATTGAGGTGTGAGCACATAGTCAGTCGCTAGTTAAAAGAACGGGACACGGCAGTCTGACTGGTACTAACATCGAGGCCTGACAATCACTGGAGGAATGCGTGCAACCCCCTTTTTAACAAACAACATGCCTGAACAGTCTGGTAGAAACACAACTGACAACTGCTCACCTGCACACGAGTTATGCACTTTCACGCACGTGTGAGACAAACTTCTTCATCACAGTGACATCATTCCTCGGTAAAATTGCTTCCACATGACGTAATTTTATTTCCAAAGATTTTTCTTTTGCATATACCCAACATGCACACACACACACACACACACACACACACACACACACACACACACACACACACACACACACACACACACAC
>JAUESF010000070.1:2233308-2243358 GCA_032274765.1 Malacoctenus tetranemus | reverse complement strand
CTTGTTTCCTCTCTTCAGGTTTCTTCCATCTACAAGGACCCAAGCATTGGCAATCTGATCAACATTGTGATTGTAAAGTTGGTCATCATAAACAATGAGCAGGTAAGTCTGACAGACTCGTGGTCATCCATGCAATAACCTTCAGCGGTGATGCCTTCATTTGGCCCCCCCCCTTTATTTTCCTCTGTCTCTCAGGACGGTCCCGTCATTTCCTTCAACGCACAGACCACTTTAAAGAACTTCTGCATCTGGCAGGAGAGCCAGAACACTCTGGACGAGAACCACCACTCCCATCATGACACGGCCATCCTCATCACCAGGTGCAAGAGAAACCAGCCGCAGTTCTTTATTCAGCTCTTTTTTTTTGCTGCATCCAGGATCGACTTTGAAGAGGCCTTGGGCTATTTAAAATATCCTCATCTCCTATGAAGCAGATAGAGCTGTAAAAAAGCATATAAGGAAAGAAGACATTGATCAAAGAGTGAAATGTGGTCCAGATGTTGGATGAATGCAATGACTGTGTAAAAAAGAAAAAGAAGCCCTAAATAGGGGGGAGGGGGAGGGAAAACCCCCTCAAGGTTAGGAAGCTTTCTTTTGTAGAACGCCATTGACCGTGATTCATTGTCTTCCTCCTCACCACAGGCAGGACATCTGCAGAGCCAGGGATAAGTGTGACACCTTGGGTAAGCAGGCTCTGTTTAATGGCCAGTTTAATGGAAAGCAGTCACCATGGCACCAATTAGGAAAGTGGGAGGGGGGAGGTACTGACGCGAGCCTCTCGTCACGTAGGGCTTGCGGAGCTGGGAACGGTGTGTGACCCCTACAGGAGCTGCAGCATCAGCGAGGACAACGGACTCAGCACGGCGTTCACCATCGCCCACGAACTCGGCCATGTGTAAGCACGAGCGCGCGCCCCTCGCCGCCGTCACAGCGGGCTCTGGGAGAGCCTCCGAAGTCTTTCTAGGAATTCACACGGGAACCAAGGAATTTAGTTTATTTGGCCAACGCTGCACCTGTCCACTTTCCGTCAGCATTCTGTGATCACATGTCTTTCACAATGAGGGGCGGGGGGTGGGGAGCCTCTAAACTGGGCTCCCAGAACTGGAGCTCCAACGGCTCCGTGACCCTCGCACATGAGCAAACGCCGCATCGTCCAAAGTCCTGAGTCAGCCCGAGCCGGTGGCGTTAGCCCCTCCGCGGTGGAGACTGTTACGGACCCTAACAAGCCCTCTTTCTTACCACTATACAAAAGGTGGGATTATTGAATTCCATGTTTATCCGCATCAAGCGGTGACAACATGCTTAGTGGCAAATCTCAGCGTTGTATGGTACCTGTCAGGAGCTTAGTGGCGGGCAGTGTGGAGCTGTACCTGTCCACCGCCACCATCCGGGATGGTCATTATTACAGCCTGCAGGGGCTTGAATGCCTCCCTTATTCTCCCTGTGATCTGCTTTTCCCCCAGCTAAGTTTCTCCCCGGTGCCTATTGGCCCGTTTTCATACTTTAATATCATGCTGGTTTCTTTCCAAGCTCCCCACGGGCAGACAATACCCACACTCTGCATTATTATCAGCAGGCAGCCTTGAATGCCTCCCCCCTGAAAGCCGGCACCGCCGCGACGGAGGATATACAGTATAGAATCAATGTTTAGATTTGAAGCATGTGGCCGAGGAAGCTGGTTTGTGTAACACAAACACACTAAAAAACGGCACAGTCGCGGGCCAAAAAAGCAGAACGCGGCCATTCATCACGGTAAAAGCTGGCTCTTGTTGTACATATCCCAAAATGTAGTTTGGTCTTTGCGGCGCGGCGCGACGGTTCAAAGGCGGGGCGCGAAAAACAGCCCGAGCGCGCCATGTTTCTCTTGTTAATGCCATATTCTTGAGAACACTGTTTCCCCCTTTTTCGCCCGCCAGGTTCAACATGCCACACGATGACAGCAACAAGTGCAAGGAGGACGGTGTGAAGATTCAGCAGCATGTGATGGCTCCCACACTCAACTACAACACAAACCCTTGGATGTGGTCCAAGTGTAGCAGGAAGTACATCACAGAGTTCCTTGAGTATGTGATCCTGTTTTTCTTTTCCTTCTCGTTTATTCCAATCATGATTCCCAAATAGCTCATGGAGTCGTGAATTGAATTTGAAACAAATTCTTGTGATATTTTATGTTTTTAAAATTGCAAACGTACAACATGCAGTCCAGGCAGCACGCATGTCGATCCCCACCTCCAGTGGCAACCAAATTCTTAAGTCAATAGAGCCTGAAATTTCCCGGGGTCAAAAGTCCAGAGACCCCTACTGTAGTGGAGGGGAAATGCAATCTGGCAACGTTTGATAGCACCTCCCCTCAACCAGACAAAGCTCTCCGTGCATCCCCAAAGGTCCCGAGGTCATCGCCGCTAACCTCGTAGAGCTGGTCGAATACGCAGCAGTCTGTCAAGTTGTCTGTGTACAGAGGAAATCACCCACTCCAGCTGTACTGAGTGTGTTTTCTGTCTGTTTGTGTCTCTTGTTTTTTCTCCTTTTTTTCTTTTAAGTCATTTTATTTTTATTTCTTAATAGCACAGGATATGGTGAGTGCTTGCTCAACGAGCCCGTTTCTAGGCCGTACAGTCTCTCGCAGCAGCTGCCCGGGCGGATATACAATGTCAATAAACAGTGTGAATTGATATTTGGGCCAGGAACGCAGGTGTGCCCTTATATGGTGAGTGGAGCCATCGTGCACATCTGAACTGTCGTGTTGCACATGTGAGTCTCTGAGAGAAGCCCCCCCACCCCTCTCACCCCCCCGAGTTATGATGGAGTGCTGCATAGCTGCATTTGAAGCCTTTTAAGTAAATCATATTTGACAGTACAAAATCACCGGAAGACATAGGACAGAAATTAGAGTTGTCAAAGTTGTGACATGTGTCACTTTTTCTTAACTTGTTTACTGAGATTTAAAGGTACACGGTGTGAAATTTAAGTAATGCCAGTTTTCTCTGTTAGGTGGCAGTAGTGAGTTCATTTGTTAACACAGTTTGTCTTTAGTCTGGCGCTTTTAAATTCCTGTTTCGGTTTGTTATTTTTTTCCCCTGAGTAATCCCCAGGACATAATCCCGACTCTGTAAAGCCGGAGAAGCTAATGAGGCTTTTTTCCATTAGCTCCTACTCAGCTCTGCTCCACCTGACTGCACTCGGTTTGTGTAGTTTTACCATTAGGGGGCAGTAACTCCAACTTGATGCTTTTTTTTTTTTTGTGGCGACTCCTGGTTTTGATCCGTTTTGAGCTGCGTTGCGTTGAAAATCTTACTGAAACACACTTGATGTGGAAAAACA
The DNA here is from genome assembly GCA_032274765.1 of Malacoctenus tetranemus. Lineage (NCBI taxonomy): Eukaryota > Metazoa > Chordata > Actinopteri > Blenniiformes > Labrisomidae > Malacoctenus > Malacoctenus tetranemus. The sequence continues at coordinate 2,240,037 of JAUESF010000070.1, read as the reverse complement.
ACCTAAACCGAGTGGAGTGGAGCAGACTTGAGCAGTGCTTCATTTGGAAGCAATTATTAAGCAGTTAGTGGGTAGATTAGTAACATTACTAACCATACCTAGAACACAACCTCGACATTAGGGTTGCTCTAAAAGTTGAGACAGAAAAGATTGTACAATTGATTGTCTTAAAAATACGTGCAACACCTGGAAATGTGGAGCAGCTTGATTAAACACAAAGACTCAGGTCACATCTGCCAGCTGTTCGTAGAGAAGCACCTGGTAGATTAAAGAGGCTGATGCAGCAGCTTTAACTTTATAGAGTCACCTTCAGGTGCATCGTTTAATCGTGCATGATGAGCTGTATGTATGCCTGCACGAATTCATGAATTAGGAGAGTTGGGTTTTAAGCACGACGCTTATGCACCGTCTGTAATCGTTTGGAGTGTGTGCTTAAATGCATCAGAGCATCAACAACTTATGCATGTGTCTGTGTGTGTGTGTGTGTCTGTCAGACTCAGTGCCGGAGGTTGTGGTGCACGAGTCCAGAGGGCGCCCAGCGGGGCTGCAGGACCCAACACATGCCGTGGGCAGATGGCACCGACTGCTCCCCCGGAAAGGTGAGCATGGCGTCGAGTCATGGCGGCGGTGATGTTTCAAGGCTTGCTGTGAAAATTAAAGGAACCCCACGTTTTATTGTGAAAGTGTCAGGAGCAAAAAAAGAAAAAAGTCCAGTGACAGGGAACTGTTTTTTTTTTTTGCGCAGAGTCTGGGATGAAACATATTAGCAGCTCTGGAGAGGCCACATTTTTATCCTTTACATTAGGGTTTAATACTCATATGGTTCTCTGTCCATGATCTAACAACTCTCACCCCCGCCCCTCCCCTTTTGTTTGGATTTTTACTACTTTCCCAGTGAGTCATGACCAGAAAATTGCTCGCAGGCGCGATAATATGGAGGGCAATATGACAAATGGAAACAAGTTTCCGAAACACCCGCCCAAAAAAAAAAAACCTAGTCGACGCGTGTGTAAACTGTGGTAATTGAACGTGGCTGGCATGTAAGTAGGGGGCACGGAGCTGCGAGGGGACGGCCGCGTTCGAAGGGAAGCGTCTCGGCGCAGCTTTTAATTAGGACTTTCTCACCAGCCGCCCTCTTCCTGCCACCGAGCACTGCGAGAAGATGAAAGCGGCGCAGGTCGAACGAACGCACCAGCACATGCTCGCATCATCTTTGTTTCCTGTGCCCGCCACCGCATTGTGCAGCACCGTGCCGTGCACCACGCGGTGCTGTTTGTAGAACAGTGTAAGGTTCTCCTCATGTTCTGAGCCGAGACGTATTTATTGACTGCGTGCGTGACATGTTCTTGTCTCGTCTCCAGCCAGACGCAGCCGTTAAATGTCTCGCCCCCCCTTTTTTTTCCACTTGCTACACTGTATAATTTCTCCCAGATTAGCATCAAAGCATGGGACAACTCAAATATGTCATGCTAGCTCCGTGTATAGGATCTTTTTTTGTCCTCCTCCGTCTGTTCGCCTGCCACTTTTTTTTTTAAACTTTCTCCACCTTGCAGCTGAACTCACCGTCTCTCTTGATCTCCCTCCTTATCGGCCTCCATCACTTCCGCTTCTCTCCCCCTGCTGCAGCACTGCAAACACGGACTGTGCATCGCCAAGGAGCACGACGCCACGCCGGTGGAGGGGGCGTGGGGCGTCTGGAGTCCCTTCGGTACCTGCTCGCGGACATGCGGCGGGGGCATCAAGAGCGCCATGCGTGAATGCAACCGACCCGTGTGAGCAGCTCTTCTCTTTGTAGTCGCGCATGCCCATCGCAGCAGTCCAGAGTCAATGTTCCGTAGATCAAACCTCCTCGCGGGCATTCCTTCCAGAGCGAGCGTGCGTGCGTCAAAAACGGGGGCGGCCGGCGGGCCGATCCTCCCGAGTCGTTTGCCTCTAAATAAAGACGTCGCTCCATCTCTAATGTTGCCTTTCATCCTGTTTTTTAACGGATGGGGTGAAAAGAATGAGGCGTGATGAGAGAGAGTGCAAGAGGGAGAGAGAGAGAGAGATTGGATCAGAAAACAATGACATCCTCCGGGTGTGAGGTAATAAGTGTCTAATGTAACTTTAGCTTTCTGGAAAGGTCACAGCGTCGCTCCAGACAGCAGGACTCAGCCACCGGCCAAGCCGACAGCTCAAACCTAAAAGATCTTATTGCTGCACTTCTAAAGATGTTAGTTTGAATCAAAGTGGTGAAACCAGCTTTGCTGTTTATTCAACTAATGCGCTTAGTTTAGATTTCAGAATTTTCAGCTTAGATTAAAAAAAAGAACAAACACACAGATAAGTCACCTTAACTACAGTAGTTTCTGTCAACAAGTCCTAACAACTTGTGTCGCCGACTCGTCGGATTTTCCCAGGTTCAAGAGTCAAGACTTAAGATTAACTTTCCAAAAAGTTACTTTTTATTTGCAGTGAATTAAAGTGACTTGACTTATTTCTGTGGTGCTTTAGAAACCGTGAAGTGGTTCCTCAGAGAAAGAATCCCGCTTCACATATGATTTAGTGATGAGTGCTGTTTGACCTTTAGGCCCAGGAATGGAGGAATGTACTGCGTTGGTCGCAGGATGAAGGTTCGTTCCTGTAACTCTGAGCCGTGCTCCAAGCAGAAGAAGGACTTCAGGGAGGAACAATGCGCTGCTTTCGACGGCAGGCACTTCAACATCAACGGTCTACCTCCTAACGTTCGCTGGGTGCCCAAGTACAGCGGAAGTGAGATGACTTCCCTCTCCTTTTTTTTTTTTCTCGCTGCTTTTGTGACTCTGAATTCTTTGCAGCTTCTCTCTGAGGAGCAGCAGACGCGATGCGAGCGCAGCTTTGATTCCAGCCTCCTCTCCTTTTCTGTCTCCTCTTGCAGTTCTGATGAAGGACAGGTGTAAGCTGTTCTGCAGGGTGGCGGGCAGCACGGCCTACTATCAGCTCAGGGACAGGGTCATCGACGGCACGCCGTGTGGACCCGATACCAATGACATCTGTGTCCAGGGCCTGTGCAGGGTGAGCCTCTGACCTCCTCCCACCTCCTCAACACACCACTGGTTCGCCGTACCTTCACACAGAATCATTTAGTGCTACTCATCTCTGCAGCATCTTGATTGCTCCTGTCCGATTCCCTTGAGCGTATGAGTGCGAAAACTTGACTATGTGAAAGAAGCAGTGGGTCGACTTGTAAATACTCTGAACCACACAGTGAGTTAACGCTCGAATGTGTTTCTGTTCTCTTCTTGGCAACCGAGCGTTGACCTGCAGCCAATCACAAGCCGAGTGCGTCAGAACAAGTCTTTCTGCTGAAACTCGTGTTTCTCCAAACTCTCTGTATCAAATCGGGACCGGTGCTTTGGTTTTAATTTGAAGAGTGATGCAGCTCTTGTATCATCATGTGTTTTAAATCAGGGAGGAAATGAGCGGTTGTTTGATCGAACGCCTACCTGTCCATCAACTCTTTGCGTCTCCTTCATCCTTACCTCTGATCAATTGTCTTCCCCGCCCCACCTCTGTTTTTATTCTTTTTCTTCTGCCATCCGCTGTCTTATCGTCTCACCTTTCTGTCCTCCTTCTTTCCTGCTGAGCAGCAAGCAGGCTGTGATCATGTGCTGAACTCCAAAGCCAGGAGGGACAAGTGTGGTGTATGTGGTGGAGATAACTCCTCCTGCAAGACTGTCGCCGGCACCTTCAACATCGTACGCTACGGTGAGCCACAGCCTCTCTCATTCCACAGAACAAACATACTCTGTTGTGGGAGTCCTTTTCAATATTCATGCATATGAAAATGTCCAGTCTGAATCCAACATTATTTGTTAAGCCTTTGCTGTACACTAAAGTCAACACACCAAAAGATGAGTTTTTTGAAACCCCGAATTGATCTGGATGTTACGTTTGAGATCAGGGTCCACTTTAACTTCCAGGTTTTTACTGGTAGGTTTGAGAAACTGGGCCAAGGAAACTGGAAGTAGAGGGGGGGGGGCAGGGGGGTCAGTGGCTAAAGCTATGAAAAAACATCCTAAAATAGCTGAAGCTTTTCTTCTTAGCCTTGCATTAGGGACTTGGTGTAACACTGCATGTAATTTTCAGGTTATAATGAAGTCGTGCGAATACCCAGTGGTGCTACAAACATTGATGTTCGTCAACACAGCTACTCAGGGAAGCCAGAGGATGACAACTACCTCGGTAAGACGAACCACCACCTCTCACTCGCCACGTCTCCGACTCTGTGGTGTTTTTCCTGTTTATGCGCCGGTCAGCGCCGAGCTTCTTAGCGTGAAGTAATGTACCGAGTTGGCACACGGCGTGTATGCTAATCTGTTAATGAGCCAGAACTGGGCTCTTGGCTGCGATTCCAGCAGGGCCAGTTAGCTTCCAAGCGTATATGTGTCTCGCGTGTCTTGACGGCATGTGCGTATAATTGTGCTAATGCTCAAACTTAGCCCTGTGGGTACCATTCCATCGAGGCCGACTTGCATGTATGTTTCAGCATATTGCTCGCCCAACATTCATGCTGCTCATTGAGTTCTGTGCGTGTGTGTGGTGGTTTTCTGTTTTAATTATAGCCCAGCAGTGCAAACTTCTGGGCCTGGCTTTTTATCAGCGTTGTGGGGGGAGCCGGGCATGTGTTTGTGTATAGGGACAGTCATTGGAGGGGGGGGAGGGGAGTGATTTGGGGGACACTATTTCTGGAATGAAAGCCACTCTCCACAGGCACATTAGTGTAATGTGTGAAATGGCGAGGAAAGTAAAGGCAGGAAATTAGCTCCATAATCGCATTAGGCTGAACGAGTGTAGAGGGCCGGCCGCTGAACGGAGTGGGACACCCCACCATGGGACTGCTCGGGTCCGGTTGTACCTATAAATTAAAGCGCGGGCTGCTGCTGGTGTCACATGAAACACGATGGCATCGTTTTTATATTGGTTTAATAAAGTGGATACACAGTTAAAGGAGAAGTGCGTGACCTTGAGTGAGCAGCGAGCCCTCAGTTCACAGGATGCTACCAACATAACAATGCTCCCATCGTCTCATCCCTTCACACCTGCAAACTGAACCTGGAACTAGAACCACTCGGTTCTAAGCCGGCACTGCAGCCATGGGAGATGCTGCCTCCACTCTGCTTTGGAGCGTCTTAAATGGCTAGTGTGCAGCGTTCCCCAAGACGTTCACATTTGGCTCCCCTCGAATTTCCAATATGAAACGACTCCAGGCCTCGTGTTTGACCTGCGGTTTGCTGAAACACTACACTTGAGGTAATTGCTGGTGGGACCACACCGGCTGAGGTGGGCTCAGTTCATCGAGTGGTTCCTCTAACACTGTTAAAGATGGGCAGATTGGCTTCCCACCTCATTGTGTGTTCTTTTCTGGCTTCTTTGGAATGTGCAACTCCAGCATTTACAACCTCCAAGCTCTCCTCTTTGGCGTCCCCCAAGGGGGGACCCTGGACCAAAGGTTGAGGACCACTGCACCGACAAAAGCACAGTTTTGAATTCGATCCCGCTGTGTGTCTCACGGAATCCTCCATAGTTTTAAGCTAGTTTGGATCCAAATTAAATTGTAGTCATTGTGGAATAAAGCCCAGTCCCTGTTTGTGTCCCCCTGCAGCCATATCAAATAGCCGTGGAGAGTTCCTGCTTAACGGAGACTTTGTGGTCAGCATGTTCAAAAGGGAAATCAAAGTAGGAAACGCCATCATCGAGTACAGTGGCTCCGACCACGTGGTGGAGAGGATCAACTGCACTGATCGCATTGAGGAGGAGATCATCGTCCAGGTAAGGGCACACTGTCACCATGACGGCTTCATTCACAACAACGACATAAACCCACACACACACACAGGAAATACTGAGAGTCTTTCAGGCTGAACCAAGTTAACTGTTCAGATATGAATCACTTAATGCTGAGGTCTGAGGGAAATAAACCTGAGATTACACTGTGAGATAAGACACAAACTGCTTCTACAAATACCCCCCCCCCCCTCCACGCGTTGTAATGTGTCTCACATTGCCTGCATTTTTCCCAGGTGCTGTCTGTCGGGAACCTTTACAACCCAGATGTCAGGTACTCCTTTAACATCCCCATAGAGGACAAGCCCCAGCAGTTCTTCTGGGATGCTTACGGGCCCTGGCAGGAGTGCAGCCGGCTGTGCCAAGGTGAGGGGGAGGCACATGTGGTTGGCAGGGTGAGGTGATGGGAAAGGTCAGTGATGAATGGTGTGGCGGGAGCAGAGATGGGCTGGAATGGAGAAAGTAGACGTGGGAACCTCCGAGCCAAGGACACATGAGAGCGAGACGGAAAGAGGGAGGGAGGGAGGGAGAGAGAGAGAGTCAGAGGCCTTCCTGGCTGGCTACACCTGACAGCTTCATGCTACAGTCTTAGCTTTTGAACAAGTGATTAAACTTCAATTTTATAGCGTGCTGTGGCACATTACCTTCTCGTAGCGCGGCTGCGGGTTTGTTGGAGGTCGTGGGCGTGCAGGGGCGGATTGCAGGTAAACTCCAAATCCCCCCCCACCCCCCACCCCTCTTATGTCTTGTGAATGACTTTGTTGTCTTCCAAAAAAATCTTTCTCCACTTTTCGACACCGCTCTGCTGGAACAACCGACAGCACATTTCAAAGAGAAACCGAGAACCTCACGGTTCACAGCAGGGTAAACGGCTAACTCGTAATGCCCTCTGCAGGGACACTCCGACCCCTCGCAACACCCAGC
>JAUESF010000070.1:2129382-2141750 GCA_032274765.1 Malacoctenus tetranemus | reverse complement strand
TGCTGTGGTTGTCCTAATGTGGTCATGTGATCAGCTCCTAACAGATTGAATTTATTCACATTTGTACATATATACATACATACAAAATATCTACTACACAAATGAGGCAGGTTTAACCTACAACCTTCCTGCTTACTGTAATCAAAGGATGTTTATTCATTTTCACCACAGTACAGAAACAATCAGCTTCGACGCAGAATAAAATCGAAAATCGGTCTTTTTTGGAAAAAAAAAACAACCACGGACATGAAAAAAATCTCCATATTGTGTGAAAAATCAAGATTTTATTTTGTAGTGAAAACCGGATGTTGTGTTGCTCTCTCTGCTGTCTTGACAACAGTTGAGGCTTAAAGGGCTGCTGTAGAGTGGGACGGTCAGCAGCCAGCGGAGCACCTCCAGCGCTCCGTGTCGTTACGCACCGACGCTCTGCGCGGATCTGCTTTCTCTCCGGACGCTGCCGTGTGTCGCTCCGCAACAAGGAGAGAGTCGTGGCTCTTTCGCTGGGATTGATCGTGTTTCCGCTGGAATCTGCGCTCCTGCTTGGACCTGCCACTTTGTGCAAAAAGGAATCTGTTTGTTTTTTTTACGCACTTTAACTCCTCTCCGTGCCTGCGCTTTCTCCTCGGTGTGAGGAGCAGCGGACGGACTCCCGAAAAGTCGGAGTGATAAGAGGGATCGGAGGAGGCACCCGGTGCGCTTTGGTGGCTAAAAACAAACAAATCTGTGGGGTTTGGGAGGCGTGTGACAATACCCGCGATGAGGAACGCGTATTTTACACCCCGCAACGCCGCACGCACCGAGGCTCGGGACGTGGCTTCGCCCGGACGCACTTTGTAAGAAGGTAAGCAGCAGATTACAGACCGTGTTTGTGCTGCGCTCGCACGACCCCTCTTTTCAGGGGGGAGGCTTTTTGTGCGTAACGGGACGCGGACTGTGCCGCGAACAGTTCGACTGGCGAACTCGTGCTGAAGTCTGATCCTGGAAGTCTCTGCCCTTTTATCTCTGTGCGTAAAAGAAGCCACAGAACCGACCACTAAAACCCCTTCTGGTGTGTGTTTTCCCCCCTCCAACATGTTCGATCCACACCTTCTGTATCTTTTTCTTGGCGTTATTTGGCGATTTGTTGACACCCCAGACTGCTCGGATCCGGAGTGAAGTCAGACTCTTGCTTTCCCTGCAAACGTGATCTCACCAGTGCATGCCCCCCCTACCCACCCACCCACCCTGCCCCCCTGGAGTGCAATGGCCAGGGCTGTAACGTGTGCCGTGTACCCTGGACCTCCAGCGACTTTTCCTTCCCATCATCCTCTTTCTTGAGCGTCTCCCTCAGTTACTTGCTCTGTTATTGCTATTTGAGGAAAGGCATTAATTATTTCCTGGAGTCTGCTGCAGCTGTTTGGCTCTTGGGTTTTGTTTTTGTTTTTTAGAAGGCGCGTAACTGGACCCAATACAAACTAATTGACCCGTAAAGATGGTTTACGTATTACATACATTTTAGCAGTGAAAAAAAAGGGGGGGGGTCCGCGGATTAGCACATGAATGGTCCTACAGAGTGAGTAATGAATATTGTGGTCTAAGCAGCTGGCTGCGGGATCGTGGCTCGTCTGGGCTGAAAGAAGCCCCGACATGTCAGCGGGACTGAGGGGATCCTAAAAGGCCAGAGCAGCGTCACCGCTGACAGCAGCCTCTGGAAACAGGGAAAGAAAATCTTTTGGCTCTCGATGGTGCCCCCCCCCCCCCATACCACCCTCCTACCCAATCAAAAAACCCTCCTGACAACTAAAAATAATTAAGTCAACAAGCTATGAAATATTTCTTCTTGATATCTAGTAAAAACCAAGCAGATCGATTTGTTTCCATTTACAAAGTCATGTCTGAGCAAAGTGCTGGTGGCAGTCCAGGGGTTGGAAGCACCCCTGGAGGAGCCTGCCCTTTCGGTGACCTCCCCCGCCCTGTCCCAAGCGCTGTCACTCTGTGGAACAAGTCCACTCACAATGAACATGTTATGTGATCTCCTGTCGTGCACGGGGCAGCTAGAGCTGAAAAGTGTCCCACTCCCGTGTTGTATAAATACCTCTCTGCTACTTTTTTTTTTCACTCTCCCTGCAACCACTTCAACCACAATCCAAACCGGGTCGGCCGGTGCAAACAGTGTCCTGCCAGCGACTGTCTACATCGCAGCGTTTGGTTTACCAATTTTTACGTCTTTGGTTATTTCATCCCCCTCAGTTCTCGGCTAGCTCCTGTTACCCACTAGCATTTAGCTGCTTCTCAAAAATGTGCTCCTTAACCTTTAACCAGTGGTCCCCCCCCCTTTATGTTCCCTCTGTCATGCCCTAAATTTAAAGGCTGCAGACAACCAAGGAAACTAGAAGTCCAGTTCACTCTTGGAAAGTCTCACAGGCGCAAGAACATGTGACCTATGTTCAGACACACATGCAGAAAAGCTGCTGCCCTTTATTTAGAAGGCTCTTTGTTTTTGTGTCTGAAATGTTTTGGAAAGTTCTTTGAGAGTTCTTTGGCATAGAACTTTGGGGGGGGGGCTCCAAAATTAAAAGCAACTCACTTAAAATACGACTTCCTGAACAAGGCCTCCCTCGTTTGACTCTACAAAAACAACTGCGACTCTTGCTAAAAGAAACTTCCGCAGTGGCACCTTTTGTAAAATCTTAGCAGTCCTGTCATCAAGAACACCAAGACACCTTTGAGTCATTGAGTCTGAGACAGAAGTTGAGCCGGACTAAACCTTCCCGAGGCTTAATCTCAGTGAGGATGACGTGCCCGTATTCCCCACACTGCCCTCGACTGAACCTTTTACAACCTCCTCTGGTGATGTCTCGTTTCCAGACTTTGGGAAAGCATCGCTGAGTGACGTGAAGTGCATCCAACGACTGTTTACACTGACTCTGCATGACTCCCTGCAACAGAAAGGGACCTTTGTCAGTGTGAAACGCTAACAAAGCAGCTTTTTCTTGGGGTTGGATGACAGCAGTACCTGTTCATTAGCGTGCTGGACCCCAGGCTACTTAGGAAGGGGGGCAGGAGTTTAGGTCGTCTGTAATTGGTTATGACAGGTGGATACGGGCCTAATCTCTGCCCTCAGCAACACGTTGCATTAGATTCTTGCTAATTGGCCCCTAATGGAAAATGTCTTTTGTGGAGCCTGATTCTTGTCAGCGGCACCTCCGTCCGTGTTTATCTGTGATTAACTCTTCGTGGCTCTGAAGTCCACTTGCAGCCCGCAGGGTGCAAAGGCTTCTGGTCGTCCTGCTCCTTCTGTCCCGGTGCCGCTGGAGCTCAGACAATTTGCGAAGCTCTGGAAAGTCGCCTTCGAAACATTTGCAGATGCATCAGCCTGACAAAAGGCCGCTCAAGACAAAAGAGTCTGCCCCCCCCCTCCACCCCCCCTGTTCCTTCCAAAGAAAACAAAAGGCGGAGGCGGGAGCACGAGCGGGACTTGGCTGCCCCCTGCACCCAGCTGTTCTCCCCTCTGCGCTCTCCTCGCCAGGTCATCCAGCCTCCGTTTTTGGGTTGTTGTTTTTTTTTTTTTCGGTGCGGTCCTGCCAGTCGAAGATGAGATTTCAATCTGACCCATGCAGAGTGAAGCCATGGAAAAGCTTCGGTGGTTTTTTGGGAGCAGCTCAGCTCAAACGAGAGCGGAATGAGGCTTCTGCTTCAGAAAAATTCCCAAAGCTGCACTCCTACCAGTGCTTCTTGGCCACACTTGAATCAGACAACCGTCCAAAGTTTGGGGTTAAACGCCCTTCTAACCTTAATCCCTTTAATTAGGATTAAAGCTCTTACCCCATTTTCGATGCTCAAGAGATCATTCGTCTGCTAACTTTTGCCCGAGCCAATTTTTTCGTGTATCGTTTCAATCGGTCGGGTCGACGGTGCGGAAATTTGCTCAGGTTCACCGGACGTTCAGCTGAGTGGTTTCATCAGTTCATGCTGTTCACGAGACCCGACTAACTTTGTCAGCTGGTCAGTGTGATCCTTCTTCTTTGGAGCAGTCTGGCTGGTTTGACTGGAGACTCTGTTTGCTCGAGCTCTCACCGTGTTTACCTTCAAAAAACGAGCCGGCTCCATGCATCTGTCAGAGCGGCCTATCCGGCCTTAGTTACTTATTAGATGCACCCGTCACCTGGGTTACTGGGGAGGGGGGGGGTCTCGGAGAGCAGGGTGATGATAATTAACTTGAAACAGTGAATCATTGTCCACTGACATCACGGTCACAGTGATTGCGGTCCGAAAACATACCCCCCAGGTCTTGGGCAAACCTCGCACTCCCAGCTGGCCAATCAGAGGCCAGCATTTACATCTCCCCGGGGGAGGGAAAAAAAAAGGCCGGCCGCATTTAAAAGAGAAAACAAGCCTCTTCACTTCCTCCCCTCCACCCCCCGCCCGGGGTCATTTATGAGGCGTCGGTGATGCACTTGACTTGTGTTACCAGAGTCCCTAAATCTGATCTAATTGAAATCTTGTAGCTTATGAGGGGAAGCTCGAGGTTTAGGTTTCAATGGACGGGAAATCCCAGTCATGTGCATGAAGCATGCTGTAAATCACAAGGACCTGGGGGGGGCAGTGGAGGAAGGAGCCACGGGCCTCTTTGGTCCACAGCTTCTATGCTCACACGGATGTAGAGTAAAAAAGAAGTCTTAATGCGATCTGCCAGAAGATCGTTATCGTCACACATCCAGTCGTCAAAGACTTTGCGACCCTCGGTGCGTCCGGGGGGATTTGCTTCGGGACCATCTTTTGATTCAGAAACTTTGAAGTAATGTGGCGTGAAATGGGTTTGCTCCAAGCGCCTCTTGGTTGTTTTGTATTCTCTTATTCTTAGGAGTGCTCCTCGGGCGAAGGGGGAAGTAACCGCTTTACAACCTGGCAGCAAATCACAAGCGTCGGAGAAGAGTCCATACATGTTTAATGCTCTGGATCTGAGCTCATCTGCGCTCTCCTCCATCACCGTTTCTCACAGCCACCGTGTCATCACTGAAGTGAGGGGGCTTTGTGGTGTTTGCCATCCAGCAAATCAGCATTGAATCAGTAACACTGGTGAAGGTGTCGGGCTGTAATGAGGCACGCCCAGGGGTTGCCCCCCCCCCCGTTCCCGGCTGTAACATCGTGCTGCCGGGACCACTGGGATTTCCTTAACACCCCCCCCCCCCCCCCGCCTGCATGAGAGCTCTTTGATGACTGTATCTGCCCGCGCCTGTTGCAGCGCGGTTTATCATATCCATCAATATTCATGGCGGCATTATCTGGTTTTTGTGAATATTTATGCAGTCGGGAGGGGAAGTCGGTGGTTTGACCTTCGTCGGTGACACCAGAAAGTTGCAGAGGTTTCCGAGCAAGGTTGGTGCTGAAAGCGGGAAATGACAGAAACGGCCTGTCTGGCTTCTGGCAGATGCAAAGAATCCACAAAGTGCTGATGGAGACGTCACCCTGCTCGACCCCTGTGTATTTGTATGCTTTCTCTGCAGGGGATTACGTGTCGCTTGGCTCGCTGTGGCACGTCAGTGGGATGTTTCACAAAGTGTTGGTTGGAAACGTGTTCAGTGTATTTCTATCATCAAAGTCCATTAGGGACGTTCAAACAGACCTTTGAAAAGCCCGCTGACTGCCAGACCGACACTCTGCTGATCCCACTGTTTCATTTTCTTTGGATGTTGACCTGCAAACTGGGTTTGAGGTGAACTGATGTACTGGTGCACAGTGAGAGTTTTATGGACAATCATCAAATATTGTCCATGGTTGGAATTTTTCATGGTGTTTTTTTTTTCCAAATGTTTCAAAAACTGAACATTTAAATTAAAACAAATATCGTCTGAACTGACTGACACGATTTTCTGATCACTGATTTGCAAGAAAATGTTCAGAAGGATGTTGCTGAAACTTTTAGGTTTCAAAAACGTTTGGATTAACACCGATGTTGTACGGTTTAAACAATAGGTTGCTCTGCAGTTTTAAACCTCTCATGGGCTTAATAAACTCAAAATATGGCACTGCACTGCATAAGGAGGGTTAGATGTGATAAGTCATGCAGTGTGCACCAGTGAGCTTGATCTACTCACCTGTGTGAGTAGATCTCGATGCGGGACGCCAGCAGAACTACAGATTGACGAGAAGCCAAACACTGGCAGCTTCTCCGAGTGCTTATGTGTGAACACAGCGTAAGAGATCCTTTGGCTCGCTAAGGTGTCAGTCTGTCAAACAGTGTCCCGGGTGTCCTTAAGCTCCTTGGTAGAGCTGTCTGTCAGACGGGCTCGGCATCCATCTGGGACGATAATGGGATTGTCTCCCCGGGTTTGGCCGCCGGTGGGGCGGCAGCAGTTAGTGGGATGTGACCTTATGGCCACCCGGTTTCCACTCGCAGGGTTCGCAGCTGTCAAGGACGCGGGGATCTGTATGTGCGCCGCGTCCTCAGCCTTTTTTTTCCTTCAGCATACAGATGTGGTGGGGTTGGCCTGCATTCGAACAGTAATCCACTCACTCGGGTATTTAAGCCACGTCCTGATCTTCGCTCCTGAGCCATCTCATAAGCTCCGCTGCGTTCCCCACCGAGAAATTCTCAGAAGGGTTTCGGAAGACGACGACGACGACTTTAGTTATTAGTCCACAAACATGAATGGAGATGAAATGATGCTCAGGTAGAGGAGCGTCGGTGTCGAACCCTCCCAACAATTCTTTTGGTGTCGTTTTCCTTTCACAGCCGGGTGCGGCCGCTTGGCCGTCGAGCACAGAGCACTGCGCTGGCACTGCAGACGCGAGCGTCGGTTGCGAACCTTGTTGGTATGTTTGTACAGTGCTGTTTTCCGTCACTGTCATGAGCCTCGTTCTGCTAATTTCTCCGGGCTGTTTGTGATTACGCCTCCACTGCAGAGGGAGCGTCGTCGGGCGCTGCAGTTGTGGCGCCCACATTCTACCATGAGAACCACAGTGGGAAACCTTGACCTTCCAGCCCTGTTCTGGGGGTCTGCAAACAGGCAGGGGAAGGAAAAAAAACCATCACCAATGAAACTTTGGAAGATTGATTTCCTTCTCCCCCCTGACAGAAGCATTGTACGGCTCGTTTTCGCTTCCTGTGATTAATGACACGCTCCTGAGCCCCGAACAGTAATTGGAGTCTGACGTCTTGTTTCTCTTGCAATCCTACCTAAAATGTAGATGCAGTTACTGTGTGATTTATGAAACTGAGTGTTTGTTTTTTCACCCTTCTGCTCATGTCTCCAAGGAAATTGTGAGCAAAGGGTGCAGCAGTCTTTTTCAGACCACAAATCACACTTTTCAGCGGTGCAATTTACAGGGTCAATTAACTACCGCTTTCATTTCTAATCCGGGGGCGCTCGCTCCTTTGAATCTGTCACCGGTGTGTGTGTGTGTGTGTGTGCGTGAGGCAATGGGCTCACGGGCTGCTCTCGTCTGTGTTTGCCTTCGGCAGGAAGATCTGTGTGCACTGTAAGTGTCGGCGTGAAGAGCATGCAGTGACAGCCATGCCTGTTGAGATGGAGAAGACCGTCACCAAGCTGATGTACGACTTCCAGAGGAACTCGACCTCAGACGATGACTCGGGCTGCGCGCTGGAGGAGTACGCCTGGGTGCCGCCGGGACTCAAGCCCGAACAGGTATGGGACTTCAACTCTCACACTGGGACGCCCGGAGATCCGCTGGGGCTTTACCAGGATCACCTTAACTCTGTATAAGGTTTTTCCATGAGATGATGGAACCCGTTACCACTGTGTCCTTCAGCACCTCCATGAGAACTTCATGTAAACCAACAGTGTGGTATACCTGGCAGCAGATATACGTCCCCAATGAGTTCCTGTGTCACATTTGCTGCGTACAATTGCTGTCACACTGCTTCTGGGTTTAACCCTATCACACTAGTTCAAAGGGTCTGCTATGAGGACCTCACCTCATGCTGAAACAGCTCTGAACTGTAATGGACAACAACCAAAACCTTGTATCAACCAAGTGGTGTGGAGTCGAGTGGTGCTGAAAGTGTGTAACAGAGAAAGTGAGCCGTGGCGATGACCTGCACAGTGGTTTACCTTATGAAAGATGATTCATTGAACTGGCGCAGGTTAGAGTGAAGTTTAAAATTCTGTTTGTTCTTGGATGTTGGATGTGTTGGATGTTTTCGCTTCATGCCCGAGGCCTTGGGACGCTTCCCATCACGCTTTTTTTTTGTTTTCTCCCTTCTTGTTTTCAATTGCATTGTTTACCGTCTCTAAAGCAGGTGTTGAGAACAGGGTGCATCGACAAGTCAGGAAAACTTAAAAGGGATCAGATAGCAATGGGAGTCCTGCGATCACATGACACACAGCTCTGATTTCACCTTTTTTTCCACCACTGTCAACGATTTCAGGCGTACGCATCCACTAAAAGGTCTTCTATGAGACTGGTGTTTCAGTGCATTATCTCAGCGAGGGTGAGATGCCAAACGATGAGGTTGAGGGATTCCAGAGATGGGTACGGGCAGGTTTCAGTTATGAAATGTAACCCATTCAAAACACATCATGGTGCGAGCCTAATAAAAATTCCTAACGCCACGCCGTGCATTCTGTTGCACGTCTCGGTCGCGTGTCTTGCTCCTGCATGACGCCATGTGATGGCGCAGCCGTTGTGCTGACGGTGCCTTTCGAGGGCTAATGGATAACAAGGATTATGTGGCTGCGGCCGTCAAATTAATCTCCATTTTATACTGCTTGCAAACGTGTTTACAGTCGCTTTCATTGCCTCCACAGCCGCTAAGCTGAGCGTGGGGAACAGGGGAGCACATTGCAGGTCCGAGAAAATCCTCCTTCACAATTGTGAATCCCCACAATGTCGCACACGTGTGTGTGGGGGAGGGGGTTTTACAGTTTAACTGGACAATAGGAGCGTTTTATGGAAACTGGTTCCACTCCGTTGATAAGCTGAAAGCAATGAGCTGGTCGATGCGTCGCCGGTCCTGCTGCCTGGTATTTTCACCTCGAACCCTTGAGAGCAGCTATTTCTCATCCATCTCCAGGGTCACACTTACAACCCCCTCCCACGCCCCCTCCCCCAGGTCAATTAGGGTCTCTTCTCGTGGCGATATGACCCCGGGAACAGTCTGCCAATAATGAGAACTGGGTCGAATGGCGAGCGTGCAGTGCTACACACCGCCTTTTTGAAGATGTTTTATTGTTTTGACAATTCTCATGAACCAAATAGTCGACCCAATGGAAGTGGTTCAGTTGTGCGTTTTACGAGTCATTCAATCGTTGGGAACTTGCGCGACTTCTTACAGAAGAGCGGATGTAAACACAAGGCTAAGATCCAAAACACAGGGATCTAAACACCCAGTTTAGGTTTTCATTATCCCTGCTGGTGTCCAGTGCTCGGTGTCGGTCTGCCTTTCAGCCGGCGGCGGCGTAGAGTCACTGCTCTGTAACGACAGATTTCAAACTATGGAATTCAATCAGATCTATCTGTGGGATTATGAGGGATCTTGCAGCACTTAGTTGGAACGCTTTCTGTCAACAGAACGGTTCTCAAAGATATCTGTCTCGCATTTTAAGCCCCTTGCTGAAACGCAGACTCAATAAAGGAATTTCAACTGCTCAATGGGACCATTATTGAGTGTGGTTGTCATATCACTGAGCTACATTGTGGAAAAAAGATATACTCCTCCTCATGCTTGTTTCTCTCTGTACTTTGAAATGGAGTTGTTAAAACTGCCGAGTTAGTTCAAGCTTCAGTTTGACATGCAGGCTCCGCTCAGCAGTTTCACGGGTCTGATTTTAATTTCCAGTCAAACAAGAAAGTTTCAAACCACTCTCATGTGGGGGAATCTGAATAGAAATTCAGTTCAAGGTTATTGGTGTTAGCCAGAGGTCTCTCCAGGCTCAGAAAATGGACCCACGGCTCTGAAGTGGATAAATTAACTCTCCGACAACAAAGAGGGAGCCTGATAGGGAACCGAGGGCAGTTTGACCTGTTCGGAAATGGACCTGGGGATAATTAGGCCCGTTCCAATCCGAGTGCAAGGACTATAAAGCTGCCGGCAGCTGACCGGCTTCCACCCGGCAGCTGTGAATGAGAGATAAATGACGAGCCGGTGGAGAGAAATGTCGGCTGAGTCGTCTGTCTTGACTTTGGCCCGAGCTGGAAATGTGTAAAAATGTGCGCTCTCTTGAGGAGGAAGCTGATCTGCTTCTCTTTTCACCACCAGCATTACGTTGACATTTATAGTTTTAAGAAAAATGTCCGAGCGAACCATTTGATTGACTGCCAAAACCTTTAATGCATGTATTCATGTGGCCCCTCTGGAAGGATTGTTGCACTCGTGCTCATTTTATCGTCTTGTCCTGTAGGTTTGATGTAACTTTTTACTGTGGGTTGAAACCAAAGCAGCAAATGTTAGCATGTGAGTTAGCTAAAATCAGCCCTCACCAGCCAAGTTAGTGTTATCAAGTGAGTTTCTAATTAACCCCAGTTTTGCTGTGCTTTTGCGCAATCAGCTACATGTAACATACTAACTATTCACTGCTGTGACAGTTTATATGCTTTGAAATCATTATGTCATAATATCTAATAAGCCAGTCTTTGCTTGCGAGCTCGCTACTGTGTGCTGAGGGAAAAGGACAAGGAGTGCAAAACGTCCCTTAAATCCCCCTCACTTCTCTATGAAAACAACACCGTTCCCACTGCGTTTGACTGTAACTACGAGTGTTTCCTCAACAATATAATATCTACGTCCAGTAACCGCTGCAAAGTGGCTTGTTGAGAAAATGTCAGATCCGGTGCCTGGCGGTGTCTTTTCCTCTGCCCGTCTGGCCTCCAACAGCAATGGAAACCAGCTGCACGGAGCCATCGGACCTGTCACTCATTTGCAAAGTCCTACCATTTGCTTGAGCTTCTCAAAAACACTCCCTTCAGTACAGTTCAAAATCCTGCCCTGTCTTTAGCTTGGCCTGCTTTCGATTACAGTTATTATCACAAGCTGCTCCTCCTGGCTCTCGCTGCAGCCGTGTGTGTGTGTGTGTGTGTGTGTGTGTGTGTGTGTGTGTGTGTGTGTGTGCGTGTGCGTGTGTGAATGTATATCTGTCCTGCGATCTTTTCCTCGGGCAGTGTGTCCTCTATCTCCAGAATGTAACTCTGTTGTTGTTGGAAGCTCTTTTTTTCTCATTTATCATTCGCCCCGTGTGTGTGCACTCACATTAGGAGGCATGCGTGCATACGTTTCCCTGAATGTGTATGCGCCTTGTGACTTATCGGTTCTTGACTACAATCGCTCCTTCATGGACTATCCTGAGCCCCCACACTCACACACACACACACACACACACACACACACACACACACACACACACACACACACACACACCTTCTGGACACAGATGCCGACTTCCTCGCCAATATGAGCTGTAGCCAATGAAAGCAGAGCGTGAGGAATTGGGTTACACTCGCAACAAGATCCTGCACTACGTTCATCAACGAACACGCGAGCTACCTGAAGGAGACGCAGGGTGACGTGGAGTCCGACGCCGCAGCGCAAACCTGGAGGAGACTGTCGAAAGTGCTGCTGAGTTAATTCTGCAATATTCAGGTTAATCTGTTTCTCTGGGACAGGCTCCGTGTTATTGCCAAGGACAAAGCCGATGGCTTTTAGCCGCTAAATCTATGCGACAGACCAAAAGGTCATCAAGGGAGACGTGACCTAGTCAGCAAGTATCGATCAGGGATGTTGCGTCTCCCGTGGTGCGCCCCGCTCTTTTGTTTTTGTCTCTCATTTAATCAGATAACTTTACACTCCCTCCTCTGCATTTATTTTACAATTAAATCCATTTCCTCCTCCTCCTCCAAACACTTTCCTTCTTTTTTTGACCTCTGTCCTCAAATCTTCCTTTTAAATCCTTCAATCCTTCATGTCCTCCTGGGTTGTTCCACCCCCCCTCCAGTCACATTCATACAACACCCTGACCTCTGTAATGCCCCCGGCCCCTCAGTTACAGTGTCATAAAAAAAGACAGCAATAAATAACTTGGAAATGACACTCATTGTGCACCGTGGTAATGTCAAGAATGTCCAAGTCATTTGGAGCGTCCACATTTACATTAATCAGCTGCAAACGAATGTAGTCATTAGTGTGCGCACATGCACGTGTGTTAAAGGCTGCGTGTGCGTGTGTGTGTGTGGGGATTGGTGAGTGGGAGTGTGCGCACATTTGACAATTCGGTAATACATTCCCATGTCAATGTGCAGAGATGGAGAGGTGAGGTTCCATTAAGTCTCCGTCGGTGGGCCATAAATCAGAGTGATTTTAGTGTGTGTGTGTGTGTGTGTGTGTGTGTGTGTGTGTGTGTGTGTGTGTGTGTGTGTGTGTGTGTGTGTGTGTG
>JAUESF010000070.1:2116896-2126902 GCA_032274765.1 Malacoctenus tetranemus | reverse complement strand
CACACACCCACACACACACACACACACACACACACACACACACACACACACACACACACACACACACACACACACTGAAGCAGACAGTTGAGAGAGTGCGTATTGATTGGGCCGTGCCCCCCTCCCTCCTCCCCTCTCCTCGTGGCCTCTTCGCAGCAGTAAGCCTTGTGCCAGTTAGATAACCTGATTGTAACTCTGCCTCCATCGCCGCCTTCCCGCCTTTCTAAATCTACTTTCCACCCGCCCCGACCTCCCCCCCCTCCCCTGTCTCCACTGCTCTCCCTGTCATTTATCTCCCCAGCGTCTCTGCATTTACACCCCAGCGCCGCTATCACCCTCCTCTTTTATCCCCTCATATATTTCCCTGTTTTTTTTCCGTCCCCCCCGCCACCCCCACCCACCCTACCGGTACACGCCCTGTCCAGCCACACATGGAGGTTCACCCTTGTGCTCTCACTTTAGTTTAGCCTTCTTGTGTCACAGAGCGAGATGCACTGGATCAGTTATGCAGAGCTTATCAAAGATGAGATAAAAGGGAACTGTAATGTGTAGAAATCACTGCGTCTCCGTGGATCTGAAGGGGGGACGGCTCGAGTTACTTCCTGGAGTGTTCATACTTTCCTCATTCGCAGCTGTTTTCCATTTCTTCTGTGATGATAAAGTGCATTTTGAAAGGGTTTCGCACCGTTGATCTGCAACAAACATGCAACGTATTGATGACCCACACGAGCCAGCACGGCACTTTTTTTTCCAACTGCTATGGATTTTATGCCGAATTACAGCTTGATGATGTCTGTCTAAATGATGGTTTATTGGATTACGCCGTCCTTCCCGCAACAACCAATTGCAACAAGCGTTGTTTCACACTGAGGAATCAGTGATACCTCTGAAAATCTATTTGGCCCTGTCGCTCTGCATCAAAAAGGCTGTTCTGGTAGAAGATAAGGATAAAGCGTAGTTCACACTGAACCATTTCGACTCTGTCTGCATCCTGACTTCTGTGTTTCTGACAATTTTATTAAACTTTTTGTTTTTTGTGTGATAACTGTGGAAGAGCTGTCACCTCTCGTTCATCATGAGTGAAGCTCACATGATACACTCTGAACTCACAGTCGCATCACTCACCATGAAAGAAATTCTAAGTAGTTAATTTCGAATGAAGTTGGTGTCATAATATAACGTGCTGTTGTAAAACACAGTCAAAGCGGCTGGAACTTCATGTTGTGGTCGAAGCCGTTTGGTCCACTTTAAAAGATGCAGAGTGGAGCTGAACCGACTTCTCTGCACAGATAACAAAGTAAAAGAGAAGAAATAAGAGCTTGTAATGTAACAAGTACTGGTTGTATCTTGAGTTCACAGATAAAAAGCTGCACTTTAACAACTTGTTTCTAAACATGTCCCTCTTCTTCCTCTTTCTCGCTGGCAGTGCGGAGGCCAGATAAACGGCGGCGACATCGCGGTGTTTGCGTCCCGGGCGGGTCACGGCGTGTGCTGGCACCCGGCCTGCTTCGTGTGCAGCATGTGCAGCGAGCTCCTGGTGGACCTCATCTACTTCCACCAGGACGGCAAGATCTACTGCGGCCGGCACCACGCCGAGAGGCTGAAGCCGCGCTGCACCGCCTGCGACGAGGTGAGCGCCTGCCGCACGCGGGCCACTGGCGCCTGCGCACGGGGAGACGTGCATGTGACACCCGCCCCGGCATACCGCGCCTGTTGCTATGCCGGAGCACCTATTCAAGAAGCATACATGCATTCTTGGCTTCTGCATGCCTACACACACACAGGACACCACAGTCATATGACGCTCACGGGCTCGCAGCACGCTTTTTTTCTTTTTTTTCTCACAGTCTAATGAGGTCAGCTTTTAATGTTCTGGTTCCCAACCATTAGCACAGACTTTCTCCATCACCCTGCAAGCGCAGCCAAGGACACTTTTAGGGCTTTAAAGGCACCCCGGCAGCTTAACAGCAGCGCAATTAAAGGAAAATGCCCCATCTAGATTTCACCCAGTCCCCACACACATTAGCCTCCTCCGCAAGACAGTGACAAAAGGGAGGGGGGGGTGATCTAAGACTCCGAAGCAGTGGAGGGGGAAGGAGGGAGGGCGGCCAGAGTCTTTGTCCTGTCATTCAGCGCACATTAATAAGCCGGCCGGGCTCCTACCTCTGTGGACCCGTGATAAACGACCCCCCCCTCTCTTCTTATCTCTCTTTTCTTTAGATCATCTTCGCGGACGAGTGCACGGAGGCCGAGGGACGTCACTGGCACATGAAGCACTTCTGCTGCTTCGAGTGCGAGACGGTGCTGGGGGGCCAGCGCTACATCATGAAGGAGGGGCGGCCCTACTGCTGCTCCTGCTTCGAGTCGCTGTACGCCGAGTACTGCGACTCCTGCGGGGAGCACATAGGTACGCCGCCGCGCCGCGAGTGCTCGCTTGTTCTCTCGATTGACGGCATAACCCTGCATGTTTTCACTGTGTCCCAGCTTCAACACACCTGATTGCAATAAGCTGCTCGTTATCAGGCTCTGCTGCATGATGTCACCAATAAGATTCAGGTGTGGTGGAGCAGGAACACATTGAAGACGTGCAGGCCTGCAGCCCTCCAGGACCAGGATTGGACACCCCTGGTTTACAAGGGTATCTGCGGGGTCCTCAAAAGTCTAAAAAAGTCTTAAATCCAATCGTTTGAATTTAAGTTTGATTTAATTTATGTTATAATTCTCCTAAAATCTCATGAAAGGTGCAGAAACTTCAGTCTCTTTGAATTGTTTAAATTTTTGAGGACACTACAACGGAGCTACAAAGCAGAACTAGACGTGGGCTGCCTGTGCTGCCTGATCAGAATTTATCAGACACCACCAGCTATCGCTGTGCGTGCACAGCTGTGTGTTGGCAGCTTTAGTTTGCATAGCAGCGGAAAAAACTTTAAACAGAACTGAATCACAGTACTTGTATGCATCCTCCAATTTTCCTTCAAGTCTTTTGTACTTTTTTGCCTGCATCGATGTGAAATGGGTCTTTAATTATTTTCATTATGGTCTTAAAACAACGTATTTAATAGTCTTAAATTTGGTTTGTTGAAACCCGCAAAGACCCTGGTTTGACTGGTCAGACTTGGACTCCCTCATCTTGACACCGAAAACTCTCATGTGCTCCACGTGTGTGTGTGTCCTCAGGCTCTCCTGCACCAGGACTAACGTCTTTAGCTCCGGCGCTTATTCAGCCACGAGTTTCAAGTTTAGGTTTCACCGAGGACTTGAATTGGTTCCATGATGTGAAAGTTCCTTGTTGCATATTTGCTCAGGGTGCGAGTGTCAAAAATCAAGTTGAATGGACGGCATTGGTTCTTTAGATTTACTAAAAACAAAAAAATTTGTTCACATCTCAGCCTTAAAAATGATGTTCATGTCTGAATATGTGGCCGTCTGACAGGCTGTAAGATGAATAGGCAGCACGTTTAGTTGGCCCC
Source organism: Malacoctenus tetranemus (assembly GCA_032274765.1). Classification (NCBI taxonomy): domain Eukaryota; kingdom Metazoa; phylum Chordata; class Actinopteri; order Blenniiformes; family Labrisomidae; genus Malacoctenus; species Malacoctenus tetranemus. The sequence continues at coordinate 2,123,432 of JAUESF010000070.1, read as the reverse complement.
TTCCTCGCCGAACACGGGCCCCGCTCTCATCTGTCGTTGGATGATGTCACTGGTGATCAAGCATCCGAGGCATAGGTGCACAGCTCAGGGTCACGGAGACCCCGGCTCACTGTATACATCACGCTGGGTGACGGGGGACCTGCGGCAAAGGCACGACTGTATCAAGTGACTGCCGGACGTCAGGATCCGTTTTTAGCCCAGACGCAGACACCAGCTGTATACAGATTTAAACATCTCAGACTGGGTGATGCAGGAGACAGCCCCATAGGAGGAGTAAACTGGGAGGGGGGGTGGTGTTTCTGCAGGAAACTCGTATCTGCAGGCAAGTTTGCCTGGATACCCAGGTGTGATTTTTAGCACATATCCTTCAAACAAATTGGCTCTGTAATTATTCCTTGAACGGGACACAGAAAAAGGAGGGAAAAAAAGACCTGTTTGGGAGGGGGGAGAAAAATGCAGCATGATATAAATTAGAACCATCAGAAAACACTCTGGAGCAGATGGCAGCCATTAGCAAATCGCTGGTTTTTCTTTCCTCTGCGACGACTGGAAACATTCCCCAAATGCTGCGTGTTTATATAATGCTGGGCGAGCGCCGCGATGAGTTTGCCCCATAGCACAGCGAAGTTGCAGCCTCTGGCTCCCTTTATTTCCCTAAAACCCCACGAGCTCCTTTGCAATATGCTTATATTTTCTTTGTTCGATGACATATTTAAATACGGAGTCTGGATCTTTAGTTTCAAACTTGTTTAGGAAAGCATGTTTGAGATCTCAGTCGTACATTGTCGCTGTCTGGACTGATGTGAACGTCGTCTTTCCCGCAGGCATCGATCAAGGCCAGATGACGTACGACGGACAGCACTGGCACGCCACCGAGGGCTGCTTCTGCTGCGCCCGCTGCAAGCGCTCGCTGCTGGGCCGCCCCTTCCTGCCCAAGCAGGGCCAGATCTTCTGCTCGCGCTCCTGCAGCCTGGGGGAGGAGCCCAACGGCTCCGACTCCTCCGACTCAGCCTTCCAGAGCGCCCGCTCCACCCGGGAATCCCGGCGGAGCTCCAAGGCGGGCAAGGGCGGCGGGGTGCAGACCGACAGGTTTTCCGGGGAGGTGGACCCGCTGTCGCTGCAAATGGACCTCCTGAGTCTCTCCAGTCAGACGCCCAGTTTGACCCGCGAGCCGCCTTCCTGGCAGAGCCAGGAGGAGGAAGGGGGCGGGTACAGCTACGAGCCGCAGACCAACCCCATCGCCAACCCCACGCCGCTGCAGCTCCTCAGCCAGTGCAACGTGCGGAGCTACAACCCGGGGCAGAACAGCCACCAGCAGGACCACAGGGTCAGCCAGAACGGAGGCCTGAAGCGGCCCCCCGTCTCGGCCATGAAAGGCCAGTCCATGAATGAGGCGTGGTTCCAGCAACAGGCCCCGGGGGAGTACTACCCCCCCAAACTGAGGACCCAGAAGAGCTTCACCGAGGTGTCCCAGTGCTCCCAGCACCACAACGGCTTCTCCTCGGACAAGCGCTCAATCAGCTTGCACGGTTTCCAGAGGGACAGGGAGCGGGACGCGGGCCCCCCGCCCACCACCCAGGTGGCTCGAAGCAGGAACCCCATCAATGCACTTACCTTCACCGAGCAACTGACCCCACTCGAGCAGACCCCCAGGGGATCCATGGAGTCCCTGGCTCTGTCCAATACTACAGGTGAGTCGGGGAGTGCTGAGCAGCTACAAAAGCAGCTACACGACTTAAAAAAAGACCTGCTGCTCTGATCACTGAGGAAACATGTCAAAGTTCAGTTGGACATCTGATTGACGTTCTCTGTTGCTCAACAGGTAACTCGGCAGACGGCGGGGGGAAGCGCCAGGAGCACCTCTCTCGTTTCTCCATGCCGGACCTGAGCAAGGACTCTGGGATGAACGTGTCGGAGAAGAGCAACATGGGCACGCTCAACTCCTCGGTGCAGTTCCGCAGCTCGGAGTCCATCCACAGCCTCAACGGCAACAACCAGTCCTACATGGAGATGAACCCTCCCAGGTCCGCGCCGTACCAAGTGCAGTTCTGCGAGCCCCCCGGCAGGACCGTCGGCATGGGCGGGGCTCGCCTGCCGCCGGGCTTCACCTTCCAGGAGGAAGACCGGATAAGCCTGGTGAGCAGCGCCAACGCGGCGCGGCTGCCCCCCATCAGCGAGCGCCGCGCGGGCAGCGTCGTGGGCGGGGCTGGCGTGGGTGGCCGGGGATCGAGCGTCCGCATCGACGCGCAGGAGGACACGCCGCAGAGGCGCCGGCACCACCACCACCACCGCTCGCGGAGGTCCCGGCGCTCCCGCTCGGAGAACGCCCTGAACCTGGTGGCGGACCGCCGGCCGAGGCCCCAGGAAAGACCGCAGCTGCGCGTCCAGGAGGATTACGACCGCTTCCCACCGCCGAGGAGCGCCAGGGAGCAGTTCGGCGGAGGGGGCGGGGCTGGAAGGTACCAGCCCCCTCTCTTCAGGCAGTGCCCCCGGACCACCTCGGACCTGACTCTCCAGAACCCCGGGGCCGGCCGGCGCGCCGGCCTCAACCAGTACTCCTGGGACGACTATTACGACGAGGACGACTGGTGCTCCACCTGCTCCTCGTCCTCCGAGTCGGAGGATGAGGGCTACTTCCTGGGCGAGCCCATCCCCAGGCCCATACAGCTGCGCTACCTCAGCAACCAGGAGCTGGTTCACAAGTACAACAACGCCGGGATGGGGGGGGCCAACCGGAGCGGGCAGCTGCACACCCGCAAGCGCCGAAAAAGCAAGAACTGCATCATCTCCTAACGCTCTCCAACGTTTGGCGCGTCGAGCTGTGGGTTCAGCTTGTGCACGCCGACATCCTCCATCTGGAACAACAACAACAACAACAAGAAACAAAAAAGAAAAGACGCCATAAAAAACAACCAGTCCATTTATTCAGTGTTATTGAGTGTTGATTATCATGTAATTGAGAGTCAGTGATGAATTGCAGTCGGTTTAAAAACCAGTGGAAAAAGCAACAGTGTTTGCATGTTTGTTCACTTCAATGTTTCCGAATATCTCCCGAGTATTAAAGCTACCGGACGCGTCACCAGGTTTTATCAAACGGATGTGCAATTTTTTTTTTCTAACTGAAACACGATTTCATTTCAATGCAGCAAAACCAACAGTTTGCAACAGTTTATTTTGTTTTGCTTTTTTCATGCAATGTAATTTAGTCATAGGATATACTGTGCTATTGAACGCCGCTCCCCAGTGTGTAAATAGATGAATGAATTAATAATAATTCCACTTAAGTTAAGGACGTTGGTGTAAATATGGTTGTAAATGAGGCCTCACATATTTTTATATTTTGTATGGATAGAATCATTTATGTAATAAATATCTATGATGTAGATATAGAACCCGGCAGAAACAACTTATGCATGTGTTATTTGGCTGACCTGATCCCGCATTTGGAATAAAGGAGTATTTCAGTGAGTTTTGGTGGCTAGCAGTTGGTGTTTCTCCCAGGAGACGGGCGGTGCAAGAGAACCAGTCGCTCTCCCTCCATCTGTTTGATGCATAAATGAATGACAACGCGGTGAAGAGCTCTGATTGGAGCCATCCTCCGCTGCATTGTCAGCCGGTGACGAGCCGAGTCCCATTTGAATAGGCAAAGATTCATTGTCCTTGTCACAGACGCCTCTAAACTTTTCCGTCATTGCATCAGCTTCACGTTCCTCTTCCGACTGGTTCAGTCGAAGGTGCAGTGGGAAACTGAACCAAAGAACGGTGTGGAAACCTTTCAGCGTTCTCTGTTGAATCACACCAGACCTGCAGATTTTCCTGTCGTAAAATCACTCGAATCCGATCATTCAAAAGTCGACACCTGATCACGGCAGTAACAGTGTTTGAGACCACATGTCAATTCTGAACGGCACTAAAGTTGTGCTGTTAGCTGGTCTTCATTGCACTCAGGAAAGTAAGGTGGAATCATGGATGGGAGCAAACAGATGGCACAAGTGCACGTGGTGCAGGATCAGAACAGTTTTAGCTCGAAAAGTGCCAAAAAATGGAGTTTAGACGAATTCAAGAAATGAATGCGGAGCAGAAAGCGTGACAGCAGAAAGTGATGTGCACTTTATTGCTGCTGTTATGTAAGGAGCAGGTGCCGTCGGAGCCACCAGGTATTAACTGGATTTAGAAAAAGTGACCTGTGCATGTGAGGGGTTAATCATCGACATATACTGTACAACAGGTTGTATAGCAAAGTGTTAAGCGCTGTCATACTGTAAATAGGATTGCTTCTGACGTCCATGTGGTCAGGGGATTACTGCGGCCAGCCCCCATAATCCACACACACACACACACACACAGACACACACACACACACACACACACACACAGACATATGTTTGGAGGAAGGTGTGTGGATGCCAAACTCTTGATTAGCGGCATGGAGGCTTTAATGCTCTTGACAAAATTGGCTCATTAGTGCGTTTGCCTCCACGGCCTGCAGTCCAGTTTTCTGTTTACTTTGGGACTCGAGCGGCTTGAAGACAGCGAGGAAAACGGGCCTGACTTAGTCGACCGTAGGGCGGCAAAAGCATCCGCACAAGCATGTGATACAACATGTCAGCTGATTCGGCGCTCAGTAAACTGTCTGGTTTGTCGTCAGTAAGTCTTAAAGACTCCATGCACTCTGTGGACGACAACTCTAACTCTCAGTCTTCAGTCATGGAGGTTTTCAGCGCCGCTGACACGTGAACTCTCACTGCATCTTCATCAGACGAAAACGTCTTTGTTTGTTTCTTCATTAGTCCCCTCACGAAGTATGTGTGGGGTGTCTCCGTGTGTTTAATTAAAAGCAAATGGGGGCCGTACAGTGATGGTGCTGGTGGTGGTGGTGGTGGGGGGACCACAGATTGCAGCCATATGCCTCCCGGCCTGTGCCATATTTGGAGAAGCGGATGGTGGGGAGATAATCCTCGAGTTGTGTGGCTGCTTCCAGTTGTGACCGTCGGTTTGCCAGCCAAGCCACTAAATCACGACCATGACTGGTTTGGTGCTGCTGACGTGAGCTGACAGTTAAGATGTTTTCAGGAAGCCGGTGTTTCATTTGGTAATCATGGTATGTTCTAGCTTTACTTGGACATGAGGAAAAAAAAGTAGGGTTGCACCAATATTTCTGCCTACAGTCAAAATCAGCCCAAATCCTCAGCAAGGAAAATGAAGCATCGCTCGCCAACAGTGGTTGCTGATGTTGTTTTCTATCGGGTGTATACATGACAAGGCCAGACCTGGCAACCCTGTCGTTAGGCCTTGTGAAGGAGTCGTCTGGGTCGCGTGATGAAGCTGCGACCAGACAACAAACGTTCCCATTTATATTTTAAGATGATTGGAGAGCATCTTTAATGACCACCTGGTTATTTGCTAACGGAGCAGTGACAACTGCGCCTTTGTCTCATCGGAACAAAATAAAAACTACTGTTGCATAGCAACACAGTTCAGCATGATTAAGTACAGGTTAATTGTGGTTGCAGTATTGATTTTTTTTCCCCCTTCCCTACACTTTCAGTTGAAAGTGCAGCTGCATCAGCAGACAGATGGCGAGGCGTTTGGCTATTTTTTTTTCCCCTTCGTGCCTCCACTGCAACACATGTTGGATCACAAACACGAGCGCAGGAATCTTATCTGGATTTACCTTTTGCACTCCAGGTTTATTAAAGTCTTTCAGAGCAGCCAGTTAGTCTGGGGGACCAGACAGCCGTCCCTTTCATTACATCGCGAAGTACGGCTCCGCGCAAATCAAGTGACGAGTCGGCAGATCCGGAGGAATTCTCCCTGAAAGCTCAGGCCAGCCATTCCAAACAGGAGATTGCCAATTCGGTCCTCGTTAAAAGTAGAGCGTCTGACATTTCCACTGAGGAAGAAAAAAAGAGTTGAAAATATCCTGGGAAACATTTATTTCAACTCGGGACGATTAACAGCGATCCAGCTTCTGGCTGTTAAAGCTACTGGCTCTGTCTCTACGAGCTAGTTGCGAACTTGAACCATACTTAGGTTCCTTAAAAGCAATTTACTCACTTTTCAAAGTCTCATGGTTGGAGAACTTTTTGTTCACGTGTTGTACATGTGTATCACGTCTTCTTCATGGAACATGTTTTAATGAACAGCCACACACACCTACATGCGTGCTTGTGTGTGTGTGAAGGAGCAGATGCACAGCTGTCATGAGTTGTGGCCTGCGCGAGTTGTTTTTAGGAGACCCTGAGAGCCCTAATTACCGGTCCTTAGCAGCAGAACGGCTGCAGATTACAGCTGCGCTCACAGCGAACCAAAATAGCCCGATTCAATTATTCGCAAACGAAGGACGCCAGCGATGTGTTATCGCACGAGCACACGCAACTACCACCACCCCCCCCCCCGCCGGTCTGCTCCAAAGCAGGCAAAGTGTCAGGGAGTGCCGCAGTTCCACGCACACGCTCAGACGCCTCGGCCCCGGTCGAATACGAGACGCGTGACGCGACTGAGTGGGGCCTTATTCCCGCAGTCTCTCCTCCGTC
>JAUESF010000070.1:2094505-2108473 GCA_032274765.1 Malacoctenus tetranemus | reverse complement strand
ATGGATGGATGGATGGATGGATGGATGGATGGATGGATGGATGGATGGATGACTGCTGAAGGAGTCAGGAGTCAGGAGTCAGCGAACCCTCCGCAGAATTAGATCGAAACACATTCAGATAAGCACTATGTCCTGCTCTGCCCTCTGTGCATGTGTGATCTTTTGCATCGAGTGTCCAGGAAGGATATAGGAAGGGGAAGTAGCAGGGCGTGCTGCTTGTTTGTGTCCAAACACAGCAGGAGAGCAAGACTTTTTATTGTCTGTAAACCACAAGCTCACCGTGTGGAGCTGCATCTGTTCACATTACCACAAGAAGTCTTGTAAAACTTTGCTATGCCTAACGGAATAGTGAATTCATAATCATAAACACATCGACTCAGTTTAAAGTTTAAATAAAAGGCAACATCACTACATTTTAAATAAATAACAACATGTCTCAGTATTAGAAGCAATCGCTGTCAGGGGGAGTCAGAGATATTGATTTCACTTTGACTCGCCCTTTCCTGGCGTCAAACTTTAGACTTGACATCCACTCTGCAGGGAAACAAGAAACAAAACCTGGCACCTGCAGGAAAACAAAGATCAGAAAAGGAAACACTGCACGTCCTTCATAACTTGGTCTCAGTGACCGGTCCCTCGGGTGAGGACTTCCAGCACAGGCCGATGGCCTTGAACTCCTCGGAGATCTCCAGCATCGTCTTCCCCTTCGTCTCGGGCAGGACGAAGAAGGTGTAGAGACAAGCCAGCAGACACACGCAGGCAAACAGCACGAAGCTGTAGGAGCCCAGAGAGCTCTGTGGGACGAAGGGACAAAGTGCACGTCTCATCCACACACGAGAGCGGCTTCAGAATACCAGCTCTGCTCTGGATCCCAGAGAGTCTCAACACGGGTTGACGACCCTCGTGATCCCTGGAGATGTCACGAAAGGGACCTGGGACCCCAAGTTGATGCTTTTTACTCACAATCAGAAACGGGAAGATAAAGGCCATGACCCCTTGCGCCAGCCAGCGCAGCGTCCCCACGATGGCAAACGCTGCCAGCCGATCGGACTGGACGAACATCTCGCTGTTGAGCGTGACCGTCACCGCGCCTGGGAGCAAACCAGAGGAGGGACGGGGGGGATTCACCCAGTTACTCAGCAACAACGCATACTGGTGACATTCGGCCACCTCGGTGCCTGTCGAGGAGGAACCACACGTACCAGGTCCCCCGGAGAAGAACACGATGATGAGGATGATCATGGCAGCGTTGACGTATGAAACCCAGGACGGGGAATCCTGCAGAGAGAGGGAAGCTCGAGGGCGGCAAACTTTTTGCTGACAGATCAAACTGCTATTTATAGTTTCTCTGTGCTCTCTCCACAGGACAGTAACAGGATTACCTTCAGGTTGAGCATCACGGTGAACAGCACCCAGAGAGAGAACATGGCGCCATAGCCCCCCCAGAACAGCGGCCGCCGCCCGACGCGTTCAATCAGAAGACTCTGAGGGAGAGAAGCTCGTTGAAACTCGGGTGCTGAGGGATCTGGATTTGGAGAAGTTGAGCAAGCTCAAAATTATAAAAAGACAAAACATGATCATAAAACAACAACAAAAGCAAACAGCTGAGGTGAAGGCTGAGGGATCTGCTCACAGAGGACAGGGTGGTGATCATGTCGCACACGCCAAGACCGAGAGTGACGTAGCGAATTTTGTCCTGGGGTATACCTGACGACATGAAGATGTCAAAGGAGAAAATACTGACCTGAGAACAGAAGAAAAAGAGCATCGTAAATAAACAGGCCGGGATTCACGGCTAATATTAGCCTCAAAGCTCAAACAGGAAATGATGTCGCTTTCAGTTATACCATACGTTATTTTATGTGTGAGTATGTTTAGCTCTAACTGTGTGACAGCTCTGCTTTGGGGAGTGGTGGGTGGTGGGGGGAGTGGGGGTTCACCGCAGACATGCCGGACAGCTGGTTGAACCAGTAGATGAAGCTCATGGTGACGAGTTGCCAGCGGACCGTCCCGTCCTTCAGCAGCTGCAGGGGGCGTTTGGGGGGGGCCGCTTCAATGGCCGCCTGCTCGGCCAGCATCTCGTTCATCTCCTGTTTGTAGTCACCAGGGCCCCACAGGCAGGTGAGTGCTGGCAGGAGACACGCGACCGAGACAGAGACCTTCAACAAGGGGCCATTTCCACACATGTTCCTCACAATTTCAATTGTGTTATTTGATGTTTGGCACCAATGAGACTCCGCAGGACTTCTGCAGGCCTTCTGGAGCTTGGACAGTGAAACGCGACAGCTCTCTAATTCAGGAAAGATCCGTTTTGTCGGATTCTGCGTGGGTTGGGTGGAGGAGCACCGACCTCTCCTGCACGCCTCCTCGTCTCCTCTCTCTATGAACAGGTATCTCGGGGATTCGGGGAAGAATGGAAACACCAGGAGTTGCACCAGTGACAGGCAGGCGGGGAGAGCGAGCGCCACGGTCCACAGCTCCTCACGGCCCAGCAGCTCGCTGCAACGGGAGCGCGCAGACGTCAGAGGATCGTTTCAATTAGTGTTTCATTCAGTTGAAAAAAAGGTCCTTAAGGATTTAAATTACAGTTTAACCAATGTAAAGACGTAGTTTCAACAAATACATTTTCAAACAATCATGTATCACCCCTGGCCCGCCCACTCCCACCTGCACAGTAACCACGGTTACCCACCTCAGTCCAAAGAGCTGCCCGGACAGTTCCCCGAGTGTCATGAATATGGTGGAGGTGAGGGTCACGATTCCTCTGATGTTCTTGGGCGAAATCTCGGCGAGGTACATGAGATGGAAGCTTCCTCCCAGGCCTGCGGGTCAGCTCGGGTCAGCTCGGGTCAGCTCGGGTCAGCTCAGGTCAGCAGAGCAACAATCTCAGACTTCTCAGTGCTCCGCGCTGCATTTTACCTGCCGCGAAGCCGAACAGCGTCCTGGCAACCATGACCATCTCGTAGGAGCTGGCAGTTTTGCTCGTCAGCATCAGGACGGCTGCAACCACTGCGACGCAGCTGTTGCAGATCACTCCTTTTTTTCTGGATGAAGGCGGGGGGAGGGGGGGCAGGGGGGAAACAGCACCTCACGTGTCAGTGGGCAGCACGGCCCCACCCAGCGCTGAGCTTCGCACTCACCTTCCCAGGAAGCCGGCGATGTATCTGACGCTGGCGGCCCCGCAGAGCCCACCGAAGGCATACAGAGACACGACCAGCGACCAGAGGACGGTGACCGTCTCCGGGGACGGGGCCTCCTGGTGTCTCCGGTGCCAGCTGCTGTTGATGAAGTCCTGTATGAACTGTGGAGAGTTTCAAACAGTCAGGAGAAGAAAAACAAATCACATCCACAGGATGAAGGTAATTAAAAAGGACGGCGCGTCTCACAGGCGAGGGAGAACTCAGAGATGTGACGTGGTACCCAGTGTGAAAGTTCCCTCCAATCCCCAGGACAACGATGAGGAGCAGAGCGCGGCCGCGAGTCTGAGGAGCAGACATCATTCTCTGTTTGTCACTTCAGTGTGAGAACAGAAATGGTTAAATCAAATAGCCGTGCCCTTAAATAAAGAACGATACTGGATGTTTATGGTCATAAAAGCTTCAGACAAACACTGGTTGCTTCGGCGTTGCTTCCATTCATGCTTATGAAATCCTGGTGTTAATCTCATTATTATACACTTAAACATCCAATGTGTGATCAGGAAGGACCTACCAATTGCTGAAGTACAGTGTCCATGGTGTGTTTACAGGTGCTGAGCATATGACCAACCTGATGGACTCTGTTACCTCTCTCAGGCTGCTTATGATTAACCTGAGAGACGGAGGCTCATTCAGCCCCCCCCCCACCACCTTGACAATGAGTGCCTCCCTCCTGTGCGGCCGTGACGACACATTTGAAGGCAGCGGGTTAATATTTGAAAGTTGGTGGGGTTTCTTTCGTTTGTTGCGACGATGCCGGAAGTGTTTAGAAGTTGGACGCTCGGAGGTGCATCGTGACGCTCTCACTGGTGGAAATAAACAAACAGAGAGCAGTAAAAAAGTGACTTTTGCAAGACACATATTGTGTCTGCACTGAGTTTTACTCCATTTTATTGAAAAACCTGATATTTACACAGTGTCCAAACTAAGGAACCCCAAATATGTCTGCATTAACCCCCAAAATTAGTCCTGTTGGTCTAAGTCATGAAGCCACCTGAGAGAGCTGCCTCATTTTAAAAAATTCTGAAGAAACCAAGAGAAAAAAAATAACCGTTTCCTATTGAAAGATTGTAACACACACACAGTTCGATGTCGTGTCGTAATCCATTACTCACAGCATTTCATTTAATTTTAGATATTACAGAATCTGTTATATTGATTGATATCGCACACAAGCAGCACTTTTGACACAGATGTAGTTGTAAGTTGAGACCAGCAGGGAGCGGTAAGTCTCATTTGCCACAGAAACACCAGACACCGCTCCGCTCTTTCCTGCTCTCGCTGTCAGCTGCTCCGCCGGAAACAACAGAGTCCGCTGTTTTCCGTAGTCATCGTCGACTAGCTTGTGTGGCAGAGCAGCGGTACCTAGTCTGCACAAAAGAAGCCTTCAGAGTTCCTCTTCGTTAGTACCCTTTTTCGTCTCATCATGCCGCTGGAAAACCTGGAGGAAGAGGGTCTGCCCAAGAACCCGGACCTCAGGATAGCACAGCTGAAGTTCCTGCTCACCATGGACGGTCACCGGCAGGATGCTAAAGTGAAGACCGAGCTCATGGACGCTATCAAAGCTAACAGTGAGTTAGCATTTCACTTCACGACACCCCGCCGCTGTAGACCTTACATCACACACAGACAACCAGCACAGCTGTGTGTCTCTACGTGGACTCCACGATTTGCGTCAGTGTCAGATTAATAAAGTCATGGGAAAGTTTACTGTTATCTTAATAAAGTTAGCTTGGGAGCTAACGGTGTTAGCCTGACTTAACAGCTCAGGTGAAGAGGCACATTTTCTGTTGACATGAATGTCTCAGTTCTTCATTTAGGTAGTTTACAGTGACACTGACGCAAGGTTAGAGGAAACCCATGTCTTATCGATTAAAACTCACCAGCGGATTATTAAAACCTGCTGGAATTTGTAAGTGTTGGGGGGTGTCTTCGTAGTTTTTTGGGGGGTCTGCATGTTGTGATTCTTGGCTTCCTCCGTCCTGCTTCAGACATGGCGCCGTACTACGAGGGTCTGTGCAAGGAGCTGAAGTGGCAGCTGGACGGCGACCTGCTGAGCAGAATGAAGAAGGCCAACGACGAGGAGCTGAAGCGGCTGGACGATGTACTGGAGGACGCGGAGAAGAACCTGGGAGAGAGCGAGATCCGGGACGCCATGATGGCCAAAGCCGAGTACCTCATCAGGATCGGAGACAAGGTAGAAGAGACGCAGGCGGTGCTGGCAGTGGGACACTTTGACAAGGCTGAGTCACTAATGGACGGCCTGTCACATCCATGTCCTTTCTGTGTCCTAAACGTCCAAACTTTACTGCTCAGTTGAACAAAATCAAACTTTCAGATCTCATCAAAGCGTCTGAAACAAGTCTATAAATCTGATGTCATGAAGTGTTACAATTTGGATTTTTTTGTGGTTGTGTTGAAGAATTGCAATTTCTGTGCAATATTGGGAAACTCTCTCACTTTCATGCATTTCCTTTGCGTGTTCACAGGAGGGCGCTCTGACAGCCTTCAGAAAGACCTATGACAAGACGGTGGCTTTGGGTCACCGACTAGACATCGTCTTCTACCTGTTGAGGATCGGCCTCTTCTACATGGACAGCGACCTCATCACGCGCAACTCAGAGAAAGCCAAAAGGTAACATCCCCCCCCACACACACACACACACACGCTGCCTCTTCCGCCCTTCTGTGACCTGCTCGCCGCTCATGCCGCGTCTTTTTCGCCCCAGCCTCATCGAGGAGGGCGGCGACTGGGACAGGAGGAACCGTCTGAAGGTGTACCAGGGCCTCTACTGCGTGGCCATCAGGGACTTCAAGCAGGCTGCCGAGCTCTTCCTCGACACCGTCTCCACCTTCACCTCCTACGAGCTCATGGACTACAAGACCTTTGTCACCTACACGGTCTACGTCTGCATGATCGCCCTCAAAAGACCGGACCTCCGGGAAAAGGTGGGCGGGTGGGACGCTGCTGTTTGTGGCTGTAGAAGCTCTCAGTGAATGAGCAGTCCAGCTGACTGGTTTGAGTCTGGTTTCTTGCAGGTGATAAAGGGAGCAGAGATCTTGGAGGTGCTGCACAGTCTCCCCACCGTCCGCCAGTATCTCTTCTCTCTCTACGAATGCCGTTACTCCGTCTTCTTCCAGTCTCTGGGTAAGGAAGTCTTTTCCTCCGGATGTCGAGAAATCACCACCTCAGAGACATGTCACTGACGGTGAGACTGTGTGCTGCAGCCACCGTGGAGCAGGAGATGAAGAAGGACTGGCTCTTTGCGCCGCACTACCGTTACTACGTGAGGGAGATGAGGATCCAGGCCTACAGCCAGCTGCTGGAGTCGTACCGATCGCTCACGCTGGGCTACATGGCCGAGGCCTTCGGCGTCAGCACCGAGTTCATCGACCAGTGAGTGAACTCGCTCTGCAGAAGCATCCGCATGTTGAGGTTGTTCAGTGGTATCCTGAGAAAAATGTCAAAATATTCCACTTGTCTCCAACTGATCAGCTGAACCAGCAGTGTCATTACTATTAGTAAAAAACTTGTAGCTAGAAGCTCAGAGGTAAAAGGATTTCAGCAGTTCTACCTTCTTTCCAAACAGAAACATCAGGATTTTTATTCAGCATTTTGCCTCTGACTTTACGTCATCTCTTCTCACAGGGAGCTGTCTCGATTCATAGCCGCTGGTCGCCTGCACTGTAAAATCGATAAAGTGAACGAGATTGTGGAAACTAACAGGTAAACGTCAAAGCTTCTCCCACATTGCCTCAGCGAGCAAACACACAGGTCTAAAAGTTCCTTTTTCTGCGCAGGCCGGACAGCAAAAACTGGCAGTACCAGGAAACCATCAAGAAGGGCGACCTGCTGCTCAACAGAGTCCAGAAGTTGTCAAGAGTTATCAACATGTAAACGAGAGGCCGTCGATCTTTACAGCGAGGACAACTTGTATTCTTCTACCCGAACCCGTCATTTGTCTGGCAAAGTCCTTCTTATATTGTGTACATAATAAAACCTGTTTAACTGTTGACAAAGTGTCTTTTTTTTAAGGAGCAGGAACGAGGCAGAGACGTGATTTCATATAAATAGCAGTATAAATTATTTTATTTACAGAAACTTGTTACAAAACAAATATACTATACAATCTTTTCTTTAAATATTAATTCTAACCTATGTTTTGTTCATGAATTACATAGCAGCCAATACATAAGTCCAGCTGAAAATGATTCTGATAATGTATACAAAAAAAATCTATACACGCTTTTACATCGTATGAATGGTAGATTCTCTTTTTTGTTTCCCAACACCAACTCGTTCTCTCCCCTCACTTTCACATTCCGAGTCTGCGATGCTAAGAAAGAAAAAAACAAACATCCTCGCCACTTCTTTTTTTTTTTTTTATCCCCCGCGTGCTGGAAACAAAAGTGAAGATGTCAGTGGAGTCTGAGGGTAAACAAAAACACTTTGAAGTCTTTACACACGTAAACCGGAGGGGGGGGGGGCAAGCCACACTGAGGCTCAAGAAAATGACGACATCTTGTCTGCAAAAACCCTGGAGAACAAACCAAATCCAAGTAAAAGTGAGCATTTCCATGTTTCCTGGGCCGCTGACGGAGCTCAGGCTTGTTGCCACGTTTAGGGCTTCGTAGGCAGATTCAGGGGAGGAAAAAAAAAAAAAGAAAAGCAAACTCCTAAAACACTTTGAAACATTCAAGTAAAGGTGAAACAACCCAAAGAGCACTGTCCTCAAAACAGTCAGGGTGGAACAAATTCAGGCACTTTTTCTTAATTTGATATTTCTTTTAAAAAGCTGTGATTCAAATTACTTGTTTGGCAACGATGATGCAAGCAGTTGGACTGGTTTTTCCAAGCGTTCCTCGTTCTTGCGATGATTGCTTAAATCCCTTCAGCCTTTATTCGTTTTTCTTTCTAATATATAAAGTTAAAAAAAAACAAAAAAAAACAGCTTGGATCGTGAGATGCGTCTCGGGTCTGCGAGAGCGGACGACGACTTGAAGCGGAGACGGGCTGGAGGCCGCGGGCGCGGCCTCTCCGAAAGTCACAGGCCAACTGGCTCACAGAGGAACTGTCGTAGTAGTTTGCGTTGGTTTCCGTAGGCAACATAAAACGTCTTGTAAAAGCACATGTGATCGAGACCTTGGTATGTGAGTAAAGGTAAATCCTCTGTCGTACAGACACATGCTACAGTGGCAAACACCTCGCCGCCGCTCCTCCTCCTCCCGAGGGGGGGGGGGGTCTCAGTACACGATTCATGAGATGCTTCAGCTTCTCGGCGTATTGCATTAGTTAGACTTGGCAGTGAACCACTTCAATAGTCATGTTCCTCTCGACTTCTCGGCATTTTGTACTAAATAAATAATTTTTCCGTTTTTTTTAAATTGTACCAAAAGAATTCAGCATGTTTGAAAAAAATGCCTGTGCAAAAATACATATTTCACTATGTACAATTTGTTAACAAAATACGTATTCTCAAATAGGGATAGTTCAATACTTACTTGATACGGAGGCTACCAGAAAAGCGCTAAATTCATTCACCATTTTCTCTCCTTTTAAAAAAGAAACAAAACAAAAACAAAGTTGTTTTCAGGAAATTTTTCACACTATCTGACATCAGTGGAGGGTCCATAAATTGACATGTGTTGCCAAAAAGTAGGTGAAGCCATCCTCATGAATCTCGCACTCTGAACACTCACCAGAGGCTGCTGGCTGCAGGGCCCGTGTCCACGAAGGGGCCTTATTTGCTCTTAGTTCTGGCACAGCAATGTTGGAAACGCTCCAGAAAGAAGATGGCCAAAGATAACATGGCTCTGTAGCCGATTTCCTATTGACAATAGTGTTTCTAAGGTGGCGACAGAAGGCTGGGGGATCGCCTCCCACGCACGCTTTGCAACCTATGGCTGTGACACTTATTTCATTGCAAGAATGGATCTATTTTCCACTGAGAGTGTGTGTGTGTTTTGTGTTGTGAGGCAGCTGTGCTGTGTGTCTGCCCGGTGCTCAACTACCATCAATACCCACTGGCCAGCTGACACTTGCTGCTCTCACTTTACTCATTTGTCTCTGACTGACGGACCAGATTGTCCTGAATACATGTATGAAGTGATCAGATTGATGTGCACCAGGAACAGCAGCCAATTCATTCAGTGGACTATTTCCCATAATGCTTTTCTGCCAGGGTGTCACTTGGACACATGACCCCGAATCAAAGCTTTACCCAGAAGTCCGTCGAGACTGCCGATGAATTCGGTTTAACATGTGTCTCTCACTCACACGGACTCTGATTGGACCGTGAACAGGGACACCCCGCCTCCTCCAAACAACCAGCAGGTGGGCTTTTGCACCGACTGGCCCTCAATCTGATCACTTAAGAGTTCCACACCTACTAACACTAAGACGCTAGTGTTGAGAGACCCACGTGGACACGGACCCTCAGCTGGGTGAGTGCTGCCTGGCTTCACACTCCCACGTCGACAATGATGAGGAGCACAGAGCCTGGCTGCTGCGCCGGCATAGTGTTACGCTGGATGCATTCAAGTCTTTGTACATCCAGAGCTTGGGTAGTGGTTACACACAGGGAGGTGGTGGTGGGGTGGGGGTGGGCGGGCAATCACACCGACAGGAGACGGACCGCGTGCGAGTCGGCGCCGGTTAGCACGTGGCTTCAGAAGTTGGTAGATTGCGGCCGCGGTGGCACAGCTTGCACAGATTTGACTCCCTATCCACAATGCACGACGGCCGCGTCACGAGCACGACTGCCCACCTCGTAGTTTGACAGCGAACAGGGGTTGGCGACGCTGATAGCAGCTGATGGCTGGGGGGGGGGGGAGTAGTTATTTAGTGCTGTTCACAGTTAGGGAGGGGAGGGGGGGTCTGCTGTGGCTATCGCTTCTTCGCACAACAAAAAGATTCCCAAGACCAAGCTCACTCTCTGACCAAAGGTTCGATCGGGTGGGCACATCAGGTGTCCTTTTCACATTTAAAAGCACAACCGTCTTCACTGAGTCTCCAAAGACTCTTTGTAGTTCAGTGTAAAAAGCTCGTATAAGAAATCATAAAAAGGTAACACTTGCATAATTATTCTGGGTGAGAAAACAATTGACCGGAATCGTCTCTACAGGCTCGTCTCGGGTTGCTGTGTCTAAGCCCAGGGCTCTCCGACGCGTCGCCGGAGAGTCGCGCCAACACAAGGTGAAACGACAAGGTGATTGTGTGTTGTTTAAGGTGTTGCAAGTAACAGTTCGCTCCTCCTCCTCCTCCTCCTCCTCCTGCTCCTGCTCTCCTTGCAAGGCTTCTGAGATCAGGCGCTGGGGGTGAAAGTTTAAGTTGGAAATTCCAGCAGTCCAGCAGAATCTGACGTGAGGAAAACACTAGTATGCACGCGCACATTCGCACACTCATTCTCGGACACAAACACGGAAGAGATCGGCTTGCTGCCCCTCCCCAGTTCCTCTCCTGGCGGCGACGCGGAGCCGCGGCAGCCCTTAACCTGAACGCAGCGAGCCGCTGCTGCTCCTCCCCTCCCACCACACAGGAAGACCTCTCAGGATACCGGGGGCGACCCCCACGTGAGGGGGATCCTTGGCTCGCTCGGTCAGACCCCCACCCCCACCCCCATCCCCCCCACCCCACCCCGCTGACACTCCGAGCTAACCCCGTTCAGTGCCCCACCCCCACCCCATGGCTTTGGGAGAAATAGTACGGACCACGTCTACTTCACTGGGCAGTCCCGATCGTCTCCACCCTGAGGATTGTGGGAAGCTGAGAGTCTCGTGGGTTTTTGATTTTCGAAGGCCTCGTGCGGTCCGAAGCAGCGCGCAGACCGCTCAGGACTTTTCCCCGCCCGTCTGCCAGTGTGGTGCACCGAAGCCGGACGCCGCTGTCAGGGACGAGCCTTTGGCTGAAGAGGGAGGAGAGGGGAGACAGTTAGGGGGGGCTGTCCAGCTGTCGTGCAGCCCGTCTCAGCTGCAGCACCTGCACTGGACAGACGTGATGTTGCAGGTGAAGGTACAACCTTACCTGCTCATCAGGTAAGATGAGGTAAACTGGTAAACTGAGTTACAGCTACATACAAATTATGAAAAAACCCTTATTTAACATTGAAAGGTCCAGTGTGCAGCTACCAGCACCCTCTGGTGGTCAAAAGACGCATTACAATACATGGTGGAATATGAGCAGGAAATTGCACCTCCACTATTGATGCTCACTTGAGAGCTATAGTGGACCTGTAAGTATACAGTTGACATTAATTCAAATAGTCCAGGCCTCAAATGCACTCAGCAGTTTGGTCTGTTTAGCGCACATAATAATTTACCATTTTCATTGCACTGACAGTCTTGTCCATCCTTTGAATCTAATGTAACTGTGTGTGTTCATTCTCCAAGGATTTGAGATTCAAAAGCTGTTAATCAGAGATCTGCAAAATATTATTCAAAGGCGACACGAGTCTGACCTGATGTAAATGGGAGTTGTTGGGCAGACCCGGCGTCCCTGGAATGCTCCGCCCGTGCTTCCCGTGGATGTTGTTGATGGCGGGGGACTTGGCCACCTTGGGTCTGCCGGGCCCGGGCCCCCCTCCCCCGCCCCCGCTGTTGATGCCGCCGGAGACCGAGGAGCTTTTGCGCTTCTTGCCCTCCAGGCGCCCGTCTGAGGAGTGGTGGCTAAAGCTGGTGTGGTGGTCCGATGAGGATGAGGACTGGTGGTGCACGAAAGGCCCCAGGGAAAGGGTGGAGTCGCTGCTGTTCATCATCACACTCATGCGCTTGATGGACTCGGCGGGGCTGCCCGACGGAGGGCCTCGCGCGGGCGGCCCCGACGAGCCGCCCGCTGACCCTCCGGAGGGCTCCGCTTTGAGACTGAGCGAGTTGGTCCGCACGGTGGGGCCACAGTTCAGCCCCACGCTGTGGACTCCACTGTGAGAGGAGGACAGTGATGATGAGGATGAAGGGCCTAATGAGCTGTGGTGGAAGGTGCTCCCTGAGCTGCCGACATTTGCACAGTTCTTCTTGAAAGAGGAGGACGAGGAGGAGAAGTTGGCGTTGGAAGAGGAGGATTCAGAGGAGATGTGGGATGAAGAAAGGATCGAACTGTTCTTCCTCTTCTTCCCCGAGCTGAAGCTAGTGCTGCTACTGTTGCTGTTTACTCCAGGGCCTCCTCCAGAGGCGGGGCTGGGCATGACGGGTGTGGAGGGGACCTCCTTGGACCTGAAGGAGGCTGAGGACTTGGTCGTGCTGCTGGAGGAGCGGGACTTTAGCGCCCGGCCTGAGGCGAGGGAAGGAGCTGAAGAAGAAGAAGAGGATGAGGACAAGTGGGCTGAAGGCATCTGTGGCGACGAAGACACTTGTCGGGCCTGCGTGGTGCCATAGGCCGGGTGCTCGGTCCCGCCCTGCGGGGAGCTGCGGGCATTTAAGGTGGTCCCATAGGAGAGCACTGACTTGCCCTCGTAGGATTGGCTGTAAGGTGTCTGGGGCAGGGTGGCGGGGGGGCCCAGGAAGCCTGAAGAGGGAGTGCTACTGTGGGAATTTGTGCTTGTCCTATGGGCCGGTGCAACAGAGGAGTTCTCCAAGGCCAAGGGGATTTTCCTGCAACAAGGAGAATCTCGGTCAACCACCAGGCAACCACGGCGGCAAAATGGTTCCAATACGTTTCCTGGGAAGATGTGGAGAGCTGCATGGAGAGACTCACTTCCACATTTGAGAGTTGACGTGCCTGTCCATCATGGTGATGAGGGCGCATCGCACTCTGTCCCATCGCCGATCGAAGGAGTAACAGCCTCTCCCAAACAGTTGGCTCCCGTAGGTACAGTACTGGGAACAGAAGAGGAGCCGGGGTGAGAAAAGAGTTCTGCAGCTGGTCAGAACAAACTTCCTGCCGAAAAAAACAGGGGGGGGGTACTCACAGCTGCCGGTCGTGGGTGATAACCTGAATAGTGACAGTCCAGTTTGTCGCCGTCCTCGCGCTCCTCGTTCTCGCCTTCGTCGCTCGAGGGTCTGGAGAAGCCGTCTGGGGTGTTCTGGGGGTGGTGCGGGGGCTCGTGGACCACTGCAGGGTCTCCAAAAAGACCACCTCCGTGGCTGCTGTTTAATCTGAACGACAGATCACAGGAATGATAACTTTCACCTTGGCCACACAAATGCTAGCCATATCTGTCACATCCCAAATTCTGACGGCCTCCCTCATAGTTTGCTTTGCTGCACTCGCAGCGAGACGAGCGGCCTCATGGAGGCGCCGCAGCACTCACCGTGGAAGACCAGGGCTCTGAAACTTGGACTTTCCGAGTGGCAAAGGCTTAGTGGCGTCTGGGGCGGGGCCATTGCCATGGGCCACCTGGTGGGCGTCATGGCCGGGGGCGAGGTGGGAGGAGGTGTGCGGGTCCCTGAGAGGGGGGGTTGGCTGGGAGTGGGTCTGGTGGAGTTCTCGCTCCCTCTCCCGCTCCCTTGCTCTGTTCTTGTGCTCTGCCAGCAATGCGTCGAAGCGCTTCCTTCGCCCTGGCACCGCCCTCCGCTGGCTTAAGGAATGTGTCTGTCGGGACAAAGACGAGAGAGACTCGGTGTGAACATCGCTGGGGAGGAAGGAGGACCTGTCAAGTTCAACTTCAAACAGCCACCTACTTGGAAGAAGGTCTACAAAGAAAAGCATCATAGTGGTAACAATGGAAAAGCTCTCAAGTCAGGTTTTTTTTTTTGTGACTGAAACATTTAGAGATGGTATGTAGAGTGATGGCAGGGTTGTACTAATTCACAGGCCTCGTCCAGTACATGGTGACGT
>JAUESF010000070.1:2073781-2085145 GCA_032274765.1 Malacoctenus tetranemus | reverse complement strand
GTGTGTGTGTGTGTGTGTGTGTGTGTGTGTGTGTGTGTGTGTGTGTGTGTGTGTGTGTGTGTGTGTGTGTGGCACTCACCGTAGTGTGCTTGGAAGGCTTGTGGCTTCACTACCTGACCACAGTGGCTGCACATCACCAGGTAGAAGTCGTCCTGTGCGGGACACTGGCCAAATATGGGCATGTCTGTACAGAAGGGAAAAATCAAGCAGACAGGACACAAGTCAAGGAGAGGCAAGTAAAACGGGCATTCATTCACCTGCCGCCCCAGTTGGCAGCAGACTCCAACTGCAGCTCATCCATCACATCCAATCTGCACTAAAACATCAGTCACTCGATGTCATAACACTGTGATTGCTCAAGATGGGGCACTTCCAGTTGGATGACAAACTGTTTGCATTAAATGCACAAAACTAGAGCAGGATAAACAGTTCCCCTCAAAGTCCTGGAATAAGAAAAACTCACCCTTGTTGAGCCGTGACACCAACACCCAACAGCATGTGGCACAACAATTCGGACAAACATTACAAACTGCCGCGCTTGCAAGAAGCAGATTGACAACAAATGTCTGCGAGCACCTGCAACTTATGTAAACAAAGATCCGTTCATGAATCTCCATTCACCGTGATGATCCAAGTGATAAGAACCAGGAAAAGAACAGAGGCAGAAATCCAAAGG
This sequence comes from Malacoctenus tetranemus, assembly GCA_032274765.1. NCBI lineage: Eukaryota > Metazoa > Chordata > Actinopteri > Blenniiformes > Labrisomidae > Malacoctenus > Malacoctenus tetranemus. The sequence continues at coordinate 2,084,469 of JAUESF010000070.1, read as the reverse complement.
TTACTCGCTGTCACACAACTGATGTCTCTCGCAGATATAAAAAATAAATAAAAAAACGTGGGATGAACAGAGACTGTGGGAGGATCGTGACTTAGGAGCTCTCACTGGAAAACAAAATAAAACAACATTTTGATCCAAACTGGATTCAACTGTGAACGCGAATCTGAGAGCTGTTCACACCTGAGACCCTTCCACTGCTTTCACACACATTGAAAATAAGACCCTCGTGTTACAGTCAGGCCTGATTCACAAGGTGCTGGAGGTTGGGCCAGTCGTTCAGGGTGAAGTTTCTCTTTATCTCTCCATTCACACTAATGACTGACTGGTTTGTTTGTAAAAAAAAAAAAAATACACAGTTCTGAAGCACCTTAACTACTGTATTGGTGAATACGATTATGATCACATCATACATGAATACAATTCAATGAAGATGAAAATGCGCATCTTTAAAAGATTAAAATTGTTTTTTTTTGTTGATGTATATAAAGTTTTTCCCCATAAAAGGAATAGCTTTTATGGAGGCCCAACATTTAATGATGGGGACTTTTCTAAATTCAAAAAAATTGAAGATACTTGGCGAGGCGTGGATTTTGGGTTTGTATCTTTTCCTTACATCGTTGTGAACAAACATTATCTGAGTTTTCTGGGAACCCGAACCCGACGAGTTTGATTCATTTTCTCTGCTTGTTCATCCGTCATGCAGTCACCTTACAGAAGAGCCAATCAGAGGATAACTCAGTGGAAGTAATATTAGGCACCGTTGACCTGCGTTGGTCTCTTTCAAGCCGCCCAAGGTGGCATTTACAACGAAACGTGCATAACATTGATACACCTGTGACCACAGTCACCCGCTGGCGGGCTCAAACTAAACAGGTGACATCAAGAAGGCGAACAAAAATGTGGGACAGAGGTCATTGAACAAAATCATTCCTGTGGTCATTTGATCCTTTCCTGGTAAAAAGATGCTAGCATGAAACATGTCTCGCAGTGGTACACGGGCAGAGCTGCTTCCATCTGGGCAACCGCATGAAAACTCAAGGAGCACGAATGCCATGCTGCTCATACTGGAGTGTCTTCAGCTCAAGCATGTCTGCCCTGCCAGGGGCCAACAAGTTACCCGTTGTATAAGCCACTGCGAGGGAAATCAGAGGGAAGTGCCGCTCCTCACCAGAATGTGATCAAAATTTACCCTGGCGCAGAGAACCAGAAACCACCTAATTAAGGGGGCTAATTAAGAGATTGCCTGGGGCGTTACGATGAGATGAGCAGAGGAGAGGATGCAAGAGGAGAGGAGTGGAGTCCCTCTCCAATATGTGCTCCGCCGCGGCCGTCAAGGGTTCTCCAAACATCCCTGGCACGAGTCTCCGAGGGACGAGGGCCATTAGGCAAGGACCATACAAAAGGATCTACCTGGTGGGCTCCCTCTCGGGGAGGTCATTGGCAGCCCTGCGCCGGCTTGATGCTACTTAATGTGTGTCAATTGTCTGGAGCCACTTTGGAAAGGCTCTCCTTCAAAAGCAGTGGAGCGAAAAGACTTTCACAGCTCCTGCCTGGTGTCTTCACTTTATGGACAAAGGCGAGTAAATTATATAGAGTCTGAGTAGCAAAGTGCACTGCTGATGGGCTTCAGCAAGTGTGTGACTGCTGCGTGAATGGAAGAGTGACGTGCAAGGTCGCGTTACTGGGAGCCTACTGTGAATGTTCAAGCCATGAAAGCAATGGTCAGTTCTTCTGGGCAGTATTTTTTCTATGCTATATCTGTTTGTTTTCATCCCATTCTGTCCACAAGGCATTCCCTTGTACCGGCCACAAATCGAAGTCATAATGAGAAAGCAAACATATTTGCTAAATCAATAACTTCCCCTGGATTCTTCATTAAACTTCACCTATTCTCAGATCTTTTATTTTTTTTTATTGGAACAGCCAAAGAGCAGCTGCATCCAAACAGGCTAACCACGTTTCCTTGCTGGATCAACAGCAAGGTCAAACAAGACCCATTCCCAAACTGCTGCTGCCGCTCACTTGGTAGTGTTCTCCAAATGGGTCGCTTAGCTAAAAAAGCAGCTCGGCTACACAGACTCGCCACTCTACATTCAGCAGCGCACCGGCACTAACTGGACTGTTCTGCTAACATGGCCCGACTTCAAAAGTCACCTACTGCCAATCTGTTTGTTTCTTGCCTAATCTCCATTTTCTTCTCCTGAAAGGAGGAGGAGAGGATGGAGAGAAAGGAAGTCGAGGTGGAGAAGAAAGAAAAGACAGAACGGAGGAGAAAAGCCTAGAAACAAACACGGCGGCGGCGAGAAGAAAAAAAAAAGCAGGCCGAGGCCTCTGCGAGACAAAGCGAGATCGAGCGGAGGACCTGTGCTCGAAGAGGAAGAAGAGGAGGAGGAGGAGGAGGAAGAGGAGGAGGAGGAGGAGGAGGAGAGCCTGTGAGCATGAGACAGAGAAAGAGGGAATGAGAGTCCAGTTAATTTCAGCATCCTCATCCATGGCAGTGATGAATGATCTCGGCAGAATGGAAGCAGCGCCGGCTGCCTCTGAGCAGCGCGCACACACACACGCTGGCTGAATCTGACCTGTGGCTGACATTGACACTGCATTTCCCAGCTTCCCCGAGTGTGACAGCACCACTGTAACATTTTTAAGAAGAGCGAGACGGCTCGATGGATCCACCAATCATCGATCGCGTTGCATTTACTTTTTAAAAAATTTTTTTTTACAATCTGCGTGTGTTAATCATCTTTGTGGTCGAATGGCCGTTATGCCACAGGAGGAATCTGGTGGTGAGTCATGGTGGGGAGGTGTAGTCATCCGCTTGTAATACCCCTTCTACACGACGCGCACAACAGATGCACGGGGAGTTTCTACCGACGCAAACTTCTGCTGCGAGCAGCGCGTGTGGATCGACCTCATGACACAAACGGCCACTGACAGACGGCGGTGCATGATGAAGACGTGTTCCGAGCATGTCGAGTGACGGAGTCCGCTTGAATTTCAAATGACCCCTTCTGTCTCGTGTGCAGCCCTCCTCCAAAAATCCTCCCACCTGGAAACACGCTGATCTTGTTCATACAGGATCAGTATAGATGGGGATACATCCACTTACACTGACCGCCAAATTAAATGCGTCTATAACAATGAAAAACACAGGAGAACATCACCCATGCGTGTTCGTGGTGCTGTGAGTGCACAGAAAAATCACGCGATGTAAACAAGAAGTCATATTTTAGGGAGAGACGCTGGGCTGCCTCATTATTGTTTCAGTGTTTTTAGCACCAACGTGAAAAAAACAAGAGGTGCGTTTTGACATTTGTCCACAATGAGACAGGTTTTTATGAAAGTATTGCTTTTTGGGAAGTCGGCTACTTTCAGGCTTTATATTCAGGTCTTCAAACACCGACTCTGTGATGACCGAACTCCCACAAAAAAAAACAATTTGGTGAATGCTAATCTTGGAGAGTACGGCGGCGGGGAGCATCTCCACAGGCCACGATGTTTGCCCAACGCAGATGCAACATAAGAGCTTTGAAGAGGATCCTGCGAGTGAGCCACCACTGATTGATAGGGAACAAAAACCAAAACTAAAAACAAACACAAGCGTCACAATATCATGAAACCAGACAGCCTTTTTGTCAAAATACAGGATAGTTTCTCACACAAAATGTCTCCAGAACCAACACGATGACAAACACACAGTGATTATTTTCAGAGGTGGACGCAGAGCGACAGTGACGTTTTTCTAACAAACAAGACCCTCGCCAAATTTCAAAACAGAAACGACGATTTACATTGTGCGTTGTAAAACTCGCACAAAAGAATGCATCCTAATCTGGGTGTCACCACAATGACCGTCCCACAGCGGCAAGGTCACTGAGACGTGCGCCGCTTGCGTGTCCTTGAGAGCAAATGATTAAAAGGGTGTGCTTAAAAGTAGGAAGACGCTTTTAAGTGGGCTGTCGAAATAACGACATGAAACAGAGACCATCTGAGCCGATGCACAAAGTCTCTGAAACACAACGGCTTCATCATTCATTCATTCACCTGATTTTGAATTTGCAAAGCACACGAGATGGCACTTATAAGTCAGCAAATTTTCGTGTCAACTTTGGCAAAAGGAACGTGATGCAGGCCCGAGGAGACAAGAGCGTATTTAGTAGCTCTGAGCAAGTGACTTTTGTGATGAACTTTATTCTACAGTCAGACCCTCGATTGGGACAAACCAACCGAAGCTAATCGAGGTGAATCCAAAATGCTGATAAACACGATGTACTCCCTAATGATTGTATCACGGCGGTCCTGTCGACGTCTGAACAGCAGAGAAGTGACGCCCACAATATATTTGAACTCTATTAAATAACATAAAAACAACAGATATATTAGCATGCTGCTTTTGGTATCTGGACAATCTGTTCCATTGCTTTTATCCGAAGTTAAACACGTTCAAAGTTTAGTTCGCCCACTGAAATTCACTTCAAGTTCCATTGTAAACATGCATCAATAAAAGAAATTGCTGTTTGCATTTTATGTTGCTTGTGTGAAACCAGTTGGAGTTGTAATGTAAAAATATTTCATCAAAAGTATGGCTTAAAATGGGCTACGACTATTTTAACACCAACATTTGTCTTATTTTATTTTCAGTGAAAATCACATGTTTCTACTACTAATCTCTATATAATTCAGTATAACAACACCAAATCCTGGATGTGGGAGGGGGCCACATGTGAAATATGGATCTTAGAAAATATGAATTGATTCATAAAGTTAATTAAATACATCTCCCAGCAAAACAACTACATTGTTATTGCCGACTCTGGGCCTCCTCTTAACTACTTCCAGCGCAAGTTGTTAACCATTAAGTTATTTTAGGTGCAGATGTAAATGTCAACTACCGCACCAATAACAGACACGTTTCACTGATTATATACGGCTGTCAGCTCAGTTCTCGACGCGCACTAGTTATTGTATATTATCTCCACACGGTGCAAGTAAAGTGTTTGAATCCGTGTGTGTGTATGTATGTGTGTGCGCAAATCCCTAGAACCAAAATACACCTTTGGCCCTTGAGGAGGAAAACACTCACCTTCTCTGCACAAACGCATGGCTTCTCGATTTTTCCCGAAGTCTTTGAAACTTTCCTCCGATTCAGCACCTGAAAACGAGGCAATCCGACACAGGGACAAATAAATAGTTGCACTTGCTTGCCTGCCCGTGCTGTTGCTACCAGTAGCGTTTCTTCATATTCAACCAAAAACTGCATGCAATCGGCCAAAAAACAGGACGGGACTGGCAACTGTCGCGCTCGACCTCGCTTCCTAGCGCACATTCGGGACGCTGGCGGACTCACCGTCGTTGCCGTGGAGTTTGGCGGCGTCGACCCAGTTGCTCCAAGGCTGTCCCAGCATTATTTCTGGACTCGGCAATGATCTCCGCTCCGCAACAGTCGCCATTGCTGTGGAGCCTTCTCCCCGCTGGATCTGCTGCTGCTGCTTCAGCTGCTGCCTGGCCGCTCGGCGCAGCTCCCCCCTGACGTCATCCTCGGCCCTTTCCGACATTCTTTCCGCTACAATGTAACAACATAAGAGTCAGCGTTGGTCGCGCTCGGGATAGGAGGACTTTCTCACTGATTGACACGAGCAAACGCGTGTTGTTTTGCCGCACCCGCCCTACAGGAAAAAAAAACACCTCCGTGTGTGGCCACTTGACAAGCAACAAGTACAACCTATACAGAGTTTAGCATTTATACTGGATAAATGAAAGCAGCACAGCACTATCTACTCACTAAAAAATACATAATAATAAATAACAGAAGCATTAATAGTAAATATACACAGCGATTAAAAAAATACCCATATTCTTTTCATCAACTAAAGTACAAAGCTGCAATTAGCTTGAAGTTTAGCTTCACAATATACAAGTGAATGCTTTGCAAAGTGTACCCTGGCAATTTTTTAAAATAAATATTCAAAGGGCCACATTGTGTAAATACACTGAGACTACAGTATCAAGAAAGAAGCCTTAAATTTCAAAGAATGTCTGATACACTCTTATTACCTAGCTTAGCTAGCTGCATTAGCTTGTGAATATCAACTGCTTGATGCTGACTTCCTGAATCTTTCTGTACATACAAGTCAAATAGATGGCTGCATCTGTGCAACAGCACAGATATGACCGGTGTCTTTGGGACAGACTGCATGTTGTGTCAGATGAGTCCAGTGACTGCATAACAACCCACATTCTACAATATGAAATCTCTACAATTTTGAAAAAAAAAAACTGCATCACATCTTTAGCTGCATTCTTTCTGCAGCCTTCTATATGCACGTTTTCACAAAGTCAATATTTACCTTTTTGCTATTTCCCCAGCAATAACGTAGCATTGCTGTGAAATCCCCTCGTAAACTGCTCTTAGGGAAATGTGCCACCTCACAGGGATGAATCAGGACTCCCCTTTTATTTTTATTTGCAACTTTTCAAGGCCACTGTACGGGCTGGGTAGGACCCCCTGGCCCACCCGTTCTGGTTAGCAGGTTGCACGCAGAAGCCCATGAAAGACAAGCGACTCTATCCAGTGTTGAAATGTTCAGAGTGCAGGCAACCTCCAGTCTGCTGTTGGTCAAACGAATGTGCCATTGATGTCATTACAATACAATTAACTACACTACACACACGGAAAACATTAAGAGATACAATTTTATGCCAATGGATGGTGATTCATTGCTGTTCAATTAGGATTCAGATAAAGTCCCATTAGCTGCTACCTTGTGATTTTAATGGCAGACTTGGACTTTCTCTCTCGGATTTTTAACATTTCCAAATCTTTGCAGCATTTCGCAATACACACATCTCCTCTTTACTTTCACTTTCCAAGTGACACATTTCTAATCCCCGTTGAAGAGATGCAAATATTCAGCAAACACAACACATGTTTTGCATTGTCTTGTCAAAAGCTCAAGTTTGTACAAAAGACTTAGAGTCGAAGCATCACAAAGGGTGACCTGACCTGCAAATGACTCAGAGACCCTCTATTCTTCATTTACAGTCGTCTATCACATTTTGTATGAATGAGGCAGAGTTTGTTGTGTGGTTTTGAATCTCATCTAAAATCCTCAGAACGCAACCATCTGTCAGTCTGACAGAATAATAAGAGCGAGTGGAAGCAGCAGTCTTCTCTGCGTTTCTGGTGTCAAATGAAGGTTGCCCAAACACAAAGAAGACAAAAAAATCTGGACAGGTGTTCCCGCCCGGCGTGTATCCTGGGAAGTCTGCTACGAACATGACCCCGCCACACTCTGGCTCATTTTCAACTCTGAAGCTCGGCTTTGTCTGTGGACAAGACTACAATCCGGCATTCACCTTTAAACACGTGTCCTTCAGGTTTTTACCACGATCCCAGAGACAAAGAAAAAAAAAACAAACGTATGGTTAATTTCATTGAGGCTAAGTTATTGTATTTTGTACACATCTGTGACAAACCGATTTTTCATGTGAGACACTTACAAAGTAGGAAAATATTGAGGACCAGAATGCAGCCTGCGTAGTGACAACTGCAGGTGTTGTTTGAATGTAATGCAAAAGTTCATTTTTGCCAAGTTATTTGAATAGTGAGACTTTTATAATGTTCAGATTTATTACATTGCAACAGAGATATCTCAAGCCCTTCTATTTTTGTTTTTTAGTTTCTTAGCTTAGAAATGATGGAATATACAGTACCACAGACGATAAACATCACCAAACTCCTCCAAAGGATTTTTTTAAGTTTTGCATAAATATACGGTTTATGAGTGGAGGAATCGCTGAAAAAATTTACTTTTTAGTATTTTTACATTTCCTCTAAACAGGCCTGTAGCGACTGCACACTCATTAAAAAAACCTGCGGGAAAAAAACAGAACTGTTGAAAAAAATCATCAGAATATATTTCAGGAACGCTTGAGGTTTAGAACTAAAACCCACAAATGAGATGTTGGCTCCAGCAATAAAATGATATCAAATTTCTTTCATCCTCACTTGTTGATAATGTCAATTACTATTCTGCAGTTGAAATTTGACTTCAGTTATTTGGTTTAAATTAGGTGATTTTACTTTGTCTTTTACAAATTCATTCAAATTTATCAGTCTGTGAATTCAAAAGAGCTGAAAAATGGTCACCATCAGAAAAGAAATCACAAAAAAATAAAATGAAGGAATAAATAAGTCACTGAATACGTGTTTAGATTCTTCCTTCTACTGGTGAAGTTTAAATATCACATTATTTACGTTTGTATTTTATTTTTGTATTTGATGATGAACTCGAAATCACCGACAGAGAGGCTTTTTGCGACTGTACGTATGCAACCTGGAATGGAAATGGAAACACTGTAAAACACGGTAGCATTCATCATTGAAGAAAAAAAAACATGCAAAATGTGTCTCTCACACCAACATAAAACACGACCAGTGTTTGCTGACAGATGAGTATCTTCCAGTCCCAGCAGCAGCGGCCCTTGTTAAAAGTGCGCTCGGGGCAGAGTTACAGTGGAGCCGCCCACTCTGCCCATAGTCACCGACTCATCCCCCAACACCTCATATTACAAGAACCTGTAAATAACACTTCTTACTGCTTTGAAGAAGACGAAGATATAGTTTTGGGGTTCTTTTTGGGGGATTTGCTTCTTGACATGCAGGCATTTATTCTGCCATGACTGTGTCAGTAAGAAACTCAATCATGGAAAAAAGGGTTTTCTAAAAGTAGATCGAACACAAAAACTAATTAAAATGTACTCTACTCAGTCATTTTCACATCACAGTGAGTGTGGAAAGCTGGAGATGTTTTCAAACCTGCAGACTTTTTTGCTTCCTGTCTTGGAGAAGTCACATTATCATCCAGTTCCTAGTTACCAGCATGTAAACTCATCTGAAAGGGTGAGCATCAGACGGTGATGACAGTCACTGAATAACAGCTTGAATGAAGATCCCCAAAGAATATTTAACAATCACCAATGAAAAATTATTGTTAATACAAATTTGTACCTCTAAAATCCTTACAGTGAAAAAAAAATCACTTCATTACTGCGCTTTGTAAAAAGGAATTTGGCCCCGTATTGCCTCTTTGTTTACAGGGTTTACATGCTTTGTTTACAGTAAGTAAATGTGTATGGGTGTTTTTTGTGTTTTTTGCAAGGTAATGACAACCTCATTTTGCACTTTTTTTGACACTACGTTGTGCATTAAGACGATAACTGTTATTCAGTGCACCTGAAGGCCTGCACATTGTTTGTCTCTACGTGTTACAAACACCTTGAGGAAAAACTGGAGTGTTTGTTGATAAACAGTTTCTTCCCTGAACTCCGCTACGTCTCAGAGCAAGTAATCGTAAAACGTCTGGGAGCTCTTCACAACCACTAGTCACCGAAAAAAGTGATTTCAAAGCATGGGTTGTTCACTGTTATCAGCAGTGTGATCTTACCTTGGCAAAAAAAAAAAAAAAAAAAGAAACAAGGAAACGTTTTTTTAATTCAATCAGTCGATCCTCATCAGTTTAGGTGACTGCTGGCTGGCACACACACTGGAGAGGAAATCTGGAGACACACATCAGACCCACACATACACACACACAGACAAACATGGAGGGGAGATGAGTCAGTATCAGCTTCTTTGTCGTGCTGGGAAAACGATGCAGTTTTAACAGTGGAATTGGAGGATTGGGTCTGAAAGGTAACACGGTCCCTGCCTGAGCTCTGTCATGGAGCTCCACGCTACACCGCAGTAATCCTACGAATCATGCACCTCCTCTGAATACCTCCACTCATCGACAGTGATGCAGTCAACTGGTCCGTTTCTTATGTCAACAGTTACTCTAACATTTCGGCGTTGCTTTGAAATGACTGCAGGTCTTGATCCAGATGTTGACACCCCTCAAAAACAAAATAAACCCACTTCAATCTTCAATAAATTACTCCAGATACCTTCGACTCATGAGCATGATTTTCTGCACTCAGTGAAATCACGGAATTTTATTGGAAAAAATACCACAAGAAATGAAGAAATATCTCAGAGGCTTCAGGAAATCAGGAACAATAAAATCACAACATTCATCTGTGTAAGTGAACTACTAATTGCTAATAATAGCCAGTTCAAATAATGAGTTGTCTGAAGCCAAGCAACATCATGATATGTAACCAACACTTTTATACAAGATGAAGCCTGCAGAAGTGTTGTGTCTGTAAACATCCAGAGGAACAATAGAGCTGACGTTTTGCATTTTCTGTATGAAAATATCATATGTGGATTACTTTCTTTGTCACCTTTTCGTTGAGCCAGAAAACCACCTTAAGACTCTGGCACAGGACACGCCTCTCTGGGGGGACTCATTGTTATTGTCAGTGGAGGTGCTGCACTTATGGAAGAATAAATGATACTGCAAAGGCAAAACCCTTTCAACTGTGCTTCAGCCTAGTACAGTCCAAGCTGGCCTTAACTCAGTGGTTACTTCTGAAAAAAAGAAAAAAAAAAACAGGGAACCTTCACGCCTTTTTTTTGTTAAAATGTCCTTAAAATAGTGAAGTGCCATCTGGTCAAAGTCTCAGGTATCCACTGGTAAACTCAGAGAGAACGCACGCACGCATGCATGGACACACCAAAGGTCCTCCTCAGGCAGAGTAATCCTGGCAAACATCTACGCTTCGATTGAACATTTAGTTTAGTCAAG
>JAUESF010000070.1:2063408-2073681 GCA_032274765.1 Malacoctenus tetranemus | reverse complement strand
ACACACCAAAGGTCCTCCTCAGGCAGAGTAATCCTGGCAAACATCTACGCTTCGATTGAACATTTAGTTTAGTCAAGGTTGCCTTAAGTGAAATGATCTGTCATGTCAGATCAATACTAATGCGAAGAGTTTCTATCGAAAGCAAACCACCACATTGCTATAAGGTGGGCGATAAGGTTAAGGTCACATGGTTGTTGGAAATGTCTTCATGCGGCTGCGTTTGAAACAGCTGCTATCATTTCCCCGAAATAGAACGATAACCCTCTGCGACACTGCGGAGTGGAGACTCAGGAATGCAACCTGTAAGCTATTATTTCCCTTTTGACATGTTGCCTCTCCTAAAGGGCATCAACACAGGATCACTCACACTGCGCTGCCTCAGTGTCACACCGAAAATCTAACTGTCTCCGTTTTTAAAGTTCAGACAACGAAGTATTACAACTGCTCTGTATTTGTTTGACTTGTTTGTTTTTGGACGAAGTCAGATGAAGAAAGTGGCTGCAGAGTATTTATTTTTGCTTTCTAACATTTTCTCTTTATGGAAATACCACCTTTATTATCATATTATCGATGCATTTAAAGACTGCTTCATATGCACTAATTGGTTTTCTTCAGGTGATATTATCTCCATTATAATTACTGTTGTTTTATTATTATTATTATTATTTTTGGTGTTGTTGTTGTTGTTGCTGCTGTTGTTGATGATTAACTTAAAACCATCTATTGAATTGTCAATGTCAATACCTAAACAACAACTAACCACTAAACACTCACACAAAAGGAACCTTCCAAACAGATTTAGAAAATGAAATAAGATTCGTACATAACTGGATGACTCATCCTGCTTGAACCATTTTCTTAGTCAGTGATGCTGACAGTTTCGGACACGGTCACTACGGGGACAAATCTGACCTATTTCAATCAGTCAAACATCTGGGCCTGTCAAGTTAGCAGACGCGTTCATTTCATTCTGATGATGATATTTCACTTCACACAGACACCATACTGATGGCATTATGCATACATCATTGAGCGAGGGGGGGGGTGAAGTCGTTTGAATCAAATGTTACTGTATCACATACACTTACAGAATTGAGATCCTACATTTCGATTTAACAGAAAAAAAGACACAAAGACTTGTCAAGTGTGAGTGACTACAGTCTAGTTTTCATTGAATTGATATGAAAGTCTCAATTACTTGAAAATGACTTCTCATAGTGTGACTCATGTGAGATTCACTTTATTTCACTGAACTACAATTTTTCCCTCCGTTCACTTACCTTAGCGGCCACATCACAGTGAGTTTACAACAAAAAGCACAGTACTTCTCCAAGTTACTCGACTTTATGTTGACATTCTTCACATTACAAGTTCAAGTTCAACCTAACTTTGTCTGTGTTTTGGTCTCAACAGATGCAGGTTGTCAAAGATCTTGAATGCCATCAAATGACATTCAGTTTTACATTACAAACTATTTGTCATTGAAACCAGGAGCGACTGACACAAACACCAACAGCTCGCAGACACCAACAGGAGCCAGCAGTCTTATCAGCTAACGTTACTCTCTCCTCTACCAGACACAGCTGTCGCCAGCAATTAAACAGATTAAACAAAACAATTATCTGTGAATGATGAATGTCGCGTGTGAAAGATCCACGTCTGACAGGTCTTGTGTCATGGTAAGGGGCTGGCAGCAGTGGGGGTCTGTGACTGGTACTAATGCTACTGAGCAGCAGTGCTGGCTAGCTGCTCCATTAGCCTGCTAGCTGCTGCCTGTAGACAGCCATGACTAGCGTTAGCGGGGGGAGCCGCCAGCAGCCTGACAGCACAGCACAAGTCATGAGCCGCCGTCACATATCAGCAACAACGTGGCTCTTACCAGGACTCTGGACGCTGGAGACCTCAATGTGCCGCCGGGCCGATGTGTATCAACCAGATGCACGGGGCAAAAGAGACAGACGACGGTGGGAAAGAGCGAGTGGAGCGCTCAGCCTCTGTGGAGGTCTTCACCTGGTGCTTCCATGTCTGTTTACCAGACTGCATTCTGGGACAGTGACGTCAGCACGCCGGGACGTACTCGCTGAGCTCGCGCTGATGGTGCCATGAACAAGTTTTTTAAATCGTTTTAACTTTTTTCTTTGGGTCATATGTCCTTTCTTGACGGAGCTTATTCTAGTATTTGGGGGAAAAACACGAGTTTTTGGAGACACATTGTCACTCAGACAGAACAACACAAATACAAGTAGTATTAAAGTCTGGAAAACATGTTTTTGGAATGAGAGCTTTTATTTTGATTTCTTTTTTTTAATTCAAGGCTGAATCATCCATCTCAAAGAATCAGATACATATTTTAGAGACATTTAACAAACAACACAACCTATCTGTCTTTCAATTCCTTTGAAGGCAGGAGCGCCTGGAATAAAGAAAAAACTAAAAACTAAAACTCGCAGACATGTGAAGGACTGGGAAACCCCTGGATTCATCGAGGTCTTATTTTTAGGATGTGAGAGTGGTCACGCAGTCAGGAGCGAAACAAAAAGGCTTGCGCCATGGATGTAGTTTACTCAGGCGAATTCACTTCCGAGTTTAGACGTGAGTCGTACTGGAGTCAGTCCATGGTTCGCCCTCCGGTCAGTAGGGGGCAGTGTGGGGCTACTTCTCCCTTTAACCGCCCGTTCAAGCCTTGAAGGAAAGAGAACTGCAACACAAACATGGGAGCTGTAACTGATGGCAAGTAGTTGTTCTAATCGCGAAATTTAGGTCTCTTTTTAAAGTTCTGACTTGTATTGTTATTATAAATTGTTAATGTATAAGCACAACCACAAAGTAAAAGTTATTTGATTATGTTCGTGAATCTAGTCTATTTCCCTAATAGCAGCGGTGTTAGCAAGTTAACGTGTAGCATGGTGGCTTCTTGGTTTTTACTCGGTCTTCAGAGCAGCTGTTTAACTTATTGTTTTTGTCGCGTGTCCAGATGAAGTCATACGGAAGCGTCTTTTAATCGACGGGGACGGAGCTGGAGATGACCGGAAAATCAATGTACTGCTGAAGAGTTTCACCAAATGGTGCAACTCGCCGACGACCCCGGAGGAAGGGTGAGCGGTGGCGGCTCAGCTGCAGCCGAGTGTCGCCCTTATCTCCGATGAGTGGAAAACGTGTTAATCCCCTGTGCTTGTGTTCAGATTCACGCAGTATCAGAGGATGCTGGGCATCCTGGCGCAGTGTGAAAACTCCATGGGGAAGACGCTGATGGTTTACGACATGAATCTCCGGGAAATGGAAAACTATGAGAAAATCTACACCAACATAGGTTGGTACTGTAATTTTGATCCATTTTTTTTGCATGGTTTCTCCTCTCTAAACCAATTTCAACTCTCTCCGCAGAACAAAATATCACGTCTGCTCATGAGAAGATAGCAGAGTGCAAGAAAGAAATCCAGAGAGCCAAGAGGATACGAAAGAATCGTCAAGGTGAGAAGTCGCCTTGATGAGGCAAGACGATTAGAATTGGATATAGTTTCATTTACACTGGCTGAGGTGCTACTGTGTCAAAGTTGTACTTCTGATTACTCAATTGGGTGGGCAGAGCCACAGTAATATAGTTAAAGATCCCTGCAAAAATGTTGGCTTGTGAGGTTTTTTTCTTACAGTTTTGACCGATGTTTAATAGTTTAATATTAAAATTGGGTTTTAAAAAATCACTATTTTTCTTCCTGTTCTGCACTTTAGAGTACGATGCTTTAGCCAAGGTTATCCAGCAACACCCTGACCGGCACGAAACACTCAAGTAGGTCAAACCCCGAGATGCTTCTGTGTGTGGAAAAAGTGCTTCAGTTGGTTCACTGACAATAATCGATCCCCGTTAGTCTTCATGCTGTGCTCCTAATTTTTGTTCCGACTCCCCTCAGGCAGCTGGAGGCGCTCGACAAAGAACTCCAACAGCTGTCCCACATCAAGGAGAACGTAGACGCCAAGGTAAAACTTTTCTATTTTCCTCCTTTTTGTTTTCGGGGCCTGTCCGGATTTTCACTCTCTCGATTTTCCCCATTTGTCTCTGTCAGCTGGAGCTGAGGAAGAAGCAGTTCCACGTGCTGCTCAGTACTATACAGGAGCTGCAGCAGACTCTCGATAGTGAGTACTTTCAGACGTTTTGCTGCCCCCCTCCCCCCACCTCAGAACAGAAAGCGTTTCATCTGAACTCGACTTTGGATTCGTCCCGCTGATTTTTCTGACCTTCCACAGACGATGAGAAATCCGAGAACGATGAGAGCAGTCAGGAGAGCCCCATGGACAACGGCGACTGAGATACCGACTGGAATCAATTCCATCCAATGCATTTGTGATTCAGCTTTTGTCGACTGACACTTTTTTCTATGTATTTTGGAATAAACTTGACTTGGAAGTACGGTTTGTCAAGCTTGTTTTACAGAAAAAGTGGGACACGGAGACAACCGGGAGAGACCAAAGCTTTGCCGGCTCTGAGGTTCTCATTTGGTTTTATGTGGAACTTAATTGCGTCTGCTTTCATGCCTCCTGTACTTAGAGGGATCGAGAAAATTCACATTCGGTAGGTGCTACAGGAGCTGCTCCAAGCACGGCCTGAAAAGGTGGGAATTGGAAAGGCTCCTTCATTTGTTCAGGAATGCTTCATGCAAAGTTCCTGCAGAACTGTAGAGTCAACATGAGGAGGACAGAAGCAACCGCATCGACCTGCAGGGAAATGCAAAAGTGATGTCGCACTTCTATTGTTGTACACACTTCACTTTCCTGTTGTCAGTGTTTTGGATGTGACGCACCCTGTGTCGTCACCCACGTTTGCCATGGCAACATGATGCCGATTGGTGAGCTGGTGCAGCCTGTTCAGAAGGTGGTCTGAAAACAATCTGAGCCCTTCTTCTAATCACCCACACAAAACTCTGTGACCACACTCCGAGTTTGACAGCGTTTGTCCACGAACTGTTAAACTGTCCTGCTGGAATCCACAAGATAGAGCTGAAGTATAAGTTTGCATGCGATGAAGTGAACCGTAAACAAATGGGGTGGTTTTGTAAAACTCTGCACCTTTATTCTTTATTAAGGTGTTCTAAGGAATCATAAACAGGAAATATTCAGATATATTTCCCCTTCATCAAACTTCCACAAAAATTCATAACTTTCAAAGCATTTACACAAGCAGTACAAAGGATGATTTTCAAAAAGTGTAACAGAAAAAGTATGTGCTTCAACAGTAACTCATTTTCAAAGCAGAAAACATTTGAGTTCTTTTAAACTCGCTGCACATTTCAAGTGCATTTGTACAAAATAATGTAAATCACGAAGCTAGAGTTTCCTTCAACTAACCACTGAATGCAGTTTGAGTTTTGCTTTTCCAGATGTTGAACTGGCTCAATACTGAGAGGTGCTCCTTATATTGCAGTGTGTGAACTGTGTGCTCGATGCTAAAATGACAGACGATCAGAACCAGGTTTAGAGTTGCTCTTGATCTCAGAACAACTACCCTAATAACTGTTGTGTGGGCAAAAAATGAATAGAAGAAAAGGACCTAAAAAATGCCTCAAGGTGATTTTTTAAGTCTTTTGAGCAAAACTTGGAATTCAAGCAAATCACATTTAGACAATAAAAACTGCACCATGAAAAATAAGAACCCCCCCCCCGAATATAGTCAAAGTTTTTACCAGCGCATGAAATAAACCATCTAATAGATGGAGTCTGTATAATAGATAGAGTAAAGTAAAAAAAGAAATGCCTTTCTGCCTTTTAAAAGGTGCGTGTTTCCAAACGGTGCTGTGGGGACACGACATTTAGAACTCGACCAGGTAAGTGCGGGCCTTCATGAGCCGTTTGAGACGACTCTGCAGAGTCTCCCTCTTATTGCCGTAGTCCTCCCTCAGCAAGACCTCCACGTTCTCTTTGTCCTGAATCAGCTGCAGCATCTCCCTCTGCAGCTCGTGGGCCGACTCCTGCAGCATCTGGTAGCGGATCACCAGCGGGATTTGGTCAGCCAGGCGCTGGCTGGCAATCTGTGGGGGGAGGGGGGGAGTGCAATGTTACACAGGCTGAAAACAAAAAAAAAAAAAACAGCAGCACTGAAGTGTTGAGGGTTTCCACCAAATTGGAAGTTACCTTGTAGTATGATTTGAGGTGCAGCATCAGCTCTTGGAAAGTGGCATGGCTGTTTTGTTTGAACACAAAGCATTGTTGGAGAGGCTGTAGTTTAAACTGCTCTTTAGCTTCACATTCCTCTTGCTTGTTCTTGCTCAGGCTGCTGCTGTAGGTCTGGTCCTGGGAGTACACCAGCAGCTCCATCTTGAACTGAGTTCTCAGCATGGACTCAGCCAGGGACTCTTTCTCCTGCTTGATGGCTTCGATCTTAACCTGGGAGAAACTTGCGTGTGAATAGTTTTCTCTCGATATGACAAACAGAAAAAAAAAAACCCAAAACACTGAGTGGTTGAGACGTTCACCTTGGCTATTTTGAGGAGATTCGGGAATCCGACAAAGCTGCTTTGGGCCAAGAAGATAAAGATTTTCTTGACTGCGTCTGCAGGAATCAGATGAAAAAAAATAGTCCTTTATTTTCCCCAGTTTGGACAGAAAACAAAAATGTTTGTGTCACCTGAACTTATGTATGCAGCCTGCAAACCCAACAGCCCCGTGTACCTCCAATGTCCTTGAGTTTCTTGACCGCCGGCTCCTCCAGCTTCCTGAGCTGCTCCTTGACCATGAGCTCGAACGTCTTGTAATTGATGAAGCCTGGCAGCTCTCTGCCGCGGTACTTGTGCTCATATTCCTCCACCTCTCTCTCAATTTTGGCGTTAACTGCAGGGCACACAGGGGTTAAAGTGGAGGCGTACCGGCAGACACCGTTTCACCACTGGCAGCTCGTGGCAAATAGTGTCTTTTCCTTGTTTTCTTTTTTTTAACAAGCACAGTACTATTGTTGAAGCATTCCTGACTTTAGCTTGATTTGAATTACTTTTTGGCAGTGACAGACTGTGAAGTCCTGCAATTCTTGCTCAGCTGGCCCCAATGTAGGCAGACTACATCACATTGTTCTGAAATGCGCCCCCCCCCTTTATGATGCACTTACAGTTTTCTGCAGACACGTCCAGGAAACCCTTCCAGTTCCCGAAGTCTTTTCTGAGCACAGAAAAGATGTTGACGATCTCGCCACACCTGAGCTCCTCCCCTGCACTCAGACTGAGGACGTCCTGAGCGAACGCTGAGATTTTCTGCGGCACACACGGGGCGACAGGAGCGCAGCGACGATGGAGGAAGCATGTAGGGGCAAACAAATGTCGACGTTTCCATCAAACACAGGAGCCAGGGGTGCAGGTATGTCCTACTCATACAACGGTACAATATGAGGTAGCAAGCAAAGTTGGGACTTCTGAGCTCAATCCCAAAGTAACTATATCCCAGGTGGAAAGATTTCAAGTGAAACCACACGATATAAAACTGCTTTTTACGCCACTAACTAACAGATTAACTCACTGAGTAGATGACCTGATAAAAGACAAACTTCTCTTCTAGAAAGAAATGCACACGTAAAGAAAAACTCATTCTCAGGATTGCATTTCTAAGAAAGGAAGTGGTTGAATTGTCGCACTCATGTCAAAAAGGATTTTTTAGGCCCCAAAACTCAACTTCATCCTCAGTACACCCAAAAATACAGATCTTTCTGAAAACAAAAGCACAACCTTCGATCAATAACGAGTAGAAAAACTTTCATGAAGGTGAGTTTGAAACCACGTGAGTGTAGTTCACAAAATTGGTGCCATGTATGACATAAATGTTTGTCATGATCACACATGATGAACACTTGGACACTGTCGTGTGGAGTTGTAGTTGTCAGGCGTCAGCTGAGATTTTCTTGTGAACGCTCTGCAGGTTGCATTTCTGAACCTAGCGTATTGATGCTTCGCATGCACATTGGCACAAGTTAGAGGACCATCCCGACTGATTTTGGATCTGTTGTGCTGCGAGCGTTGGGTCTGCTAAAGTCACGTCTGGTGAGACGTCTGTGCTCAGCTGCCAAACCCTCCGATGCCACCCTCTCTAGCCTGATGATACAAAGGTGACTTTGTAGGAATTGGTTTTTATGTGTTAACTTTTGCACCCCCAGGTCCCCAAACTGATCCTTGCTCACAACGACGACCGGGGTCGCTCACATCGATGAGGAAGAAGAGTCTTTCAGTTGTATTGGTTGGCGGCCCGACTCCATATCTGTCCAGCTCTGCCCGAGTCTGAGCCAGCTTCTCCTCGATCTGCTCCTCCAGCCTCGGCAGCGATCTCTGCAAATCACACCAGCCACGGGGTTCAACATGTCCTCACCGAACAAACAAACAAACGTTCGATTCCACAATTGCAAAGACTGAGAGGGCTCCACCTCAATGTGATGCACCAGCTCAAGCGTGAGTTTCTCAGCCAGTTTGGGGACAGTGGCGTGACCCCCATTGAAGAGAGTGCTGGAGCGGGGACAAATGGTACTTAGCATGTGCGATGCAGCCTGTCTTCACTAAACTGGTTATGCAGTTTGCCAAGCAAAACAAAACTCACTTGAAATGTGGATGCTGCTCAAAGAAGTCTTTCTCCCTCGCGATGGCCTCGGTGAGAGAAACCCTCTCCGCTATCTCCTTCTGGCCTCTGCACTTGACGATCATGTAGCCCTTCTTCAGGTGGATGACTTCATTGTGGACGATCTCAACAACCGTCTCCTCCGTGCCTTTGTCCACCAGGTCCGGCTTGGTTAGGATGCCTGCGAGGGAGGAGAGACAGACGCGGAGTGACCAAACCCAGGAGAGCATCACAGCAGAACGGGGCCTTTCAGTGAAATCCTTTGCATCCTTTTACCCAGAGTCCTCTCCCCTTCCGGATCCACCAGCTGGGCCATCTGCAGAGCCTCGGTAGTCGCGATGTCCACGTTGGACGGAACAACGACCAAGCTGATGGTCTCCTGTTTTGTGATGAACTTGTGGATCAGTCTCTTTATCTGAAAGCATCGATTGAGGAGTGCAAGTCAGAGGCAACAAAGCTTTGGATGCTCTATGATTGTGAAAATGAGAAACGCACGTAAACAGACACTGTCTGGAATCCAGACAGGACATAACAAACTGGCTGCTAGTTTCATTTTGAAGGCAAGGTGGGTGGGTGAGGGGAGGGAGGGGGGTTCACTGAATAAGCTAACCTGATCCCCAATGTTCTCCGGTTGTCCCTTCACTGCCACCCTGGCGATACCAGGCAGGTCAATCAGGGTCAGGTCAGGAACATCAGGCGAGGCAATTTCCAGACTGATGAGGTCATCGCCGATGCCCACGCCAACGCCAGCTATTTCATCCTGAGCTGCGAAGACAGAAAACCTTGTTCCAGTCGGACTGAGGCATGTTTCTGTAATGATACACTCAGTTTGCTGCCCCCCAGTGGAGGCATAGAGTGACACATGTAAAGGTCAGCATGTTGTCTGAGAGATGAGAGGAGAGATGAGAACTGCATGAATTTCTATGTAGTGTCAATGTTACCTTGCCTAATCTTCATCTCCACTTCTCCGGGGTCCTCGAGCTCTTCACCCTCACATCCGTTGTAACTTATCTTTCCAAACCAGTTCTCCCCTTTTTTTTTCCTCTTCATCTTTAGCTCCAGAGGACATCTTGTTACAATGCCTGTGACGATGAAGACGATGATGGTGGTTGGTGAATCATGAGAGCAAAAGTAAACACACAAATTTACTGTAAACAAAACTCTACATATATCTTTAAAAAAATGTGGTTGTGCGTGCGTGGATGGCAGACATTTTTTCTGCTGCTTTTGTGCCGATAAAAAGGTCAGTCAGAGTTGAGGACATGTATTTAGTATGGAGAAATTCAACTGTTGGAATACTTTTGCACACAAGAAACTGCAAAATAAAATAGTAGTAATCATGAGAAGAAGAACAAAAACAAGAATGAAAAAAGTTTTTTTAAACTACTACTACTTAAAATAATAATAATAATAATAATAATAATAATAATAATAATAATAATAATAATAATAATAATGAAGATTAATCAGATTAAACAAATTAATTAAGGAATCGCTTCGTTGGAGGAGCAGATTAGACAATGTCCAAGTAACGCTCCGCCCCACCAGCGCATCCCCCCCTTCCCGCCGTGTCCGGTCTGCCACCAGCAGGAAGGACCCCCCCCCCCCTAACTCACCGTTTCCTCTGGGCAGAGCCACCCCCGACAGCGCCTCCAGCACCGAGCTCTTCCCGGAGCTCTGGTCTCCGATCACGGCG
>JAUESF010000070.1:2012797-2034536 GCA_032274765.1 Malacoctenus tetranemus | reverse complement strand
CTCTCCCCCTCTTTCTTTTTGGGAGGTTCGCAAAGAGTTAGGGTTGCCTTGGCAACCCCCTCGCTAGCTGTTCTGAGGCAGTGACGTGTTTAGCTGCATGGCTTGGACCTAAACCAGCAGGCCCCCCCGTTCTTCTTCATTGTCTGGCCGAAGCCCACTCTCCCTTTTTTTTCCTCTCTGCACAACATGTGTCAGGAGGTTCAAACATGTCAGGGTGCTTTTCGGCACCCGGACGTGAAGGCTACGTTTCAAAATGCGTTCAGGTTGACGCGGTTGCATTCCTGCTCCCTGAGGTCACCCTCGGCCACCTCTCTGTTGACAGCAGCGGAGCAGCTACACGACACCCGACTTCAATTGTTGACACGATGGCTTTAACCACCGCCGATAAGATCTCCTTGTTGAGATTCTGCTCATACCTCCCCGGAGCGACGGCTTTTACAACGCCTAGTTAATTGCAGGCTGGGTGTGTGTTTGTGTGCGCTGAGCCTTGTTAAGACTTCACACCTTCTTCCTGATGCGGTGTTTGCGCTGTGCGCGCTTGAACTCGGCAACCCGCGCTCACCTGGATGACCGTGTTTCCGCCCTCCAGCAGTGCGATGGCCAACAGAATGCTCTCCTGAAAGATGCGATCGCTGGTGGCGTTCATGATGAGGTCGATGACCAGATCGGAGGCGCCCTCCTTGTCCAGGTGGCACTGGACCTCCGCCAAGCTCAGCTCCCCGCGACCTCCGACCCCGGAGCTGACAACTGGGGCGCCAGGAGAGAAACTGATTAACTTCCATACGAATATTGATGCTTTAGGTTTCAGACAGGTGACATAAGTGAGGCTGGGTCACAATAACTTATCATAAAGGGGATTCAAAAGCAATTTTTCTGTTTTGTGTGACATTTGTATGTCATCTTATCTCTTATCTATGCTTTTCTGCAGGTATTCAGGTTTCATTCCATACTCAAGCCTCTTCTGTGTCTGCCTGTTTGCGTATCTGGGATTGTTTGTGTCTGGGGCACCGATAGCAGCTGGCGATGTCACATGTCAACAGGAACTAATTGGTTTGAATGGTAAAATGAAAACAGCTTTGGAGGGGGCTTGCAGTCTTAATTCAGTTCAAGGTTGCAGTTTTATTTTAATGATTATGAGTCCAATTTTTTTCAATCTCGTCTTTTTCAGACGCTTGCAAGCTGGAAAATGCAGGCACTCCTTGTGTGTGCGTGCGCCTTGTGACGGTGTTCCTCCCTTCACACCAAATGTCAGCTGAGATCATCTCCTGCCGCCTGCGGCTCTAAGTAGGATAAAGCAGGTATAGAATGTAGATGGATGCTCTGATCATAAATCACCTGCTCACACGGTGGCTTGAATACGCGCAGGATGTTTCATTCATGTTTATAAGAGGTGAGGGAATCGAGATGCCTGCAATGTGCCACAGGTGTCTTTTACATCCACTCAGCTGCTGCTCATAACAATATCACATTACACGTGTCTCTAATCCACAGAGGTGCTTTTAACTCCTCCTGCTGCTGCTGCCGGCTCCCACCACCAGTCGGGGAGGGGGGAATCAGTGAGATAACGGCACCAATCAGAGCCGTCTCGGGACGGGCGAGCCACTGAATCAACAACACATCCCATTCTAGATGGAGCTTGGCTCCCCGGTCGCTTGGCAACAACACGGTCTACGTTATGCTGAGCAGAGAGCCGGCGTGCTCGGTGGCACAGCTGAGGTCCGAGGGCTTATGGGAGTACAAGGCCACGGCTGTGAATAAGATCGGGGCTTTATTTTTTTTCTCCCCCCTCCACCGCATCGAGGCATTACAGATGAAAAATGAGTCATTTCTGTGACGAACGGCTGAGCGGCTCGCCGCAATGAATACGTTTCTGTTGCAAACAATCGATTCGATTGCTGACCTTCAGTTTAAATCCCAAGAAGAAATATCACAAGACCGAGAAGCCGCAGAGAAGTTTGTGATCCCAAAATGTTTTCTGTAAATGTCACTCAGTTTTTTTAGTACTTTTAGAAACCATTGAAGGATGAGAGGAACATAAAACAACCAGCAAGCATTTTACTATCGAATTCACACAGCAAATTAAAATCTTCTTCATGAAGCACCATGAAAAAGCTCTGCTTCCACCTGGTTGACCCGGTTCCTTCAGGTAAATCATTTTAAAACAGATCTTATCTTTATGAGTGTAACCCTATAGGTGCACATGCTGCATAGTCACACACACACACACACACACACACACACACACACACACACACACACACACACACCTGTGGGAGACTTCCCCTGTGCTCCGGGACTTAGCGGGCCGTTGCTGAAGGAAGTGAGGCTGTCTCTCCTTGGGCCTGGCTTGACGTTGCCATAGTATCGATTGACCAAAATCTGCCGCAAGGCCTCGCCCTGTCAAGGGAAACAGATGTGAGGGGATGGAGTCGACCACTGGAGCGAAAACAGATAAAACACGAGTATAAGACGATGAAATAAATGAGACATGAGGATCTTTTTACTACCAAACATTGTTTTTTGAAGAATTGAAAATATTTTCCCGTTTGTTGGCAAGTTAGCTGAAATTGAAATTGATTGATGATATACAACAGGGGTGGAGCGTCAGGGTGGAACGTGGGGGCCACTGTTGGAGCACAAGCCTGACTTAAAATACAAAGAGAATCCAATTTTACTGTTTATTCATTGATACGTTTAGACAACTGGGAAAAAAAGTGGCTTGTCCCACTCGTGGCACGTACGATGTTTTTATCCCCGCGGGAGAGACTCCCTGTGATCTCTACCTGCAGAAAACGTCAAGAAACTCGAAAAACATGGCAAAAAAAAAAAGTTGTTGCTATTCAAATATTGAAGTTTCTGCTCATTAGACAGAAGTGTTTACATGAGCAACACTCAATACTCAAAAAATGCAAAAGAGACAGTAACACTGCAGTGCAAGTGAATGCACTCGTTGACCCTGGGACAGTGGAATACCCCTGTCTGTTCTTTGCTCCTTGTGCCCATAAAAAAAACAACATATGACCTTCGAGTAAGTCCCAAATGGAAAATATGAAAAATAAAGGAATATTTCTCCTTCGTGGGAATTGAAGGGAGAAAAAGTGTTGCGCTTTTTTTTCTGAGAGCTTCTTTTTGTTTTGGTATTCTAGTAAATCACAAGATATTTCACTGGAAAGACCAGAGCATCCTTCTTGTAATTTAACAAGGAAGATTAACGAGAGAAAAAAAAAAGAAAAAAAAAAGAAAAACCAAACAAAAGGAAAGGGAAACATTGGCAGGTGGGTCCCACGAGGATGAGGTCAAATTTAAAAAAAAACGTTTTTCATCAGTTGTATTTTTCCACGTATTCGCTGTGGTTACCGTCTTGTTTGTGAGCTCCGCCCGAACCATAAAACCTAATACGTCATCGATCTTCGAAAAAAAAGGACACAAAACAGGCAACTTCCTCTTTGACTCATGACCTTTGACCCTCAGCGAGTGATGTTCAAAGGTGACACCCTGCCCTCTCCACCGTAACATATGCTGACATTCAGCATCGCACGACATCTTCTTGGTGTAAATCACAGCGGCACTGTCGGCTCCCGGAGCCCTCAGTGCGCAAAACATATCGCAGGACACCAAAGTAAAGGGGGGGGGGGGGTTATTGAGACCATGCTGATCATCTTCATGTGGTACATATCAACTGAAGTTAAGGGGGGAGGTTTGGGTTAGAGTGGGTGAGTGCCAAAGCGGTGGGAGTGGTGAAGGGGCCGGACCAGACCTCAGCAGGACCAAACTCTTTACCTACCCTCCTCTGATCCTCCAGTTGCTTCAGTGGCTGGCTGGGATCAAGCTCCTTAAAGGTGAGGTGAGTTAGCAGACAGCATCGAAAAACAAAGAAACGAAAATAAGAAAGAAAAAAAAAAATAGAACGAAAGGGGGAAATTAATCAGAAAAGAAAAGAGGGTGTTAAAACAGTGCAAATTAGTTACTTCAGTAGCATGCAGGAGAAAGAGTGCAAACTGAAACATGCAGTTAAAAAAGGAAGTGAAGAGTGCGAGGGAAGATGTGAGGTCGAGTCAACGTCATGCTCGGCTGTGTGCACAACAAGACTGGGACTCATTACAAGACATCTAAAAACCGACACAATGAGCTTCTAAGGCCCTTTTCTCTGTTGGTTTCATACTTGGAAAATGTTCACTTTCATCCTGAAGCTCTGCAGAGCTGAGTGCAGTCTAGCATGGGGCATTTCAAACTTTGGACTCTTTGTCATGTGGCGACTCCCTCATTACTTCACAGCCACAGCTGCAAAAAAGTGCCTCAATTATTTACAGGGAGAGAATGACAAGCTGGAGGAAGAGGAGAAACACAAGCCACAAGAGGTCCGGGTTATGTAATGGTGGTGTGAGCCACTGACCGATACAGTAATCTGACATGGGAAAATTACCTCACCTGTAATCCCCAACCCCCACCCCGCTCACTACCCCACTGAAAGAGGGTCAAGAAATGGGACAGTGTTAAACCAAGAAGCTGGACGGGATGACGGGAGGAAGGGACGCACGAATGACTCGGAGGAGTGGGATGGATAAAAAAGGGGGCTTCACCAGAACACCAAATGCATGAAAATGAGTTTCAGCTCTTATTGGCTTTCGGGATGTTCAACACTGAACACGCATTGAGGAGATGGAGGAAGTGCATGAACACGACAGGTGATTTCTGATCAGCAGTGACTCAAATCAATGAGCAGTGAGCCAATATGGGTCTGAAACACACCTCAGCGGGGACTTCGGGCTCGGGCGGAGGTGCCAGCTGATTGGAAATAAAAGAGTGGTGTTAGTTTGGGGTTAGAAGATGCTGGATTAGTTGTGCTGCTTCTGCCTTCATAGTGTAGCCTACAAGCCTGTCTGAACATGGCCGCTGACTATTACCAACATGCACAACTAGACATCATCAATGACTAAAAGAGCCGGGGGGGCAGAGAGGAACATGTTGTGGTTTTGTTGTTTTTGAAAGGAAGGAAAAAACCCAAAAAACAAGTCTCATGTGATCTGCTCCCATGGGGGTGGGGGGTGGGGGTGTGGAAGCTAATGACACGGTATGGATAATAAGCCTTAACCATTCGCAGCAAGAAAGCAGAAGCTGTGGGTGCAAAGAATAAGTGTTGTAGTGCGTCGCCTGCCTTCATCTCACCACAAGCTGATGGTTTCAGCACAACACTGCAACTTGCCGAGCGCTCTGGTTTCCCTGCTCTGCTGCTTCTTATCACCTCCACAATATTCATGACAAGGAGCAGGGAAGACAACGGCGAACTTGTCTGGGGCCAAACATGTGGTGTCAACAAGGCAAGTGAGCCAAACTACTGAAGGATTTTAGCTGTTAGAAATGTGTTATTTCTATTGATTTCTTATTTTGTATTAAAGGTTAAAAGTGCACGTCAGATAGAGTTACTGTGACTACAAGAGTTAAAGAATGTGAAGAGTGTTTGTGTTTATTCAGTTGTCTTTTGGGGAGGGGGTTTAGGGTCTCCTGAGTGAATATTCAACCTGGAGGAAGTCCTTTGATCATTGTTGTTTCTCCCACCACTTAGTTCTGTGTATTCTGACTTTCTGCAGAGTTCCCGTGAGTGGAATCCCTGGCTGCAGGGGATGGATGAACAAAAGGACAGGACACCTGGAGAGGAGACAATAGCTGCAAACCCCCACAGCAGTTTACGACACTTCCTGAAGATGGAGGGGACGGACTGAGACTTGATTTTGAGATGCACACCACTACGTGTTTCAATGGCATAATCTGGAATGAATTATAAAAAAAATGTCAATTTGATTTTTAGGATTGTCCCAAAAAAATAAAGAAAATAAATTCTAAAAAAGGTTTTTAAATTTTATTTGTACTTGCATTGTAACACAAGTAAGGAAAAATGAATAGAGCAATGCTTCCTAGGCTGAGTGATTTTGAAAAATAAATAAATCAAAATCTAAAAAAAAAATCTGTTATGCAGCAAAAACAAATGCAAAATCAATAAAAAACACAATGGGATTTTCCTCTGTATCATATATAATAAAATAATAAATATTTGAAATTAAAATAAGTCAATCATTTTCACATGCAGATATACAATAAATGTCAAATACAGTAAGAAGAAATCACAGATAATAAAATGTGTTTTTATCTTCAAAATAATACATCGATGTAAAAACAGATAAAATAAGCTGAAGAAAAACTATAAAATTTTTGTGGAATTTCCCAATAAATGTAAATAAATATATTAAACTGAATACAATTTAGGTAACGTCAAAGTTAAATGAGTAGCTACTATTAAAAAATAAATTAACATTTCCTCCATTTCAAATACTGAACAGTTTCTTTAGGACACAAATAAGTGTGTTTTTAGTTATAAGTCGTATAAAAGGGTAATTAAACAATCTGAGACGGGCATCTGTCTTCCTCTACAACCCGATCACTTTGCTTTATGGTGATTAAGAGTGCAACAGGACAGGAATTTCCCTGCACCAAACCTGTTTACGTCAACACGTCGAGTTCCACAGAAAGAAAAGGTGATGCATCACCTCTGCATCTGTCGCTAGACTCAGCATCTATCACTAGCAACTTAGATCGGCTTCAAGAAAGCAACTGCTGTTTCGCTTGTTGGAAAAAAACCCCCCCCCCCCCCCCCCCTTCTGTGAAATCTGACCCTGTTTTGCTGCATGAAAGTATCAACAAGCAGCTCATCTGTGAGTCTTCTGCACTCAGAAAAAAGTAACCTGAATGAATCGACCCCACCAGAGCGGGCCTTAGTTCTCTGGGATGTGTGATATAGAAGTTCACAGGGGGCAGTGCCGGACAAACACACACAATGTGATTCAGGGCATCTGCGGATACAGTGGCAGCTGAGGTCATACAAGCTCAGTGACCGGGAAAATTGGCTACGTCTTCTCTGGAAGGGCGGCGAGGAACCAAAACGGCCTCTTTCTGAAGCAACATGACCAGAAAAAACTCCCAGTGTAGCAAAAACAAATAAATAAAGAGGGAGCACAGTCGGAGCTGCTTCGCCTCTCACCGGGACGTCACACAGGAAATGTTCATGATTAAAGACTGCGAGAGTTGGGTGAAAAGGCCAGAGAGACGGGATCATATGACACGCTGCCTCTGAACACAGCGTCATAAATAATTAACAGGTGTTATTGTGGCTGACGGGCTGATTCTCCACTCCAAAGAATTGCCTCACTCCCCTCTGCGCCCTCCTCTCTTGCCAGCATTGTCTGAATCAAAGTGCACAGCTTATACCGTCTCCTGGAAGACGTGCCTGCTGCACTTTTATTGCCAATTACCACTGAAGGTCACACATCAGTGGAGAGTTTAAAATTCCAGAAAAACAGCACGAAAAAAAGAAAAGAAATGTTGGCTCTTATGTAATGGCTGCCTGAGAGCTGGCTGGCGACCAAGAATCGTGCAGCATGGAGCTGAGAAAAACTGGGACATCCGCCGTGTCCGGCTGAGAAACAGCTGCAGCGCCCCCTAATGACGGGAAGGGAACACGGCAGCCTCCCGGCTGAGCGGGCGGGAGGATAAACAAGGACAAGCGGAGGCTATCTGAGGCGGTTTGGCAAAAAGGAGAGAGGGGGAGTGGCGGCTGGTAATGTGAAGAGGAGATTGGAGCGAGGCTGAACTCGTAAAGGGGAGACAGAGAACTATTTGTGAAGGGATTGGTGGGAAGAATGCAACAATAAAAAAAAAAGAGAGGCAACAGCAAGCCGGGATATTTGAAGCCAAACAATTGGGTATCGCTCACAGGACTGAGGACACTTGATGGGCTGACGCAGCTCAGAGGAGACCCTGAAAACAGATTAGCCCACACAAAGACGACCACGCGAACCTTCAACAGTCACTTAACCATCTCGCTCACTGAACAAAGCAATATCGTAACTTCATCCAAAACACACGCACGTAAAGAAAAAGGCAGGCTGGGAACAACAAAGTGGGGCCCGACAGCGTCTGGCAGGCTGGTCAGAGTTTTATTTTCCCTCTGGCTCACATTCGAAATCACGATTCTATTTTTGGAAGAGTGAGATAACCTCCCCGCTAATGGGGAGAATGTCATTTGGCCGCGTCCCGCTCTCTCTCGCCACCCTCCTTGGATACACAAAAATGCAGTTGGGCAGCGGGGGAGAAGCATGACGGCGTCCGTCAGAGAGGAGCAGAAACAGACAGCTGCAGTTATTCCTAGAGATGTTTGGGTGGGCGTTTTTCAGGAGTAGGGGTGGGAGCGGGCTGGAGCAAGGGTCAGAGAGCAGCCGGCTAAACGCTTTGGTTACATAACGGATATAATGGTAGTTTAGTTTGTCGCGGGCCAAAGGGGGAAGCATGGGGTTTTGGCCTCCTTGTCTTCCTGTCATCTGCAGACGTGCTGCCAAGCCTTCGGTCAGTCGGGGCAACGCTCGCTGCAGCGAACGTGTGAGCGTGCATGAATGAGTGACAGGGGGCATGTGCTGGGAGAGGGGTGGGGGGTGGGTAAAACAAAAAAGAGAGGATGTGTACATTCTTGAGATGCTGCGTGTGGGAGGAGCTGCTGAAACAAAAAGCTGCTCTGTGAGAACAGCCCTGTTTTTGTGGAAGCCGGGGATTTCCGCCGCTTCAGTACCAAGCGGCTCGTACGAGGAGGGAGGGAGGGAGGGAGGGAAGGAGGGAGGGAGGGAGGGAGCACAAGGCAGAAACATAACAGAGAAAATCAGACCGCATGTTGCTTCCTGGCAACTTTGGAAAGACCCTTTTTGAGCCGCCCCCCCCGCATCACACCACTGTCCACTTCCTTCACACTCATCGTACCACGCAGTGACTCGTGCCACTGGCCTGAGTTTCACAGTTTCAGTGTTTCTTTCCAAAGAATACTTAATCTCTAGATCCTGCTTTGACAACACGCACTTTCAGTTTTGACGAGATTACCGATTTCACAAGAAGCAACCACCTGTGCTGCACCAGAACCCCATTGAAAATTCAACCTACTAAAAATAAACTTTCGTCTCAATTATCAACAATTTCTATCGGTGCAATCCAAACAAACTTAAGTAGCTAAAAGCTACAGGAAAATGCGTAACTGGACCTTGAACTTTTATTTCTTCATGAAAAAAAGCCAAACCACAATTGTTTGATAAGGCTGCCAATTTGTGTAGACTGCTGGTTGTTTCATCCAACCAAAATACTACAAATGAGTCTGTCAAACTCATCAGCGAGGAGTAACATAGGCTACATTTGCAGTCACTGCAACAATAAAATAACCTTTGAATGGAAACATATGGAGGGATTCGTTTCAGTGAAACTGTTCAGCTCTAAATGACAGAAAATAGAGTTCATGAAAACACTTTCTGTTTTATTTTGCTACTTTATGAAGAACAGTTACTCTCTATTCCACTCATCCACAGGTGGGAATAGTGCACGAACCATTACAAGGCAGAGGCGGGTTGGGGTTGGATGTGATCTCTTCAGTTTTACAAGACTACCTTTTTTTTGTTTTTACTGGCACAAGTGCTTTGAGATTTCCTCAATGAATTCTTTGGAACCGCACGGTTTTCCTCGAAACCTCTGGGAACAAGCTGCTACCTGATGACCTCGTGAGATCTCGCGCTGCACTCGGGCACGTAACAAGCCGAAACATGTGGTATCTTTAAAAGCATCCATGTCTTGAGATCCAATCAAAAGCTCTCCAGCGGCAGTCACACGATAAGCGAATGATGTGTCCTCAATGAACAGTCGAAAGGCCAGCGGCAAACTTGTGAAGGATAATCATGGGCGGATTGACATATGGTTCGAATAAAGAACGCTGTAAGAGCTCAAGCACGGGGAAGGTAAAAGCAATGCTACATGGATGTTTCAAATCCCGGGGTATTAAATGTGAACGTTTGGATATGATACTAATCTGAAACATCGACTGGTAGCAGTTGGAATTCTGTGGGAAAAACATCCCACCTGCAGAATGTATTCAAGAGAAGATCCCAGTTCAGCCAAATGCATATCATGACATAAAAGGGTCCCGAAGAAGCTGGAAATAAATGTGTAAACAAGATACTGCTTCCTATCTAATTTGTCATCAGTCATGTGATGCACGCCTTCTTTATAGTGGTGTGATAAACCCTGTGAGTCATGATGACAAACGGTGAAAAGAAACGTGGCCTGTCCACTCCGTGTGCTGGTCACGACCTGTGACCTTTAGAGCGGTCCAATGGGCTGTATTGTGACGCTGTGAGATGGAGAATCCCCCGCTATATATACGCTCACACCTGCTCCTGTAACGGAGGCAAAGGGCTTAGGGGAAAAATAGTCTCCCCGACAACCATCCATCATCTGGGAGGGGGGCTGCACGGCATGTGGGAACGACTCTGATATGATGTAATTAACAAAACAACCCTAATAATAACACAAAGTCAATGAGTTTGTGTTGAAAAAGCAGGTTGTAGAGCAGGACATAGATCACAGCAGATCAGGAGATGGGCTTACTGTCATTCTCACTGTCACCAAGAGAAAAACAGACACGAAATCAGGGAAAAAAAAGCCCCGCAGGTCAAATCTGGAGTTTAAATTTAAAGGGAAACATATTACAAAAATTCCACTTTCAATATCTGTTCTAACCACTGACACCGGGAGGCCAGATTGTAACTGCTGAGCCTTGATGACAGCCACACTCACAGACGACAAACTGAGGCTTAAATCAATCACAGAGTCCATGAAGTGGAATCATGTTTGGTCTCTAAATGGATTCTACATCTCAGAATCACGTACCGAGTCTTAAAAAGTTAAACTTTTAAAAATGTTGAGCTCACTCACGCTTTTCATGTTGTGTAGGTGATTCTGAAACTGTTGATACAAACTACTGTTGGCTTATTGGGATTCCTTCTTCCATGAAAAAGACCAGCCAGCAACAATCAGACTTTATCAATAAAATGTCTTTAAAAAAAACACTTCACTTCTTTACTTCATTATTTTGAAAGAATCACAAAAGTAATTGAGTAATTCATCACTTTACACTCAGCAGTACTACAGGTCATCGATGCAGACTGGGATTAACCTGCTGTTACTGCTGAATGAGGCTGAATCAACTGGCTTTCCCTTTAGCACTTAATACTCCAGACAAGGCAACATCTGACACCACTGCTGCAGGTAGTGGGCGTAAGCATGTGTGCTTATGTTGTAATGACGGTTTGCTAATCTTCTTTTCAGATTGTGGGTGTTGACCTTGTTGACCCGGAGATGCTGCACGTCACTCTAAATCGGTTTCAGAGTTGTTATCTGTCCGAATACTTATTGAAGTAGTAAGTTTTTTTTTTAAATTATTTAAACTTGCCTGAGTAGGTACTATAAACATTTTTTGGGTGTGAAAACCCTAAAATAACTAGGTTCCATTTCAGCAGAATAAAAGACTGAAAACAGAGTCTAGCAGTAACTGTGCGAAGCGTATTTGTGAGGCAGGAAAAGATACAACACAAATTGAAGATGCATAAGTTTTGGAATTGATGTTGAAGTCCAGTGTGAAAAACAAAAAAGCTGCACATAAAAGAAAAATAAGAAATAATAAAACCATGTGACTCTGAAGTGCAAACATGTTGCATTCTCCACCATGTGTTTGTTCATCAGTCCTCTTAAACCTTGGTTCTATATCGTGTATCAAAATATTCACATCACGATGTGCTGGCACAACAGACAAGCGTACTGCACAGTGTGAGCTCGACATGTTAGCGGTGTGCTACATGTGTACAAAGCGACCCGGAGCAACTCTAAAACACACAGCAGGAAGGGATGGGCTAAGCTGCCGACACAGGTCACGGATGGAGCTGTGATGCTAGAGAAGTCTACAAGCACGGCTTTGCTGTTAGAGGGAGACAAATGGACATGACAGTAGTAAGTAAAATGATCAACCTCAGCCACATCCATCTCATCATCAAAGGCAATCAGCTGCAAGAGAAGAAGTAAAGGGGGCAGAGAGTTAGTAGGGCTCGGTTAGCGAGTTCAAGCCGCGTCGGCACTGTGCGAATGTAAAGCCTGTCATGCACACGCAGCATGTGCAGTTAGTGAAATTTGAGGTGTCAAGGCAGTGATAATGATCGAGCTGATAGGGGGGCCCTGCCATTTGAAAGTGGTGAACAGAGTTGTTCTTCATTTTGGTCCTGGCATTTCAGCTCTGTAATCATTGCATAACTGCTTTCTTGTGCGTGTGCATGATATGCAAATCAGAAGGGAGCCCGCTAATGATCAGGTGCTCATACGAACAACACATAGCTTTATTATTAGTCACAAACACAGAAAGGTAGCTCGGAAACGCCTCTACAGAAGCCAGGCGTAAACCCATAATTGTTTTATCAAGGGCTCACAAAAACTGAACTCTAAGAGTTGGTGTGACGACCGTCCCAGACAGTTGAGTCATCTCATAAACATTCGTTGGCGAGATTATTAGTAGCTGATGGAAGATTGGGTGACTGTGACAAAGCATGCAATGTGTGGGCAGTGTTAATCATTTAGATTTTCATCATGTATATATGGTTCACTTCAGTACTTGGAAAAAACAATGCCCTAATTGCTTTCTTTTCCAAGTTCTTGTCAGAGCTTTTCAGGCCTATTCACAGTAGACAGACAGCAAGTCCTCACAAATGGCTCCTGCTCTTGATTCTTACATAAAACGCGTGATCGTGAAGAAATCGGCCTCTTTTTTTTTCTCCAAAGCACTAACGAGCCAAATCGTATGGCTGATTTTCTGACATTCTTGTTGCAAGACGCTTTGAGGGGAAGGACAGAAGAATTGCGTCCTCAAATGTCAGATACGCATTTTTCCTTCGCTAACCTCATGTGTGGGTGAATCTTGGTCAGAGCCACAAACGGAGGAGGAGAAACAGGAACTCAGACAGGTCATACCTTCTCCCCATAGCCTCGGTCTTTAGTCATCATTTCCCTCAGTGTCTGCAGTACTTTGATACAGAGGCGCTCCTCGTTCTCCTCCAGCAACTGCTTGGTGTGTTTGATCAGTCTGTTGAAAGGCAAAGAGGAAGAAAGAAAAACAGGACAAATAACCAGGCCTGATCTCACCACTGGACACGGTGCAACTGGACAAGTATCTTAAAGAGCTGTGGTACTTTTCCAGAGTTGCCTGTGCTTTGACCACAAAACAACTGAGGTCCAGATGTTTGATGAACTAAGAAGGCCGCGAATCTTGCCAGTGTCACACGAGTAAATTTTGTTAAATGACGGCATCAAAACATTTTTGCACGGCAGTTCACATTATTAGAAATGAGAAGTATAAAAACAGTCCCAACCAATCTAAACCCTCTGATACCGAGCAGATAGTGCATGATTGCAGGTCTCACTTCGATATGAATCCTCCACTTTCACATTTCTTGCGAGCATCGGTGTTTTCTGGGAAGAGCAGCTCCGGACGGTGCAGGACATCCACCAGCACCGAGAGCTCGGCTTGGACCAGAGGCCTCAAACGGTCCTCCAGTGCAGACACGATGTCCTACAGAGCACAGGGATCAAATCAGAGGCCAGGAACACCACAACACTCTGATCTCAGTCCTGAAAATGAAGGAGGGAAAAAAAAAGCAAGCCAAACTCTGCTGATTTAGGGTGCAAGTACTTTGCTGATGGACAACACCTAAAGGGTGTTCCTGGACATCTAACATATAGAAACCATCATGTACAAATGTCATTCTCACTCAGGCGTTCATAGAAATACGGCCTCTCTACTGTATTCATAATTTCACAAACAGTTGGTCCATGGTGCGATTTACCCTGGTGATGAGGGGAAACATCCACCCCAGGCTACAACTTCTCAACTTCTTAACAGGCTGTTTAATGAGCACATGGAACAAAGCAAATCAGATATGCAAAGCATTGGTAAAGTGAAGCTGTGAATCTCACTCTATTAAACAAAAGGAATGTTTGAGATTAACCACGAGTCAGTGAATTTGCAGACTTCCACTGAACATCGAGTCATGCATTACAGGAGAATAAGGAGTACCAGCTGGCTCTGTTACTCAAATTCCCTTTTGCCGTCATGCAACAAAACACCCCTTTTACTGTATTTGGTTTGTCACAACCTGACCAACAACATTACACAACTCGTGGCAGATTATCAGAGGGATATGACACCGTCTGTTCAGAGCAGATAAAAAAAGGTTCTCTCAGCTTAAACAGAGACGGACCAGAGTTTGGTCGTTCAGTCGACACCGCAGTTTAGATGAAGCGCACAACCCCAGGAAGCAAACTTTGGTAAGTTCATAGTTAACAGCTCTGGGCCGAATACGCCCAAAGTGCAACAAGACACATGAGTGTGATACTTCATGTATTTCACAACAGAGAACTTTCTGCACTCTGATCAAAATCATCCAGCAGGGCAGAACGAAGACGCTCTGCAGGGTTTGTTTAAAATAAAAATGATTCTTCCAATCTTGTAGCCAGAGTGAGATTTTCGATGTTCAGTCTGTGTGAGGAATGAAAGACTTCTTCAGGAAACGAGAACATAAAGTGTTTGGAGGAGGAGGGAATGAAACACTCTGTTGATGATGAGAACAGGCCAAGTAGGTAAATCCAGAGTGAAGTTTTGAGCAGTTTATAAGTTTATTTAACAACTTGCTCAGATGGGGATCGAGAGACGTGGCCTTTATGAGTAATCGAGATGTAGATCTGATGCTAAATGACACAAAAACACCCCACTGTCCGAGAACATTTCATTTTTGTTTTGGAGGTGAGACAAAAACTGTGGTGAATGTAGACCGCATCATGACTACACACTGTGCTGACTCAAAACCTGAGGAGTCTGGGGGCGATCCTCAGCAGTCACGTACATTTCAAACACACGCAACACAATTGTTAATAAAGGAAAAAAATTAAGTCGGTGAGCAAAAAAAAAAGTCACGCAAAGCAAATTTGTAGCTCTTTTTTTAGAGATGGTTCCTGTCTAATCAGTTCGCACAGGAAGCCTTAGAAGCAGCCCCCCCCCCCCCCGGCTGTGCATTTGGTACCTGAGGATACTTTTCTTCCAGCTCTTCTTTACCAAACTGACTGTGGCCATCGAACTAACCACCACTGACAGAGCTTCGTGTCCTTTACCGCAGTCAGATGTGTGGTTAATGGACTCTGGAGAGGCCATTACCGCCTTCTGTTCCCCACCATAAACCGGCCTTCTACATTCACTCAGGAATCGCCAGCGTTTGAATTCACATTTACAGCAGATTTTTCAGCCAATAAAATGACTGAACCGCTGCTTAATTTTTACTGCCGTCATTTTCAATCTGCTGCTTTTTTCCTGCTTTTACATGCTGACTGCAACACGCTCCGACGTGTTTTGCCATTGCACCACTTTCCTGCTTAACTGACCGCATTTCGATGAGAGGCCTGGTTAGACAGATAAATGTGAAACAAAGCTGGAGAAGAAACAGATTCAGTTTGTCACACTGAAAACACGACCTGCTACTGACCTGCAGCCTCTCGATGATGTTCCTGTAATCTTTGGAGGTCGTCTGGCCGGAGTCTCGTCTGGACATGCTCTTGGCGGACAGTCTCCAGTTGAGGATGCTTTTCTGCACGACATTATTGGACTTGACAAACAGGTTGTTCACCTGACTGTCCAGGTCCACTGGGATGGCTATCGCTCGGCTCTTAGCTAAAGTAAAGCCAGAAAAAAAAGGAGTTATCGAGTGCCCCTCTAATGGAGATTGACGTCAGTCCTTTACATCAAAATGCTCATCAATCAACAGAAAAAAAACGAGATCTTGTTTTAATTACAGCTTGAGTGGATACTTGTCACCCTATTGTCTTGAGAGAGAGCGTCTATGTCTTACCTACGTCTGAGAGGACTTTAATACAAGCCTCTACCGAGGCCTTCTGAACAGGGTTAAGCCAGTTACAGTGGTAAACCCTGAACACCCCCTGGAGCAGCTGCACAAACACTGGCTGACGAGTCTGCAAGACAGGAGGAAATACAGTGAGAGACAGGGAGGAAATAAAGAAACCACGACGAAATAGAAAGAACAGAAATCTGTAAACTCAGCAAACCTACAGAGCGACTCTGTAGAATCCACGAACCCATTTGAGTTGGACATGACATTGTGAGGACACTATGGCATCTACAGTAGAGGGGGTCAGCAGCTCCGGGCCCGCGGTAGGTCAGCTGCTCATAGTCATTACGCACATCTAACACAACACAGCAAATAGCCAGGACGCACATCTGATCTCTACACGGCCGACAAAACGATAAATACCTCACTTATCTTGCCAAGAATGGCCGCCTGTTACAAGAGAAAGGGGAAAGGGTTGCCATGTCACTGTGGATTTGTTAAGCCTCAGATTTCTCAGAAAAGTGGTTACATAAAGAAAGGGAAATCAGCAGATTCGACTGGAACCAACATAACACTGAACAGCTTCAACACCAGTGGGGTTATCGAGTGGGCAACGGTACGCACCACGAAAGCACAAAGTCTCTGCACGAGGGAGCTCTACAGCGGGTCGTCGTCATGATTTATTGGGAAAGGTGTGGGCGTGAAGACGCGGCTACAACAAGGTCTACGAAACGGAGTGGCCGCGTTGCATCAGCGCGTCGTCTGCACCACGACCCAGCCAAACCTTGTGCAACACACCCACCCACAGATCTGGGAAAAACAGTGTGTGTGTGTGCTGACTAAGCTACCAAAATGTGATAACCCACACAGTGAATACTTGTGGACACTGGGATCCTGTTGATAAGGAAAACACACCCAAAAGCTGGGAAACAACACGAAGCAGAGTTATCATTACTTACATACATATGACGAGCCATCTATGCAAAAAGGAAGAATATTTGACAGTGTGGACGAGCATCTGGGGAGCGTTCATTTCGTTTCACATTGACGCTTCACCTCTGTAAGTGTGCCTGGAAGAGGCAGGCCTACAGTACCTGCAGACTTGTGCTCTGGTCGGAGAAAGGAGAGCTGAAGAAGCACGTGACGATGCTCATGATCGTCTCCGTGACATAACGCTCCAACATGGTATCTGCATGCTTCCTGTCGCTGGTGTTGTTGCACACCTGAGCAAGGAAAGGAAAAAAATGAGCATGACAAATGGCCTGTGAGTCACACTTCCTGTGTGTGGGTTGACAGGTGCAGTCTGTGTGACGTGATGTAAACCACCGGAAGCATATATGGCATGATTGTGGTGGCCCACCCTGCAGATGTCCACCAGGAAGTTCTCAAATAGCTTCCACATGTGGTTGGACGTGTAAATCTCCTTCATCTCCACTTCTGTGTCAACGTAGCAGTGATTCAGGAAGTTGATGTAGGCAATCTTGACCTGTCAGGATCCAAAAAGATGCAGGTTATGTTGTGGGCCACCGAGGCAAACGGTGCTCAAACAAGTTGAAAAAGTGAAAAAGATTCAATGAATAGAGATGAACTCAGTGACACCTCAGGGATACAGTCCTCGTGGGTGACCACCCGGACGATGTCATCCAGGGGCAACAGAGAATTACACTTGATCTCAGTGTAGACATTCTTCCCCTCAGTGCAGACAGCCAGCAGCTCTACCAGGTGGATGTGGTACATCAGAGGGCTGTTCTCATCCATGCGATCGCGCTCCGAGCGCATCATCTGGACCAGAGTTTGGAAGGAGGCGCGGTCATTGTAGAAGACCAGCACGTCCTCCCCCGAGTTCACCAGCTGAGCAGAGAGAAGTAGAGACGAGAGTCATCAAAAATGTCATCATGATCTCCAGTGTGATGACGAAATCCCAGCAGAGAACAGACCTCTGCCATGACAATGTCCTGACACTTCTTGATGAACTTGTTCTCAGCTTTCACGATGGTCTGCAGAAACTTGAGGTACTGGACGTGTCGACCATGTGACTCTGTACAGTGCACAAAGTGTTGAACCACGCGCTCGTTGATCTCGCTGCACAGCTGGAAGTTGTTCATGAAGATGTGCTGCATGGTGATAGCCTCCAGGATCTAAAGAGAGTGAAAAATACATTGTTTTGTGATCGCATTGTAGGAATCAGTATGTGAGGGTCTCATCGCCACTGATACTGACCCCAGGATTAAGAAATAAGTTGATGTGCTTGTGGAGCAGAGCCTGGTTCTGCTGGTTCCCTGCACAGAAGTTCTGCAGAAACTCGTGGGCCAGTTTCATGATCTCCTGCATACGGACATCTTCACCCTGCAGCACACAATGCTTTGCTTTTACTGGTGTTGTAACAGCAAATGTGCAGAATGTTTCCCCTTTATAGATAGTTTTCGTCCAGCACCTTCTCATAGGGGATCTGAAGGAGCTCCAGCACCACACTGTGAGCTCCCATATTCCTCAGCAGCCTCTGCTGCTGCTTTTTGCTCTTCTTCCCAGAACTTCCCTCCTGGACACACAGCTTACTGAGGCGCAGCAGGATCTGAGCAGACACAGTGAGAAGAGTTTAGTAACAAGTTTAAACATTTAATACTAGATGCATGTTATTATGAAGATACCGAATGTACCTCTTTCACAACTCTGTAGTTGTAACTGCTGGTGTTTTCCGTTTTCTTCTTGTCAAGTGAGTCTCCCTGCAGAACAACAAGCTATGATTAGTCTTTGCAGCATCATTGTCAAAGTCAGGAGCTGAACTCTATGCCTTCGCAGTGATGCCCTAACTATTGGCTGTCAGCGTACCTTCTTCTTGCTGTCTGACTCTGAGGGTCCATCTCCATCCATGCCGTCCTCTCCTTGCCTCTTGTAAACCCACAGCTCAGACTTCTCCACAATGGAGCGCAGCTGGTCCAGATCAGACTTGATCTGCTTGTAGTTATCAACATCCTGGCTGGTCACCAGGAGCTGGACCTTTTATTTGACAAACAGAGGACGTTTCCCATAAACATGAACTTTATCACTGAACTGAAAAAGAACTTGGGATACGTCATTTTGCCAAACACCAGCAATGTCTATCAGACACTGTCTGCGTTACTTGTTGTGTGGCTCACTTGTTTGAAGGCCATCAGGACCTCCTGCCTCTGGCTGAAGTGTCTGAAGAGCAAGTGCAGCGCTCCAGACACCAGGGGTGGGTAGTCGTGCATAGTCAGGTGTAGCAAGACCCTCAAGAACGTACGGCCTCCATGGTCGTCCAGGTCCAACGGAGTGTTCTCCTCACTAAGCCAAACCACATTAGATTTACCTCTAATTTACTGACAGTCACTTTAACAAACCTAAGGTATGGTGAACAGAGAAGTTTACCTTCCTCCAAAGATCCCCTCCGCCTGCTCCTCAATGTTCTCAAAGTCAAAATTTCCTGCAAATGGTATAAAAAAACAAAATGAAGACATGTTTTTTCACTACATGTGAGAGAGCTATCTCTTTTAATGTGCTGCCTTCTACCTGGCATTGAGTTTGCAACATTATTGCTCCCATTTTGATTGGCAGCGTTGTCTCCTTGGGGGTTGTTCTCGTCAAACTCGCGTTTGAAAATACAGAGCAGGCAGGAGATCCTGTAGTCCAGCCGGACATTCAGAATGAACTAAAGAGGAGGAGGAGATGTTACATCATGCGTGGAGCTGCCAGGGTTCAGACAGAGACCAGGCTCCCTGCTGCCCTACCTGCAGGATCTCTATGACCTTGAGCTTCGTGTCCATCACCATGATGTCCTCTCGCTCCGGCTCAATCTGAGTCTTCACCACGTCACCCTCCGGCTGATGGGTCGGCGTGGTGGGCAGCAGGCCCCCTCCTCGCAGCACCACCTGGGTCATCAGCTCCCCGACCCCATGAATGGACTTCATCACGTTGCTGCCACCTGTGGCACAAAAATAGAGGTAGAACAAGTGCAACATTCAGCCAACAGAACAACACGATGAAATGAACTTACTGGCTTCAAACACTCGTAAGCAAGAAATTTTGGTATTGAAAATTAGGAAGCAACAAAAACAACTTTGCTCTAAATTTCTCAAACAAAATGTTGTTTGAAACGATGACGTTTATTCCTGGGCTGATTTTGAAGTTAAAGTTAAACACAGAGGTTTTAGGCAAGCAAAAGGGTTGAGCCTCCAAACCGGATGCTAACCTTTGTTTTCCTCCTCTTTCTCGATCTTGTTGATTGGATAAATGGTGCTGACATGCACACAGTCCAAGATGTTCAGTAAGATCTTTGTGAGTCGAAGCAGGTCACTGAAGTTGTAGAAGCCAAAGTATATGAGGTTCCTCGCCAGGTTGACGACCTGCAGCAAGAACGATTCAAATGCAAGACTTGTAATCAAAATAAAAGGCGATTTATTTTACATTCAGGTTTCGCACAAGATGCATCTCCACCTCAAACGTGAGCTTGTTCTTTTCTTTGTCCGAGAAGGGGACGTTCTGCGACACCACCTCTCTCAGATAGTTCTCCACGAAATCCATGGTGAGGCAGAAGCGTTCCTTGATCTCGTCTCTGGTGGTGCCATCGTTGTCATAGCTGCGTAATCATGGGGGAGTGACAAATGAGAGACGCTCTGGCATCTCTGAGAAAACAACCAAAAAACATCAGACGGATGAACTCACTCGTCAATGGCGATTTTAGAAGGGATTTCCGACCACAGGCGAGCGTATTTGACCGGTGTGACCTGCTCCTGCGGGTCGCGGTCGACGTGCATGTGCAGCATGAGGCGGCAGAAGGACGCCCGCAAGTCAAAGGGCAGGTCCTCGTCGGACATGCAGCGTAAGATCAAATCCACGTCCAGCTGACCGGAGATCTTGTTGATGGCCAGATACTGACGATCCAGACACATACGAGCAAAGAGGTTCAGCTGGCACCTGGGAGGAAAAATAACAATGATCAGAACTGACTAATAGCAAAATCAAATGCAAATGACCCCATAGAATTACAATGTCTA
Organism: Malacoctenus tetranemus; assembly: GCA_032274765.1. Taxonomy (NCBI): domain Eukaryota; kingdom Metazoa; phylum Chordata; class Actinopteri; order Blenniiformes; family Labrisomidae; genus Malacoctenus; species Malacoctenus tetranemus. Next base: position 2,013,733 of record JAUESF010000070.1, on the reverse strand, counting down.
ATTCCTTGACAGATAAGACTTTAATTCCTAAGTTAATGGAGAAAATCTCATCATAATACAAGTTCATTATTTGACTTTGAGCAGCAATGTGAGAGAAAATCTCACCTGTAGTAACTGACCACCTCCTGGTCCTCCTTCTGACCCTCTTTGGCGTCCTGGGCCAACTCTCGGACACTCTTGCTTCGGATCTCTTTGCAGTTGTCCTTCCAGAAGAGCCACACCTCCTCCTCATCCTCAGCCTCCACCGGATTCTCCCCGTTTGTCGTCACCTCAATCTCGAACCTCGACAAAACCAATCTGCAGAAAAAACCTTCAAACTGATTCCCAAGCTCATGTTTCACTTTCTCCAGTTCAAAAGCTGACTACAAAGAGATGCTCACTTGGTCTCAATGAGGATGTCTGCATTGTTGGAGTCGAGCACAGCGTTGCAGATGAGCTCCTGGGTCACAGGGATGGACTTGTTCATGGACACGCAGAGATCAGACAAGTAGTCCAGAAACCTGGGAAAGAAAAACATGACAAAAAGTTTTGAAAACAATAAAAACATGTCAGCTACGTCACAAGATTCCTTTATCTAAAGACTTGTGAAAACTAATGTTCTGTAAACAGCAGTCATCTATGGAGAATCGATGTTTTAAGGAGTAAAGACATGGTCAGGAAACTGATCATCTTTTGGGAGAATGTACAGAACAAACCAACTGTGAGAGTATTCATAACGTGCTTCTTACAAATTAATGTTCGGCACAAATTTTCCATTAAAAACTGCAATAAAAAATGAAACTGCATTGTGGCTTGTGCTCCCTAGCTGAGCCTCTACAGTTGGTCCAGAATTATCCAAAAGGTCTGCAAAAAAATGCCCCAGTCACAGAGTATTAATGAGACTAACGTCCACTCAAATACCTGCATAAAGAACTTAACAGTCAATGGCAGAGCGGC
>JAUESF010000070.1:2002506-2012697 GCA_032274765.1 Malacoctenus tetranemus | reverse complement strand
CAGTCACAGAGTATTAATGAGACTAACGTCCACTCAAATACCTGCATAAAGAACTTAACAGTCAATGGCAGAGCGGCCTTTTACTTAGTGCAACATGTTGGGCCTGTATGCAGTTTGACCACAGCAGCAGCAGACCACACTGAGTGTCGGCACTGTATGCTGACAATGGCAACAAAGGCATCACAAAATTAGAAAATGACAGATTTTATAAACATCGCAGTGTCCAATGAGGTTCAATTTCTGCTGAGGCCACAATGAGGCAAAACAACAGCATAGCATTGACCCATCTTGCCTTGTTTCAGCAATTCAGCCCCCTGGTGGGCTTGTAATGATGTGGGACGGGGATGTTGTCTCATCACATTTCATGCCTCTTACTGAGAATCGAGCATCATCTAAACACCACAGGATATTTGTGTTTCGTGGCCGACTGTGTTCATCCCTTTATGGCCACAGTGCTCTACTCAACAATGGCATCTTTCAGCAGGATGATAATCAATGCCAGGAACTGATCTGATGTCAGACAGGTTCCTTGAGCATGATGGTGAGTTGTTGCGCTCAAACAACCTCCACAGTCAATCCAACAGAGAGACTTTGGGTGTCAACATGAACCAAAATCACAGAAATCTTTTAGGATCTGATTGCTTAGAAAGGTTCTGATGAGTGAGGCGGGTAAAACAAAACGCTGACATACACAGGAGTGTTTTCAGTGGACTCGGATGAAAAGGCCTTCTCCATCCAAACTCCTAGATTGGCCTGACTCCTGCGTCTTTTACCCGTGTTTGGCAAGATCGAAAACTCAACAGAACGCACCAACTGTCGGCAAATTACCCACAGCACCAAGGTCACGCACAAGCAGTTCCACTCACACTCACACAGCACACATTTGAATACATTTCCATAGATTTACATTCCTTTGGAGCCGTTACACAAACAAATCTGACCCACAGTGGCCACAGCGGTTCTGTGTGTGCCAGCTCTATGAGAGCAGCCAAGCTGTGTCTGTTCAAAACGAGCCTCACCTCGGCTCCCGGTTCTTCCTCACCAGCGTGACAAATGTGTCTATCTCAGCAGCAGTGATGTGTTTCTCCAGCAGTTTGCGGTTGTTGTGTAGCAGAGCGGTGATAGTGTCTTCCGCCAACACATCGTAGCCTATCTGCTTCTGCATGAAGCGGAATTGTTTGGCGATATATTCCTGTGAAGGGGAAGAAAACAGGAAGTTTGTGTTGCAAAAAGAGCAAAGTAAGGGAGGACAAAGCAGTGCCGTGGTGTGCTACAAACCTGATTTTTCCTGTAATCCTGCTGGGAATGCCGCAGGACTCTGTAGCAGAGTCTACAAATGTGCCGGAATGGTGCGTGGCGCTGGTCCCCCAGCTCCTCCAGGCGCAGCATGGGGCCATCGCCGCTGTCTGTGAACGGGGCTTGGAGGAGTTTGAAAATCTGCAAAAGGCAAAGAAAGGTTTCTCTTACCTGAAACTGCAGCTTATGAACCACTTGAATCCAGAGCGTGAAAGCACACCTGTTTGAGGATGTTCTGCTCCCTCATGAGTTTCTGTCTCTCTCTGTTGGGTTTGTTCACCATGATCTCCAAAACATCCTGCCCACTGTTGGGAATGTCGACCACAAAGAAAACCAGGTCTTCCAAGAGCTTGGTCACAAACCTGCGAACATCATGTGGGAGCAAAACAATGCGTTTTGAGATATATCGTTTGAGATATTGATGAAAAAATTGCTTCTTTCATGAAAATGGAATAAATATTTCCATTTAAAAACACACTATTACCATGAAGAGACAAAACAATGTAGAATACACCAAGTATAGAATTTATGTGCATACCTCCTCTCATTTTGTGTGATGGTGCCCTTCTCCAGCTTGCCAGCAATAGATGCCAACACTTTACTTGCATCGTTTGCAAAATCCAAATCACGGACCTCTGCAGGCGGCACAGGAACAATGGCGAAAGCTTCCTTGTCTTCTTTTACTGCCGAGGTTCCAATCTGAGGAAGAGGAGAAACAACTGAAAAAAAAAATCTGTCGTTCTCCAGAAAGGTGCAGCCGTGCCAACTCTAAATCTACTAACCCGTAACATGACAGGCTTCTCCTCCTCTTTGTCGATGGGGTTGTTGGTGCTGTGAACCCACGTGTTGGTGCACAGGTGTCTTAGACGGACATAGGAGCTCCTGGAAGTTCCAGAGGAGATAGCGCAAAAACAAATTGAAATCACGAACAGAAATGCGACAACAGAACATGTTTTTTGTCGTGCTTCATGATGGAGCAGAGGTTAGCACTCTGCCCTCACAGCTGGAAAAAAAATCCCTGTTTAAAAAGCAGGCTTGGGGGTGGTGGGGGGCTACTGTGCTCTTTGAACATTGTCTCAGGGCAACGTGTGTTTTTCCTTCCAAGGTTCCACTTTCCTCTCTCAAATATAAACATCATGCATATGAAGTTGGTTGGTTACTATAAATTGTCTGGAGTTGTATACCAACACTGCAGTCGTCCAATGGCACTCTGGGTCAGCTCTCGCACCATGTAAACTTGTGTTGATAAAGCAATATAAAAGATGCAGAGTCGCTATGAGTCATGAAGGCCTTTCATTCATGGGACCCTTTCTTGCAGCTTTTGTTGATTTTTAGGATCAAGATGTGCACCTTCCATAAAAAGTTGCATCGGTAAAGTCTTTTTTTAAAATGATATTAAAAATTCGATCATCAGAAACTGCAGCGATGCCTTTGCTTTGAGGAACCTGAGGAGGACGGGGCTGAACTCTGCACATTGTACAAACGCGGAACTCTCCTTGAACTCTCCCTCACAAACCAATCACTCAACTTTAGTAGCACAACAAATTTCATAATCTGAAGCGTCAAAAATCATAAATCAGCAGCTGCCTGAAACCGTGCCAGCAATAAGCAGCGAGTGGGAGCATATCAAAGATTGGATTGATTGCCAGTTGTACTGAGATAAAGGTGCACCTAATAAACCATAAATCACTGATTAGCAGCATACATCTTTTTCTGGTTTCTCAGATTTAAAGAGTGAGCTGTGTGTGAGCACGCTGTCCGGGTCAGGCGCCGGCTGCTCACGCTGGCCTCTTGTGCAGTATGATTACAGATTAGCCAGTAGTGACCTGCGTCTCTCCTCCAATAAGCTCTAAACCTTGACGCGTAGTGAAGCCTGAGCCAACTTTGTCCTTCATTCTCAAAGCATCCCGCCCGCTCCACGTGTGGGCGTGTGAGTAAGTGTGCGTAGTTCAGCGGGCCTTCAGCGCAGACAGCAGCCATATTCCTGGCAGGCGTTACGTAACTGCCTGCTGGAGCTAACAGGCTTACCTTTGTGTACCGGTTCTCGCAGGTATTAATCAGTCGACTGGCTTGGGTTTGAGCGGCGGGGTTATTTCAGGTTGGGGCGGGTGGCGCGGGCAGGAGTAGCCTGCACCGTGCAGACACGCACCTGACGGCGTGACACAATGGAGGCTTTCAAATGAGGTGGAGAAGGCTCTATTCTTATCTGATGTACTTTGACAAGAACAGTTTTGCCGAGGTAATTTTAGAATGAAACATTCTCTCCCACACAATGCTGTCATCGGGAGCGGAGGGACAAAACGCGAGGATTATCACGGATAATACAGGTGCACAGGCCAGCCAGCAAATGATGACAAACACTCACAAGTGTGCACAATATTGCATAATGTGTTGTGAATGGACTTTGGAGTAACTCACTGATTTTGCACACGTCTATAACAACTTGATGACTCATTTTGAAATAAACTGGGAATCATAAGCAGAATTTATAAGAAAAACAGACGAGATTGTCACAATGTACACGGCTATTATAAAAACAAGTACAAGAATATTAGTATAATAATAAGTACAAGTAGTGTTTTCGCATGTGTGCATGCCCCAATTTGTCGAACATATATTGTTATTTTTATATGTGTTTCAGGATTTGCAAGTGTGCACTTATATTTGAGAATACACAGATGTGTAGGTGCAGGACCTAATTGTGTGTGCAAGATGTTTAGTGTCTGTGTACTGAGATATGTCCATTCACAATGAGCTATGAGTGTCTTTGCTGTCACCTTCAGAAGGAGAGATTTGCTAATCACTCCGGTTACCTTTGCCCTCAAAGTGTCCTGGCAGGCTCATTCTTAGGCCTCGTCTCTTCAAACCGACAAACCATCGTGATATGAAGCAGCACTTTATTGGATCGATCATGACAAAGAGGTGGCGACCAGCTTGAACTGAAGGCACAAGGTAACCACGAACATCAGATCCACGAGTTTGGTTCCACACATAGAAGTGTGATTATGCATCGATCTGAAGACGCATTTGGTCAAATACGAACAAACTGCTGGAGTCATTTTGAAACTTTCGCATCCACATAACAGTGGTTCACACTTCTTATCACACCGACATGGCCTGTGTTAGACTGTTGGACAGTGCTTCTCTATGTGGCATGATTTTCTTATGTTTAAGTAAGTTTTTTTGTCAGTGATCTGTCTCAGAGTTCACAAAAGTGCTTTTAGAGTTGATTTAGGATTCTGCATTTGTTGTTGTGAGAAGTGTGAGTGTGCTCATTTAAACTTGGCAGTGGTCTCGCCTTGTTGTGAAAGTCTTGTAATGGACTGGTGACCTCTTCAGTTGGACTCTGCACTTCAGCTCCAAATCGTTATCATCCTGTATTTCTATATCAAAGTCTGATGATGTATGATATGGTACTATGAAGCGCAAAGGTGCACTGTTGGATCTCCTCTTTACTGTGGGGGCAGTAGTGGTTTAGTAAAAAACTGCATTATTCCCATCAAGAAAATCTAAACGATGTGACAAAAAAAAAATGTTGGCATGTTTTCCTTCCAAATCAAAGCAAAATTGTGCTGCTTCCTCTGTGAAGGCTTGGGTGAGTGAGTGTGTTTGACAAAATGAAAAGTATTCGATCAAACTCAAGTCGACTGTTTTGTTTTTCAAAACATGGCTTTGGATCTTTAAACGGCGTCTTTAAGAGAAAAAGGGCTCCCATTATTTTTGTCAAACTTGTTTCCTGTATATATTCAAACAGGGACTTTCCTCTTCTTGGCAACTGTTGCACAGTGTGAATGTGACCAGAACACTCACACACGCACCCCCCCCCCCTCCACAGTCTATGGAAACGAAGCAACCAAAAACAACCAACAACCAGATGAAAATAAAAAGAGCCCCACAAATCCGATCACAGCGTCTCCTCATCTAATCAGTGATACGGACCGGTGTAAGCTGGGCAACAGTTTGTGTGACAGCCAACAGCCGGCCACCCAGACATAACAAATCACGCATAGCAAAACTGCTGCCTGTCCGTAATTGCATCAACCAAACAGTCATTACCTCAGAAACTCCCTTTTTGCTGATGATCAAAATTCCCCACACGCACTTGAGTCAAATGGATACTATTTTCACACAGATATTTGGGGCGTTGACATCAGTGTGACATCAGTGTGGTCTTGTTGATGTAAAAAACGGGATAGTTGTCATTTCCTCCGTTTTGCAGCAGTCTTAATGTCATATTCTCACAGCAGGGTCTGAGCCTCTTTACTTTGCTGACTCTGATGACTTTTTTTCCTCATTTGCCGTCTTTGTGCGACACCTTTTATATAATTGACGTCAGGAAGTTCTGAGAAACTATGTCGGGCATGTGCGTGCGTGCGGGCGTGTGAGGCTGTGTTTCACCGTCATACCTGGGCACCATGGAGTCACCGCCTCGCAGGGTGGTAGGGTCCAGCTCAAAGATGGAGGAGATGTCCATCCCGTCGGGAACAGGCACCAGCGTGTACATGATCTTCTCCTGTGGAGCTCGAAGGCGGCCTCGCAGTGCTTCATTATCTGCATCCAGCTGCACCAAGACAGAATGAAGTCAATGAGGGAACAAAGAGACAACGACACTCTGCTACAATATTGTGCCCCCCCCCAGTGCAAAGGGGTGGGAAGTTTTACCTCTTTTGTTTACAAGTCACCACTGATGCTCTGGTCACAAATTAATTCGGAGTCCAGATGCAAGTTTAACAAAGTAAAGAATTAAGTCTCAAGGACAACTGAATAAGGTCTGGCTCATGTTGGCCTGATGCACACGCCACAGCTCCATTTCAGGCTTCAAAAACAATACCGCCCCCTATTGGTAGCTTATTTTCAATCATGCATAAGTAAAACCAATAGTATAGTGACACACAGTGGTCATTCATGGCACTGCCTACTTACTTTAGGTCATTTTTATTTCCAAGCAGCTTGAATTTATTTAAATTACAGCTTTGGAAATGTCAAAACCATGCAATGACAGACGTCGAAAGTTAAAGCTTAAACTTTGGACTAAATTCAACAAAATTATGCATATCTGGACTGGAATAGGATGTTTATATTAAAAAAGTCATCACGATACATGAGTGAAAAAAACAACAACCTTCTTTGCTCACTCTAATTACTGCTTTTGTTAGTTTTTCATTCTTCTAGATGTCCCTAACCGTTTGGGAATATTGATGATCACAAACATACATGCACAACTTTGAAACAGGACAGGAATAAAGAGTGTTAGAAAGAAGGCACGTGTAAAGGTCATTAAGAGGGGCTGAGGGAGAAAGTGGACGACTGCACAGTCCATGACAAGACAGTATGAGATATTTGAGCTAAGTAGCTTCAGCAAAGTAAAGATAGTCAGACAGTACCTGGAAATTAAAGGGTGTAAAGTCCACCACCTACAGTAGGAAGCAAAGGTCCAGCAGAGATTTTAAGAATCGATAACAGCAATACAATTGAGGTATTCAGAGGAGAAAGAGCTCAGGCTGACTTACCGATGATCGCTGTTCGGCACTCTCCTCCTCAAAGTCTGGATTCACCTGGGAAATATGTCAAATATTATCATCGAGGTCTCCTCTAACATGAACACTGTCCACACAACATCCTTGTGCACCTGTAGATGTCAGTTTCCTGCTCAGTGATGCTCGACTACAGAGCTGCATCAGTGTGACGTACAAAACTAGAGATGTTGACACGCACCTCACCCACCTCAGCGGCTAAATAGCAGCCAGTGGCCAAATGTTTAAACCTGAACAGGCTGTTCCAGTAGCCTGCACCTCCCCGACAAGGGTCATGATGGACCACCTGGGTGACGGCAATAAAACACAGAGGAACACCAGTAAAAACACTTTGTTTGCATAGATATTCAGATTCATACTGCAACGAGTCACATGCTGTTTATGCTGGTCACGTTGCAACATTTAAAGGAAAAATGTGTTGAGTTGTCTTCTGAATCAGAAGATAAACAAGAGATGGCAAAGAGGTAAATGGACATACAGCAACAGAACATGTTGTACTGACCTCCACTTCCCAGAGTGCCTTGCTGCTGGTGGCAGAAGTTGCAGACTGCCGCCCTGTGGTTCGTAGGAAAACGTATTGCTTCTTTCTGTGGTCATCACAAGTAAGAAACTTCTCCTGCTCTGCGTGGAACAACCGCACGACATCACCCTGCAACCACATGCAGACGCACATGTGTACAATATGTCACAAACAGCTGACTGCGCTTGTTGATCGTTTAACGATGGCTTTCTGTCAGGAGGGAGGAGTGTTTTGCAACCTTTCTCAAATATAACATAATAGTTTGTAATATGGCTGATGTTGGCTTCTTGTTGGTTGACTGGCTAATGGTCACAACTCACAGTGAGAGGGTCCAATGGCGGTGTGTGGATGGATGTCCAAAAGCTAGCTCGTTATTACTGTGAATCCACTCACCCCTTTCAGGATGGTCTCCTTGTTGTCACTCCATTTCATGAAAAGAACAACTTTCCAGCTCGTGTTGCAGTTGACAGAGTTAACCTGAAGCATAAAACGGACACTGTACATGTCAAGTTCCTTCATCCAGAGCCGTGATGGTTCTTGTCATCACAGTGAAGCGTTGTTGTAGTCAATGTGGCTGTAGCAAACAAAGTTTTTTTGAGTTGTGTGTGAGACGTATTTCTTTCAGACAACGAGCGCACCTCATTGCATCCTGGGTTATCCACCAGCTGGTGACTGCTGGCATGTAGAGGCTGTCCAGCGTTCACAGGGTTAAGGACTACTTTATCACCGATCACCACCTGCAAGGACCATGAATAAAATAATCATATAAAATGTCTTTAATTTGAAGGCTATAATAAACCCGACAAAACACATCACACTGAAACAAGCGAGTTGTCAAGCTGAGAGATGAACGCTAGATGGCGCTGTAGTCGTTCAGTTGCAGGCTGGATATTGAATGCAACAGATTACAGAGAGCATCCTTTATCAATGAGCAACAAAATATATCGTTTACAATGAGAATTGGATTTAGCTGTCTGAGACCAGCCTGCATGCGGTCAAAGGAACATTAAACATATTTGAATAAATTAAATTAGTGGAGTTCGCCATCAGTGGAATCACCTCCATCACTTTGTCTGTTCGGTTACATAGATGCATAATTTTCGCTTCAAGGTATAAAAGTGCTCAGCAGTCAGGACTTTCCATGAATATGACTGAACTGAGCAGGTGGTAAAATCCTCCTCTCACACTGGCGCTTTTAAAACTCCAGCAATGTGCTGCTTACAATTCGCTGCATCTCCTCTGTCTTGCGAAAAACACCTCATGACTAAAAGCTTCAAAAGACAGAAGATTTGGTTTGTCAGCTTTTCCTTGTGTAAGGTGGGCACCACTTTCCAAATAGAAGCAAGGCTCCTAAACTGCTGTTCAGATTTCACATATCGCCCACCCAATTGATGGAAAAACTTTCCCTATATGTGTCCATGTCACCGTTTCCAAATCCTTTGAAAAGTGTAAAAACACATCATTAATGTCTCCTGCTGAGCATAATTAGCCTCCATCCCACAGCCTGCGCTACCCACACTGTCTCCCAGGGATCTCAGCTTGTAGAAGGGCTGGATGTAGAACCAGGATCCCTCGTTTCCCGCCGAGTCCAGAGTCACCCTCATGGCGTTCTTCTCCAGCAGCGCAGGCAGCCGCTTGTTCACCGTCAGGTATTTATTGCTTTTCAAGTGGAGCAACTGGTGCCAAAAAAAGAGAAGATAGTCACATAGTAACAAAGCTACAACATCAAAACTAAGAGAGAGAGTTAAAGGTTGGATAAAAAGGCAGAAAAAGTGTCTCCTTGATACGTTTCTCTGAAACAGTTTCCTGTCACTTGATTCTTTAATTTTTTGGTTCCTAACCTGAGGTCTAAAGCTCACACAGGTGGGGTCACAAAGTGTAAACTGCTTTCAAGTAGTAAAACTACATTTGCACAAATTAAAGAAAATCACAAGGCACTTTCGAGAGGCTGCAGTTCAATGAGGAAACTGCTAATTGCTTTGATTTTGCTCCACCTTTTCTATTTTGGTGCGTCTCAGCAAAATAGACACCGACAGAAGTGTCCTCAGGCTTTCTTCGATGCAATCGAAGGGCGCTGCAGGAAAAAATATTGTGTTGGCCCCCCTCATTGGAACTGGCGCATGAAACTTTTGACAAAAGTCTTGTGTGAATCACTTTTGCTGCTTAAATTCATCGAAACAATCACTCGTCAAGTTTCAACCCCAGAACTTTCCAAAACAATCTATGACATTCATTCAATCATACCAGATGATGCATATCTCTCTGAATGACTCAACACTCAGCACAATCCATCAGTGTGAAGTGAACTGTTACAATCAGTGAGTTATGTTGCCCGTGCCAACCAGGGACTAATCAGCAGAGAAACGTATCGCTGAAGTGACAAACGGCTGTAAACCAGGACATCCTACATTGTGTAAACTGTGTCCCTTGTGCATGTCACAGGGCAGGAATGTGCTGCTATTCTCAGTTTCAGCTGATCTCACACCTGGGACGACTGCATTCCTGTGCAGTGAGCAAAGCTATTTTAGCAAACACATAAGGCTTTACATCCAAACACTGCATCCCACATTCCTCTACTTAAAGCCATATTTGAAAGTAAATTTGTGACATAGTTACTTAAAAGTCCTGCATGCGAGGTAAAAACCAAACCAGTTCTGCAAAGAGAAGCTGATGTTACTGGGGACTGAACGCACCTGAATGACATTTCCATATTGGATAACTGTTCCCAGCAGCTTTCGGTTTTCCGACTCGTTCTGTTTTTTCTCAAGGTCGGCGGCATGCTGATGCAAAGAGCACAGAGAGACAGAAACAAGATGTGGAGGGAAATGTATTTCTTTTTTT
>JAUESF010000070.1:1968900-1981458 GCA_032274765.1 Malacoctenus tetranemus | reverse complement strand
GTGCAAAGAGTTGCCAACTGAGTCACAAAGAATGTGTTTTGGAGAGCAGTAGAGCCTGAACAAACCACCAGTCCATCACAGAGACACACACACACACAATGTCACACACATTCACATCGACGAACAACTCACAGCAGATGACCTCTTTTGATGTTTCTGGGCTTCAAAGCTGTACAAAGCGGAACACGAACCAAGGCAACGTGTTGAATCTGCACAGAAAGGCCCAACAGTCTGGACACAAACCACAGATCTTCTAACAACAAGGTGCAGAAACCACCGACCACCTGACCCAGTTTGTCCCCTGCATGGCTCCCTCTGTTCTTGCTCTCTACAAGAGACACCTAGAACCATCAGTTCAACAGCCGCTGAACTGTGAGCTGAAGGTCCAATAGGAAGCAACGGGTAGTGATATTTAATATTAGGAATCATTTTGAGTAAGATTGAGTCTCGTTTCACCGTGCTGACATGATGTTTTCTCCGAGTTGCTTCTGGAATCCCTCTCAAGGCAAATTCGGCCTGTTTTATCAAATCGATCACAGAAGATTTTGACAGCCACAATGTGTTTTTTTTATTGCCTGTCAAGCACAAGTAGAGAGCAGACTTTTTTTTTTTGGTTATTTGTGACCTTTAAATTCAGTGCAGCATAGGCGTAACCAGCCAACCACTCGGGGCCAGGACAGTCCCATGAACTGCTGCTCGACTCAGGGACTCAAAATAGAACTTTGGGGTCTCTTGACGGCGGATGGGGGCTGAAGATAAAGAGGACAGTGAAGGGTCTGTTGGGCTGATGTTTCCAAAAGAAAAAAAAGAAAAGAAAAATCTATGCTTTTCTGTTTAGCTTGAAAGTTTTGGATGCCGAAGCCAGCCAGTTCAAGAGAAGGCCATCTTTGTCTACAGATGACAGCACAACATCCGGCGGCATGCAGGAATGAATGCGTGTTTTTAGCATTACGTTGTCTTTAGCAGATGCTTGAGTCGTCGCGAGCATATTTTGGGGCTTCGTTCGCCCCCTGTGTCCCCCACCCCCTGCTCGCACTCGCTGGGGTTGGGAGAAGGGAGCATTCGCTGTGCTGTTCCGTAGTGGGTCCTGTGAATAAGTCATTATCGTTGGCTGAGGAACACAAGATGTCGCCCTGAATTGTTCTTTTGTTTGCCGACAGCTGGCCTCGTAACAAGTTGCATCCTCGCACAACCAAAGCAGCGAAATCCGTTTTTAATGCCTCATTTGGTTATGGAGCATGAAGAAACTGGGGAAAGGGGTGGGGATGGTGGTGGGGGGTGAGTTTACTCCCGTAAATATTGCAGGGAGGAAAACAAATCTGACAAGCCGTGTTTTCTTTCTTGCATTGTTGCGACTCGATTTGACAGCTGGGCTGAGCGTGAGAGCTTCTTTCTGCTGACAGCCGCAGCTGAGGCCCCAGAACGCCCCACCTGCTCTTTCACAAAACTCAAGCGCTCGGAAGTCGGTGCCCCCCTCCGTCCGGCGTTTTTGGGGAAGTTTAAAGACTATGTTGGTTTGTTCCCTTTCCCCAAAAATATACCAGCGTGGGTTTGTGACATCCTCTGGGAAGGTATCGAGCTGTTCCTTGGTGCACGCGAGCGGAGGAAGATGATGAAACAGTTGGGGCGAACAAAGTGCTGTTTTTAGAGCTGAGTTTCAGAATGGAAACGGCTGAATCACGGCCCACCCTTCCTGTTTTCTGCAGCTGTACTCTGCTCGACTTTTATACTGCTGGAAAATTCTCGTTGAGGCAAGTTTGCAGTTTGCATCCATGTGTTCCATGCGCATCTGTCCACCTGCACATATGTCGTGCGGTCAGGTGCCTGTCAGAGAATCGAAACACAAATGCCCCTTTTAACTGCTCACCCAACCAAATGATAGAGCACGCTTTGAAATGCTATCAATGACCTGACTTCCTAATGTAACTTAAACTGATTAAGCAATCTTCACCACTTGGTAGAAGAACACTGTGCCAAAACAAACCCCTTTGAGGGCTTTGCGCTCTCTCATTTGAGAATAAATAGGTGTTTCATGGCTCTTTTGTTTAGGAAAAGTTTGTTTGTGAGGCCAGTGCATTCACATGTAAAACTGGATGGGGGGGGTGCATTTGCATGTGATATGGGGCAGGGCCAATGTCATCTAGTCATAACAGTGGCCAGGGCCAATGCATTAGCGCATAAAGTGGACGAGGCCAATGCATTCAGTCATTACATGGATTGGGGCCAATGCATGCTGGGTTGGGGCCAATAGATTTGCATGTGAAAAGGGGCGGGGCCAATGCAATCTGAAAATGTAACTTTTTCAGTTCCTATATACCACAGAGATGCATCTCAATAGTGCCAAATTCATCTCTGCTGAGGGCGACATGTGTCACTGTAAATTTAGTTTAACATGAGCCTGTATTCAGAGTATCTGTTGTGCATTAGCAGCTGTAAAAAACAATCAGTCTGCATGTCCCACTTGTAGACTGATTCTGTTTGGTTTCTCGTCCACAGATGAGAAGTTCAGATACAACTGAAAAACATCCAGATCTCTTTAATCTCCTGCAAGGCGCAGACACAACATGTTGTGCTATCAGCATGTATGAACCATACTGACAGCTTCTTACAGTGTGGAGCAGCGGTTACATGGACCATAAGTAATCTGATTTAATGCACATCTGATGACAATCTCCTCACAAAAGCACTTTCTTTGCATTAGATCGACTCTTTCCAATTGAAATTGGACTGGAGAAGGTGCAAATGATCTTGCCGGGTCTCTGTGAACAGCACATTGGATCATTTTTACTATCTTTTTACGTAATGCGGCAGCGTGATGCTTTGTGCACTGTGCTGTGAGAAAAACTGCAAAGCAGACGGAGAGATTAAAACACTTTTTTTCTGATCAGATCAGAACAGGAAGAGTGTTTCCTGGTGTTACAGTCTGAGAGGAGACACGCAGAGGAGCACAACAAGCTTGAGTCAGTGGAACGAATCCATCTTTATTACTGGTGGACTTCTGGGTAAAATGTCAGAAAGAATTCAGCGCGATTGACAAAAGTGACCGTGCTGCTACTATTGTAGCGACAATGAGCTTCATCAGGTGACTGTGAATTCCACTATCCAAATAATGCCAATTCGCACGCTAGTTTTCCAGCTAAACTGGGTCTTCAAACGGAGACAGAAGTTTACTGTTTCACCTTCGTGTTTCAAGAGAACAAGTGGAAATGCACAAGACCTGAATTTGGAACTCCAAACAAATGTTTGAAGATATCTATCGAGTTGCTGTCTGGACTGGAGGGCGACCTATAACCTACTATCTAGAATCCACTCGAAAGTGTGATGTCATAGACTGTTTATCTAGTTCAAATGATTCTTCTTTTTTCACCTGAAAAATAAACATAGTCTGAGCAAAGCATTCAACACAAAAAAGAGAATAATATTCATGTTGACCTTCTGCTTTGCCTGATATAAATAAGCTGTTTTAACAGCAAAAAGCAGGAGAAAGACTCATTTTGGCTTGAGTGATCCCTTCCATTTCAACAACACATCACAGCAACCTGTACAGGCAAGCTTCACATTTTCACTTTGCGTCCCAAACATGTTTGTGCGACGTAATGTTGCCGGGTCCAGAGCAGCTGCAGTCTGACGTCTGCCAGAATTGACGGGTTAGTTTGGTGAATGAGGCCAGCCGGTTACACTGCGTAATCAGCTTAAAGGCTGCCGCTCAGGGACCCTCGGCGCGGCGCGGGTCCTACCTCCACCTACTGACCTGGAACGCTCGTCTGAAACACTTTTTCTTGCCCTCACATGCACATGAGATTTTTTGTGTTCATCACATGGACAACGTTTCTGTCCCAATGGCGGAGAAAACATCTCGGAAGAAAAAAAAGAAAAATCAGTCAGTGAAGCGTTGAAGAGGTCTCAGTATACGTATTGAGGCATGAGGTGAAACAACGCTCTCCATTGAAAATGAGGGTTAATAAGGACACGGAGCCTCTGGGGTAAATATGTCGGTTTGTTTTGCGGTTCAGAGCTGGTATCAGCACTTTGAAACAAGCGTGCGTCTGAAAGCTCAGCAAACACAGGAGCTCGTTATGCTATCTGTGGGCCTCGGACACAGGAGGTGCACACGACGAGGCACGAAAACAGGACACATTCAACGACCGACAGGGGCTCGTCTCACATAGTGACACGGGGGACACACAGTACAAAGGAACTAAACTTTAAAAACAGTACATCAAGTAAACAACATTTTCCATTAATCTTGATCAAAACCAAAGGTTAAAAATCAAAGTCAGCGTCCAAAATGTGGATTTTCCAGCACTAACAGTACAGTCGAAGCCTTTAAGAAAGCATAAGTTCAATCAATTCGGCAAAAGGTCCCAGAAATGTCTTTCTGATTATCTGAGTAGGTCATAAAAACCCAGTCCGCGATGAAAGTACTCACAAAAACAGAGCTGAGTTCTAATTTCTTCGACTGGTCACGTTGTAAAAAGATGTCATGAACAAAACCACTATGAAAACATGAATCCCTGCCAGAGCAAACTGCAGCAGTTTGTCTGCTGATGAATTGACTGTTCAAATTCCCGTGAACTCTGAAGGGCTTCTTCACAGGAGTCTGGTTGCTGGAACTGGAAGACAGCTATTGCTTTGCAAAGTTCAACAGTAATGTTCAAATTGTGCAATATTTAATCATCTTCTGGTCCTTCTTCCCCAAACCAATTACAGCCACAACACATCCTGACCAGAAGTCAAAGCGTGGGTCTGGTCGCCGCGTCTACAAACTGGTGAGACATTGTTGTGTCACATCAGGAAGTCCCCAAGTGCTTTAAAAAAGGACCTGATTCCTCAAACCACAACACTGGGTGAAGCCAGGTCGGCCCCTCTGGTCAGTGGCTGGAATGAAACTTGAAAGGTAAGAAGACATCCAAATTGTTTGGTAGTTTTGTTTTGGTAGCATTTCCTGTTTGAGACTTTACGCCTTCAAGATGTGTATTTGAAGCTCATCGATGTTGTTTCCTGCGTTCCCATTTGCCCTTTCTCTGCGTCTCACTGACGGCTCTTTATCAGCCACTGAATGAGTGCGATAAGCTTGAGCGTACAGCATTTGCACGTCCTGGCGATTAGCAACACATGAGCCGTGTGTCCGAGCTACACATGCACATTAATATTTTCCTGCAGCCGCTGACAAATGCCGACTGGGGCGAATTGGCTTTCTGTGGTTTCCATGCTTCACGGGCCACCCCTGCCCGTTACTGGGCTATTTAAAAGTGCAGTGTTTCAACGTGCGGAGGACACAACAGGTCCTCACTGTTTGTTTTTTTTTTTTTTTAAGGAATTCTCAGCAAATGTCAGCTTGGTAATAGGGGGAGCATCAACCTCAGCATGTGTGGGCATGTATACTAACATTTGGATTAAACTTGCAGATGATTGTGTTGCTGACCTTGAGGACAGTTCAAGCACAGTGGACAGGACAAACACGAGTCATGCTGTTTTTGTTCCTACAGTCACTTTAGGCATGTTTCCTCTGAACTTTAATGAGGCGGAAACATGCTCGCAATGGCTGCTACAGGAACAAAATCTTGTCTGACCAGTGAAAGCCGTGGGAACAATTGGCATTAACAATTATCGGTCTCATATCCTTCATTATATGCCATTGATAAACTGCCACCCACAAATCAGTTGGCAGATGGCTGCTGCAGCTCAACTGCACAAATGATGAGTAAATTTACCACCTACCACAAGGCTGGTTTACAGGTTTACCTGGATGACACACACTTGAGAACAGGTGGTTTCAGGGTTCAAAGATTGCCAGTTTAACTCTTGAACTAGTCCCTGAACCCTCAGCTGACGTCACCTCCAGGCCACTCAGAGGTACTACAGATGGTTGACGTCACACTTTTGGCTCAAGTCCTTGAAAATTGATGCACGTTTAAAAACCCCACTCGTGGAGTCAGAGCCCCCCCTTTTTTATGTCCCATTTGACACAAGTTATTTAGTACCTGCTCCCATAAAACCTCCCTGTGTAATAACATTGGCTCTCACATTGTGACTGGCCCACCTCCAGGTTGTCTTACAATGACACGCAGCACAAATTACTTTGAGTTTGGCACCAGCTTCATCTTAATTGACAAGGTGATGCTACAACATTGACTACAATAATGTAAACCAAACATCTGTAGTTGGTGGAGAGGTGAAATGGTTCTTTTGAGTATATTGAACCCTTATGATCATTTCTCTGTTGTGTTACATTCACTAACTTCTTCAATCTCAGTTACTTCCAGGGCATTTTAATCAGAGCAAAAACAACAAACGAGGAAGCAAAGTGAATCTTTGGAGATAATTTATTCCACCAAGAGTTGATGATGATGATTTGAAGTGTGGATTAGCAATGAATTCAGTTAATATGTGTATCTATCTTTCTGGTAATTATAAAAGATTAAATACTGCCTAGATAAACATGCATATTACAAAGTTATTAAAAAGCTCAATAATTCCAAATATCATCTCAGTCCAAGAAAGCACCAGACTAAACTGGTTATATGGAACGAATCGTAAACAAGACCCGAGATCGTCTTCATACTCCGGAGAAAAGGCCCACGTTTCTGCGAACCGTCGGGACTAAAAATAAAGGGTCTCAGAGTCTCTGCGCTGGTCCCGAATCAGTGTCTCTGGCACCGTCGAAGCCTCGGCTGTAGACTGCGGCTGGATTTGACATGCCAGCCTAATTAGTGCGATTATCACACAGCTGCACAGACTGAGAGGATTTGGAGAGCGTTTCTTTTTTTTTCTTTATCAAAAGGATCATTTTCTCGAGGAATGCCTCATCCTGACAGCGTGTGCACTGCCAGATCCATTTCATTTTTGTGGACGTACGGCTCCTGCACATGTGAACAGGCAGACGCTCTGTGTTTTTCCACATGAGTAAATCCACGACGTGACGAGATATTTTCCGAAAGGGCCGAGGCGCTGCCTCAAACCTCGCAGCAAATCAGGTTTTTTGGACTCTCATGGTGCATAATCCACATCAGCTTACCTCCAAACCATTGTCGGAGCTGGCAGAGTGTGCATGTGTTTGTGTGGGGGTGGGGGAATGGGGGGGTATAAACTAATTGAGACCTAATGATATTGCCAAACTGGTTTGGCCATCGATGACGAGCTAATTAACAGAATTCACAAAAGCGAAGTGGTTTTGAGTTCAGGCAACAACACGCACATCAAAACGACACCAGTCGAAACATTTTACATCTTTTTTTTAGGATAAAACGACATTTATGTTGTTTGGACCAACAACAATTTACTGTCCTTCCTCGCCAGCCTGTCTGCAAGATTCAAGCAGATTGTTTAGCTTTTGTTTTCCCCAAGTAAAAAAATGTTGAGCAATGGAAATTTTGTCAAAGATTTCATTAGGCTGAAGATGGTTCGATCTCTTTTTTCCAAAGAACTTGCTGGATTAAAGTGGAAACCTGCTTGTACAGGTTCACTAACATTAAAGGATGAGATCATTTTCCAATATGTTCATTTTAAAAAGGCGTCAGTTTCCTTTTCCCCCTTTGTTGTTTTATGCTTCCTCATTCACACTAGAATGGGAATAAAGGCATAAGGATGGTCACTACGACCGTGGCCAAAGCCCATGATGGCCGCCACTGAAACAACCCCGTGTCAGAAACCAATTGTGCCTGTGTCGTCGGCGGCTTAACAGCGTTTTCTTGAAGAGTTGTTGAAGTGGAGCTGAACTAGTCTGTGAAAATGTCCTCCTGCAACACATGGACAAAACAACTCAGCTGATGCAGCGTCAAAAGTCACGTTTCCTGCAGCTGCACGTGTGCATTATTCTGCATCGGAGGCCCATTTATCGCCGGCGAGCTCGGTGTAGATGACTGGTGCTCTCTCTCGCTCACATTGTATGACCTCCCTGAAACACAGATCCATCTTTCTCCCTCGTTCACCCAACAACAACATGGTCTAAGTGAAAGAATCTGTGGCTTCCCGCTATCTCAATAATAACATTGTGCTCATCCACAATGCACCATATTGCTCAGGGTAACTCTGAAAAATGCCGGTGGAAAAGCATCCACACGTCAGGGTGCTATCTGGCCTGTCCAGCTAAACCCCTCCCAACTCTCTCTGCCCTTGGGTGGGCTCGGGTCTTCAGCTTGTCTCAGGACCTCCACGGCCTCTCTAAGCACCAGCGGAGACCCCCCACCCTCACCCCCGCCCCTTCGGACTCTGACGTCAACTGGCCCGCCCCGGGACAGCCGTCGCCCGGGTGCCCGACGGCAGGGTCAGGAGCGCGGGGAGGACCGTGGGAGGAGGAGGACAGGTGACCCCTCTGGAGAGTAGCGCTCAGCACACCTCCACCTCCGGCCGCGTCACACGACGACCTGCCGCCGCCGCCACCACTGCCAGCCACTCGTCCATGGAAGTCTTGAAGGTAAGCCGGCAGCCGGTTCACCTGTGTGCCGGACGCGAGGCAGCGATCTGCTGGATGTACCGATGGATGCTCTCTTGTAGATCCCAACATGTGCATCCAGCAGAACAGCATTTCTACTTTCCACTGTTTCGCAAACTTTCTGAATACAGAAATTCTCGTCAGTTCCTGAGAGACAAATACAGTTCTTTGAGAGTGGCCTGTGTTAAATCCATAGGAGGGATTATCTCTCGACAGAATTCCTGCTTCCAGACATTTGGCATTCAACCCGTTTAATCCTATTTGCTCCACTACACTGACATATTTCCCTGGGCCAGATGGACGCCAGGACTCCGAAAAATTATGACAACGTGAAACATTTTGAGAAAGACAAACACGTTTCGACAAATCCACAAAATCATTCGATGGGAAAAGTTCTCCGCTGATGAGATTAGATGGGTAATCATGTCCTGCGGTTTCCAGATGGAACATGTCACGTGGGGCTCTCGCCCTCTGTGAAATTCAAGAGCGGTCAAACTGGCAAAAAGTGATTGTGAGAGAGATTTCCGGCTGTCACACACTCGATGATGTTGATGATTGTGTTGAGTTGATTGATTTTCTCTGCCCATGAGCTGGAGAATTAAAGAGCTTCACCTTTCATGGCTCGTTATCCCGGATCCGCATGTGATGCCTTTGGGTGCGCACCCTCCTGCTCGACGAGTGGAACGCTTCTGCTTTCGGCAGTGTTTTCTCCTAAGGTCAGAAGCGTCTGCAGTTGTTGACTTGTGTCCAACAGTCTGTGGCGTAAAAGCGGTAGACAGCAGCTGCAACCAACTGTCTCCAAAGCTCCACATCAGACCTTGATACAGTGTCTCCCGCCAACACTCTGGTTCCCAGTCGTCCGTGCCCCCTGTTGGGCCCCCTTTGAAAAAAACAACATTGTTTTGTCAGACTGAAACACAGCAGCAAGTGTAATTAGGAACCTGTTGAGGTGAGCTGGTTCTTTTTAATGCCGACTCATTTCACCAAATGGATCCCGACAGTTTTCTGCACAAACCCGTCCTGACAGCATCAAGCTAACCTGTCTGTGGACCATCAAAAAGACCCCCACCCACCCCCTGAGCTGCGCAGGCAAAGCAAAATTAGCTTAGACGTACCAGCCAGAGCTGCTGGACCATGAAAGTGAAAACATAGAGCTCAGATGAGGTCGTCCAATAGGGGAGGGGGGGGCGCCCTTAATTAGCTAGTTACCTCTGACCCCTGTGAGAATTGAGTGTGAAAACGGTTCAGAGAGCAGGGAGACAAAAGCAGACTTAGTTTTATCAAAGGCTCTACACACGGCAACAAATGTTCACAGTCTGGTCAAGACTTTTGTGAACGCTTATGAAATGTTTGTAGAACAAGTCTTCCACTCAGCTAAACTTCGAGGTAATCGCACATTTTCCTGTGAGGTGGATCCCTGACGCATCTTTACCAGGATGCTGATAAACATCTTGCACTTTGCCTCCTCGCTTTCGTTTGTCGTTTCTTTTCGTTAGTCCAAGGTCACATGGCCAGAAGGGAAACAGATAATCTCACTAAAACCAGACTTAAACCTGGATTGTCATGATAACCATGAACGTGTTCGCAGCAGGTCAACCAAAGTGTATCCGTGATCGCACCACTCAGTCTAAAAAGGCACTTTTATTCTGCGTTTTGCGTGTATGCAGTCTTTCTTTAAATGACTTATTCATTAAATGTCAAGAGAAATAATTAAGAAGCGAGTCTTCTGACCCCCTAAACGCTGAGAGTTCCCAATTGATATCTTCCAGAAAAAGGGGCTGTTGAATTGAAGCTTTGAGTTTCCTCCACAACAGCTTCAAAGACTTGAAATGTTTTTTTTTATTATTTTGGGGACGGCCCTGAAAAGCCCTGCCTTTAAAAAGAAGAAGAGAAAAAATCATCAGATTGAATTCCACGTGCAGCGCTCCGTGGTTTACATTGACCTTTCCCTCAAACTTCAGGCACATTCAGCCGAATAATGCCGCATCTTTGTCTTCCGTGATTTCTCTGGCTCGGCTGGAAACGAACCGGAGGCCGAGCTAAGAGAGAGCCTTTTGTCTGGTGAACTTGTCAGAGTATACCTAAAGCTCTGTTCCCATTTTTTTTCAGTAGATTAATCTCCGAGATGAAGTTTATTTTTACCCAATAGGTGCGTCTTGTCTCGACAAGTCTCAAAATTCGAGAATTCTCCAGCAGGTCTTCATTTTCCTTTTTAATGCTCCATAAAATTCATCCGTTGATGAGATTAGTTTTGCTTCTCATCTATAAACAATTATTATTGCTAAAATCTGTGACCTTTAGCTTCACTGCTCCATATCAACAGATCTTCTCTTGTTGGAGTCACAACGTTTAGTCTGCTGAAGCGAGCTGAGCTCGGTCCGCCGCACTTTTTGCTGGTTGTGTTAACGAGACCTCTTGTGTGTACGCAGCTGCTAAATTAAGCCCAATTGTCTGCAACTTAAGCAAGTGCATGTTCCCAATCCTGCACTGACCGGACAATGTGTCTCATTCTTGGAAGAGGATGCAACTTTCTTGCTAATGTTACCCAGAAGCCTCGGGGGTGAGGAGCAGAGAAGACGTCTCTTTGTCCCGGGCTCCTCCCCCCTTTTGGTTGAAGTGGCCTGTCTCTGCTGGAGCTGCCATTTGCTGGAGATAGCTGTTACTAAGGGCATGAAGCAAAAGGAGCAAAAACTGGACTCCTGGAGGCGACGGTGGAACTGAACTCAGCACACGCTGTCGTCCTCCGAGACATAGTCCCTCTTATCATCACTCTGGGACCTCTGACGGATCACGTCTCTACAACACATGTTGTGATGTTTTATATTTCATAAGGCACGTCAAACTTTTATAACTGTTGCGTCAAAGGAGCAAATAAAAGATGGTTGGGGGCAGAGGTTGAACTGACAGTCGTTTTGTGTGTGTGTGTGGGGGGGCTTCTTTGGCTATTTGGCTCAGGGGAAAGGAAGGGGGCGGGGTCACAGCGGCAGTCATAAATAGTTGATAACGGACAGAATCGCAGCTAAGCTGAAACCAGTGTTAAAACATTCAAAGTGGTTGGCGTTTGTGGTTCCTCCAGGACAATCAATCGGCGCTAACAGGAAGTTGAATCGACTTTTGTTATTGATGAACTAAGCTAAAATGAATGTGGTCCATGTGTAGTGTGATTATCCTCTAAACGACTCAACCTAAGAAAGTTGAGGATTGTTTACTGGTTTCATAGGATTTGTGTTTATTGAAGTGTGAACTTTTTCCAAGGGAGGTGGAAGCTGTTAGAAGCTTTATCCTTCTTAAAGCCACATTATTAGAATGGCCTTTACTGAACCACTATCAGTCCAACTCTAGTTTTTCTTCACTTTCAAACTTAAACTTGTCTTTTTTTAGCTGATTGAGGCACAAGTGCTTTTGGATCCTCGAGTTTGCGGCCAGGGACTGGACAGCTTTCCGTTTCCTTCCGAGTGGGGACCGTTTGGGCCGTTTGGTTGACTCCATCTTTTCTGGCCATGTTTCCTCATAACACACAGACAGAAAGCCAAGTTCAGGCCAAGACACAACACGTTGATCCTTTGTGGGAAGTCCGGTCAGCAAATCACTCTGAGGACAGTTTCAATGCTCCTTGGCATCGATTCTTTACGTCCTTGAAGCTCCAGTGATAAAGATAAAAACTGCTCCTCTCACTGGGCGACAGCTTAGATTGCCATGGCGCACGCTGAGCTCAAATCTTCCATAGGTGTTCAGCGGGGGTGAAATCAGGTGACTTCAAAAGCTACGGCACATGATTTCTGTGCCTTTTGCTTTCCATTAAAAGCGTCTGAGTCGGTGTCACTTTGGAAGAGCGAACACCCATCACGGCAGGATGTTTTACTCACAGCATTAAGGTGGGCACGTGGAAGCACTTTCTCTTTCTCTGCGGTGATCATCCCTGTGAGGGGCAAAAAAAAAATCCCACCCACATTTTAACAGAGCCACCTTTCTTTCACTGCAAGAGCGAAGCATTCAGGCCTGTACTGTTCTCTTTGTGTATGCTGCACATGTACTGACACACACACACACACTGGCTGAGATTATGGTAAAGGGAGGCCCCTCGTATCACGTTTTCACACCTCAAGACACACACACACACACAC
>JAUESF010000070.1:1926021-1939042 GCA_032274765.1 Malacoctenus tetranemus | reverse complement strand
CCCCCCCCCCCCCCCCCCCCGCGCAGGAGAAACACGTGCGTCGGATATTTGAAGTGACGTCAACCTGAATGCACCCAAACATTCCTCACCCCCTGACAGCTACAGCAGGTACAGAAGGCACTACTCTCATCCACTTAAAAATGCTCCATTTACTTAAGAAAATCAGAGAAACGCTGGCGATATTAACACAGAAAGACCATTAGAAAAAAAACAGGCCTGAATTATTCCGGTGGCACGATGCTACATGAAGCTTTGGGACCCCTGTTTTTTCTTTTTTTTGTTTCCCACATGGACTTAATCTTGAAGAAAACTACATGAGATGCTGACAAACCCACTGTTTGAAATAAAAACCCTCTAAACACATGGCATTAATATTTAATGGTGCTGCTTCCTCGGGAGGCCACTCTGGGCTGCAGCGCCTGTGTCTGAGGGGAGACGGTATTAGCGCTGTGTGCTCGGGAGACAGAGGGAGCGGCAGAGGGAGCGCGGCTTCATGCTAATGAAGCGATCAGGCCCTGAACTCTGCGAGGAAAGCCTCATATCCGATTAGCGAGCAGAGATGCATGTAAACATGGCGACGCGGCGCGCGATTAGATCACTTTTGTTAATGCGAGTCTTGTGTCACTAAACACAACAGCGCGCGGAGCGCCGCGCGGCGTTTGAAGTGTTTTTGTTAGCAACAACCCGTTTCACGTTTAATCATTCCAGCGTTTGCCTCTTTCTTTCTTTCTTCCTTTCCCTTTTTTTTTCCCTTTCTCTGAAACCGCTTCACGAGTGTTTTGAATTAAGCCTCGGTGCTGGAGGAGCCCCTCGCGCGCGCGCCGCACCATGCTAATGGGTTAACGCTGTCCTCGGAGCGGCCATTAAGGTGCGCGCATGTGTTGCGCAGCAGTGAAAACCACCTGACCTTGTCCACGTCCGCTCGGGGGGGGGGGCCGGGACGGGACGAGCATTTGAACCCGGCCAGTAAAAAAAAAAAAAAAGGACAGGGCCATTTGGATGTTATTAAAAAAACGTTACGGGTTCCCCGTCGCCGCCGCGCGGCTCCCAGAGCCATCAGGTAATTTGAAAGGGATCCAAGCCAGTTTAAGATGTGCAGATGTTTTTGCTTTAAAACTGGCATCTGTTTATGCAGACGCGCTTTATGTCGGGGAAAAAACCACAGAGGACCTCCAATAGGTTTTTATGGAGCGGCATCAGCCAGAGCACTCAGCTCTGTAATTGTGCTGCACCAGGTAATGAGAAAATTGGTCACAAGCAGTGCTCCCCGTAGATGTAACCCGCAACATACAATTTTGCACAGCGTGCGCAGTGTCTACCTTTATTTGTCTGCGCTGTGCCGCCTGAGCCCCTGTGCAGCTTTCAGCGGGTCAAACATGGCCACAGTTTGGGGCCTCATCCACATCAGAGGACTAATTCCGTCTAAAAATACCCGCGCAGCTACAACAGCTCTCATTTGACTTTACACAAAAACCTATAAAAACGGTACATCGGGCCGATATAAAGTTTAATTCTCTCCATTCTTTTTTTGTTCTCTTTTCTGGTGGGACATGAAACAATTCAAGCAGTGTCAAAGGTACAAGTAACATCTGACTGCTTCATGTGACAAGTGAAAGTTATGTCCTATTTAATTTTGAAGGGAACAGCTTTCGAGGGTTTCAGTCTGGTTTGCGTAAACCAGAAGTGGTGCGCTCGAGGATACAGATAATTTGTGTTTAAGAGGTTATTCAACTGTGTTATGGATCCCTTGGTTGTCAGTAATGTGCTGTGTTGGCCCCCTTCCTATCAGTGAGACTCAGTTAGTTTGTCCCAATAACATTACCAGGGTAAAATGATGGTTTAAAGAAATGATTAAAACATTAGTGGAAAAAACATTAAACATTGGGCAAATACTTCAAAAAGGTGGACAAAAGGTCAAACGAGCTCCAGGAAACTAAACAGTCCACAGGAGGGGTGTCAGACCTGTTTCAGTTCAGGGGCACGCTGCAGTCAAAGTAATGCAAAGTGGACTGGACAACTAACATCCTACTTTGTTTACCTTTTACTGACATGACAGCAATACAAAATACAAAAACAAAAACCCTAAAACCGTCTAAATTTGACTATTTTTCACAGTTACTGTTAACATGATAGCTAGCTTGAACTAATCTGTTGTTTGAGGGGGTTGCTGCCCTCTGGTGTTTAGTTTTTGATCTTACTGCTCTGTCTAAAAAAGGGTAAAAACACCAGTGTATGAATTTGCAAAAATTGCTTGTAATTTTTTTTTTTTTACAATTTTTCTTAAAATAATCTCGCAGGGCAGATTAGATGCTACATGTTGCTCTATTGTGTTGTTCAGCCACTGGCAGAAATGTCCGATAGTGCTTCGTTGTTTCAGTGGTCACAGTTCTGACCTCACATCGACACCGTCCTGCATCAGCTGTGCTTCTCTGCACTGTGCTTTTCATGCTCTCCCTTGTGCATATGTGGGTGGTTTTCTCCCACAAAGCCACAATATGCATGAAGGTCAATTTGCGACTCCAAAGTGTCCAACGTGTGAATATTAGTGTGTGACTGCGTGTCCTGTGATGGACCGACGACCTGTCCAGGGTGTCCGCTGCCTTCAGCTCCTGCGGGCTGAGATCGACTCCAGCAAACTGGTGTTTGTTCCTTCCGACATCACAAGATTGGTTTATACCAGATTAGATTTATATGAAGGGTCAGCGTTCACACATAAAGCCTTCATTAAGCTGGAAAGCCTTCTTCAAGAGACTGCAGAGAAACAACACTGACTAATCCTACTAATACAAATTGAGCTAAAACAGCATTGAATATGTTTTACCGACTGACTAATTGGCCCAGCGAGCGATATTGTGCACTGTGGGGACTCAGCACCTGATTGATTAGCATGTCACACAATGATTGCAGTGTGTCTTCATTGCGTACAGCAGCGCCGGTGCTTTCAAAGAGCCGTCGCGGGCCCGCGCCGCTGCAGCAGCATTGCCAGCCCGTCGCAACCGCAAAAAAAAAAAGCAGGAGTGCAGCATAATGGGCTCTTTGTTTGTGGAGTGCGACGACACTCTCTCGGTCTTTATATGTAATGGTAGAAAACAAATGTTTGGGACAGTAATTGGGCCTAATCCAGTAACGCGGCGTGGCGCGGCGGCGCACTCGCGCTGACCCCTCGGCGGAGCAGACGACGCTCAAGAACAATGTTGTCCTGTGTACGGCTCCCTCCACCGCCAGCGCGGCGTCGCTCCCGTGTCCATTTCCCCATTATGTGACAAGGACACGTTTCAGACTCGAGTGATCCAAACAGCGATCTCCCACTCGAGAGAACTGTCTTTGAGAACGGAGGTCGAGGGGGGAGTGACAAGGACAAGTGTCCTACAAGCGCCACATCCAACAGCTCCTGTGTTTCCAGTGGCACTTGAACTGAAATGGGCACGCTCAACAGGGGACAGGCTTCAAGATTTCTCTTTTTTTTTTCCCTCCCCTCGTACTTCACAAAGACTATCATGTTGGAGTTGGAGTGCTTGTTGATGTGTGTGTGTCAGTGTGTGTGTGTGTGTTTGTGGGCAGATCAACAGAGCAGCGGTGGAATTTGAGGGCCTCGAGGCTTGGCGGGATGTTTGTGGGGACTCTGCTGCTGTGTCACATCGTGAGTCTGTGCTGTTTGACTCTGTCCATGAACATATTCAGTCATGCAGTGTTTGGCACGTGTTGGGGGTCGATTCCAGCCGTGACAACCACGATCCCACGTGGTTTTCAAATTAAGATCCGGGACCCCTTTAGGGACACCAGAGGTCATATTGGGGTTGAAGGTTGTCGAAATCACAACTGCACAATTCGAAGAAAACCTGGAGGAGAATTTTTTTCTTGAGGCAAACGGAAACCTCCAGAAACTGCTCATTGCTTTTATTTTGAACGTTTCTGCTTCTGTATGTTGGTGAGAGTTTGTATTTCTGCCACTGTGTGGCTTCACTCTGATGTTTTTGGCGAATCAAAGATCAAAAAGGTCATCCACAGCCTTTCTGTGAATTTCCTTCATGGCCCCTGTTCATGTGTTGTATTTATTTTGCAGCAAGTAAACACTTTGTGGTTGAAGTTGGTGTATCAAAATC
Source organism: Malacoctenus tetranemus (assembly GCA_032274765.1). Classification (NCBI taxonomy): domain Eukaryota; kingdom Metazoa; phylum Chordata; class Actinopteri; order Blenniiformes; family Labrisomidae; genus Malacoctenus; species Malacoctenus tetranemus. The sequence goes on along the minus strand of JAUESF010000070.1, from coordinate 1,934,939 downwards.
AGAAAGAAGAAGTGAGCGTAAAGATTTGGGTGACTTTGACATGGATCAAATCGTGATGATTTGATAACTTGTCAGAGCATCTTCCCCCCCTGTGACTCTGACAGTGGTCTGTAGTGGTCAGTATGTATCACGGGTGGTCCGAGAGGGTCATGCGGAGCAGAGGCTCGATGGCCCCAGTTAAGGCAGGAAGCAACCTAACAGGCAGGCTACTGTAGCTCAGAGAGCTGCAGAAGTTACTGCTGAGTCTGACAGACAGACAGATGTTGGGTTACATCACAGCTCTTTGTGTACAAGCAGAATTTCACACCATATTCAGCAAGTGGTCCGAAGGTTCCAGCTGGCCAGTGTCTGAAAACTAGATGAAACAATCAATCGTTGCAATTTAAATGAGTGCGTTTGGATGAGCTGGATCACAGTTATATTCAAGCGAAAAAGACAGAATTCATCATCTTCTTAAATAGGGGAAAAAAGTGAGTTCATGCAGCTTTTCCATTGCATAATTTCAGCACCACTCCCCTGGGCTTGACACGGTCTTGGTAATTTTCCCTTAAAACTGCATACCACAACAACACAGGAGAGCGCAAGGCAAATGGAAACTGAACTGACATCATTTCTATGCAGCACAAGCACCACACATCAACGGAGCACATTCTTTGGTAAAGCTGCTGCTGTGTTTCTCATGACGATTGTGAAGGAGGTAATCCTTCACAGAGACCATCAAAATGCATGGCTGTCAAAGTCAAAAAAACCACAAGTTGGTTTCATGTGAAGTAGCTACTGTCACAACCCGTTGGATGTTGTCGCTCGCTGTCCAACCAGAGGCGAGACATCACATTTGCTGTTCAGGAAAGTTCGCATGAGCCAACAGCCAAAGGAGGGCCCTGAATCAGAGTCTGGAAGAAGGTACAGTCAGTGCACGGAGACAACCCTAATAAAAACAAAGTGGAGTGGAGTCTTTGTATCAACAGAATGAAACACTGCTAATGAACTCCTGCAGCTTGCCATAGATAGATAAGGGGAAAATAAACGTGCGCTCGGATCGCTGGTTGTCTGCGAGAGTTCGAACAGAGTCCATAAAGTTGTTGCATATATTAAACCCCATTAAATGCTTCGTTATTCAAAGAGTGCAGCAGAGACAGTCTGTGAACTCTATCGACAGGCGGGGGTGATTGAGTGATGGGTTGTGCAGGAAGTACAAAACAGGGAGAGCCTCCGTTGTGTAAAGCAATAACACAAGCTCACATGCATACACACACGGACAGCACGAATGTGTGTGCTCTCATTCTGAAGTCCATTTTTATCTCTTTTGGTTTTTTTTCATTTCGGTGTTTAAGCCCTTTGAAATCCTCTCCCCCCGCATCGCGAGGGGTCAGTCTGCCGGTGGACGGTGGTCTCCCACTAGTGGTAGCATAACTCGGAGACCTCCATGGCCAGCTCCAGGCAGTCACCCGCGTCGTGGCAGGAGTCGAACAGGCCGCAGTCCAGGTCCATGCAGGGCTCGTCGTCGCTGCCGGGCGCCGCCTCGATGGTGGTGATGATGTGTCGGTAGCTCGGGCAGCAGTGGTGGGCCAGCTTCTCGCAGGAGTCGGGCAGCATGTGGAGGAAGTCGTAGAAGCGGCAGAAGAGGCAGCTCAGCACCATTCCTGCACAGTCAACTGAAGGGAGACGGCACAGCGTCAGGACGATATTTCACACAAGTGCAAAGCGGCCGTTTTTTTTTTTTTCCTCTTGTCTTTGGAAAGCGCGAAAAGGTTGCAGCGCTTTCCAAAGACCTCCTTGAAAATAAGATATGATGAATAGTGCTTTCGCCATATCTTTAAACATAAATCATCGGTGCTGCCGTTGGAGCTGCTGGTCTTTGCTTGCGTCTTATAGCATTTTAAAAGCCCCTCTCCTTCCTTTACACATGCATAATTTAGGAAATCATGCCTCGCTCCCTTGCAGAGAGACAAGCAAGAAAGCTGTTTGGAGACATAATCAATTACCAGAAGTCTCCCTTGTATACTTTGCCAGGAGCACTTCCAACGTGCATTGTGGTTGTGCTGAAGCGATGCTATGTGTCTTCCCAGCAGCCCTCTGCCAAACGCCTCCCCCATGGGTGCGATGAAGCGTGAGATCATCAAATGACACTGACCAGGAGCAGACAGTTACTCACTGATGGCATGTCAGAGGAACGACCTTTGGACCCGTGTTGCAGAGGACTCAGGAGCTGGCCGTCCTCTCAGGGGGGCACACAGTCCCCCCCTAAAGCTGTTAGGCTACTTTATTACATAAAACTATATAAACTCCTTGATTTAAGCTGGGAATCCCATCGACAGGAGGAAATCTTTGGTCTTTTGTCTCGTTTTTTTGGGCTTAATGTTTAGTGACGGTATTCACAGAGGAAAACTGATGATCAATTCATACATGTAATGTGTGAAGTTTAAGCTGTATTTTGTCCTGTAGGATCGAGGAGTGTGAACCAATGAAACCAAACTATCACACTGGGAGTGGTTTCATGTTGCACAGTCACAATCCCTCTCTCTGCAGAGTTCCCACATTGTTTTTTTAAGGAAATCCTACATAAAAATGATAATTGCATGAAATCAGAACACCAACAACAACACTTTTGGCAATTTTGCTCCCTCAGAATGAATAAAACATTTTTTCACAACATTGTGTGTCTGTTCTGAAATCTCATGAGATCTTTTGATGATCCCACGTTTTTTTTGTGACCTCTAAATGTTGTAGTTATAATGACGTGGATCACAAGAAAGACGCTTATAGAGTCAAAAGTTTACATGTAAGGAGGAGGAGGTTGGGGTAGATCGACAGATCCAGCACTGGACTATCACCATGGAGACCACCGTTTGTGTGTGAACTCATCATCCTAATGGACTCAATGTACAAAATTAAAGCTGGGCGCTTTTTTTTTTTTTTTTTCAAACCAAACCAAAAACTCCAGTTTTGGTGCTTAAATTTGACCAAACAGCAGCTGAGTTGCTGCTTCACAGTGTTTACTGCAGCTTGTTTTGTTTTTGTTTTTCTCCTAATGCCTTTTTATATTCGACACCTCCGTTTCAGATAATGAAAAGTGCAAATAATGGTCCGGTCCTCCCCGAACATGTCGATCATGTTTGTCCTTTATAATCAGTTCAGTGAAAACATTTGTTTGTCTGAGCGAGGAAGGATCCTTCTCTGGAGGCAGCTTCACTCCATGGCTGTTGTTTTCTTCTACACTCCTTTTGTGCAAATTGAGGTTTTGTCTCTCTGGATTGCTATCTGATGTTCCTTTATATTTAGAGGTAATTGGATGATGTATTCAAAAGTTAGAAGATTTTGAACAAAGTGATAATAGGTCCTTTGTTTTGCAAATGTATTCAAAATTCCTATTTTTCATTTAACAATGATAATATTTCATTGTTTGGTAGAACAATAATAACCTCTCATTTATCAATTTTGTGTATTATTCCTGCTATTAATCATAATAATGTTAACAATAAATTCTTCTTATGAGGTAAATTTAACAAAAAACAATTGAAACACGTCAACTGATGCTAAAAGATTACATCTCTTAAACTGGCACGTTGGTTTATTTATCAAACTATTCCTTTGACAACATTCAGATTACACTGAATATTCAGCCCGACAGGCTGCGTGTGAACACAAACAGTCTGTGCTGGAATCACTTATGCTGCTGCATCCACTGTTGCGAGTCGACTTTGGTGGCCATTTTTTTTTATTCTTTTGCATTAATCTTTCCCTTTTTTGCTGCAGTTTCACTTTCTAAATTATTCACACATTTTCATAATTGATTATATGAACTGTATTTAAGCATTCTCCCAGCATGGTGAGGCATAAAGCTCGCAATTTGTCAAATTTTCCATTCTGTCTGTGGTCTTCGGCATTATTATTCTGCATATTAATCATCGTTAATTTCATCAGGAGAAAAGCTGTTTGGATGAAATGTTAATTTTATAACAAGACTCAACGCAAGCTTCTGTTTTTTTAACCCCTCCACTAACTCTAAAGTGAGTGTTCTGAGGATTGGGCGATCATGTGCAGCTGGTGGGTGTCGGGGGCTGCGCCGTCACGCGCCGGCGCCACCAACCTCCCGTGTTGCTCTGCTGGGAGGAGGACAGCGAGGAGTCTGTGGTGTGGGACGCCGCCGAGGACGCTCTCCTCAGGTACATCCTCAACGAGAACAGGGGCGAGGCGGTGCTCTCGCGCTCCCGGGGCCGCGCCGCGTCAGCGTCCCTGCCGCCGTCCTCGGCCTCCGCGTCCCCGGGTCCTCCGAGCCTCCAGTCGCTGACTTGACCCTCGCTTTGGCTTCTTTCTGTCCAGGAGACAAATTGTTAAAGGAGCCATTTGATTCCAGTATGGATTAGGATCCTAATTGAAAGAGAGTAAATGGTGGAACATCTGAGGATGGACCCACGGGGGGGACTCTGGGTTGTGCAGTATCAGGAAAATCTTTTTGGTCCGTCCTTAGTTCACCTTCTGGCTGCCTGGACTTCCGCTGCACTTCCCTTTCAACACATTTCTCACACTGTGCTGTCCAATAAAGGCCAAAACGCCCCAAAATAGACAAATAAGACCTCTCACACCACACTTCATCTGCAGTGTGATGAGAAGGGATTTTTCACAGCACGGTGCATTTCTACACCAAATCTAACTTGAGATAAGAAGAGCTGTAAACATCGTACAGCATGACACAGCACAACGGGTCTGCAACGCACCACCTTCACAGGTGAATGTCAGCACTGAATGTTCAGTGAGGTTTCCAGTCTCTGCTCTCTCCCCCTGCAGTCGGTGCCTTCTTCTACTCTGGAGTCGGTGCTCTCTCTCTCCTCCCCGTACATTCCTGGGGGACTTTTGACTGGAGCACTTTGCGATCACTACTTCCTGCCTCAAATCAAGTGTGTGTGGATTATTTTGCCATCTGATGCTACCTTGTTTGTTGTTGTCTTCTGTTGTCTGAAGTCCTTATCCCCCCCCCTCCCCCCGGTCTTTTCCTGATGGAGGTTTCTCTTTCTCAATAACAGCAAGTTGGGTGTTTTTGTTTTTCTCTGATTGCTGTCTGACTGCAGAGCACCTAAACAGTGGTGTGTGAGTGAATGGATGAATATGACTTACGGTCTCACACACCTTTGGTCTGCTTAATGTGTTTGAAAAGCGTCCATTCGCCGTAAAGTGTGAGGAAACGTGAGACCAACTCAGTCTGCGTGATCCTTTCACTTATCCAGGCAGCAGACTGCAGCGAAGGCTGTGGAATTGGTCAAATTAAAGGATGTTATTGTTAACATTTGATTTAAATAGATATTAATGAATTATTGTGCCGGCTGCAAGCTGTTTACTTTTTCACCACCTATCTGAGATGAAATATTCACCATTGCTTTCTGTGTTGCATTAAATATTGAGCGGCTTGTTATTAATTCATTTGTGAAAGTTGAATAAACTGTATTTGTCTTACCTAAATTCTTGAAGGAGAGACACAAGCGGACGTTGCTCAGGGCTGTATTGGCCACTTTTAAGATTTCATTAGCTTTTTTTTTTTCCTCACAGAAATGAAACAGCAAAAACTTTCACATAATGTCTTTATTCTTTTAAACTTGTGAAGCTCTCTTATCTCTCGTTAGGAATACTTTCTGTCTGTCAAATCTTGTTGCCTGGATTCGGTGAGAAGTGAAGACTGCACAGTTCATTATTCGAAAATACAACTTGTAAAAACAAACTTCCAGATCATTGGCATCTCCGAAGTGTTTTAAGCAGCGGCGCGGACGCCACGCTCCCGGGTTATCGTATGAATTAGGTAAGAAGTGCAGCTGGTTTGTGCCCATGACCATTAACTGATAGAGAAATAAGGCCTGCGGGCACACGATGCATTTTTCAGGTTCTGTTCCAGTGTTGCAACGAGCCTCGCTCACTCATTAGGCGCCGCGCATCCTCTGAGCGCCCGGATAATTTTATCTCCTGTTTAAAATTAAAATGCAAACTCTCATTTGCGGCACAACAGAACAATCGAGCAGAAAAACACGATGCGGATGCACATGACTGACCAGATGCATTTGTCGGGATCGTTTGAAACCAGGAGGATTTTTACAATGATCCGTATCAAATAATAAAACTCCACTCAGCGTATATCATCAAACACCAGTAAACAGGCTGCTCCGACTGGTCAGCAACAACTTGCACACGTCAGCTTGTGTTGACTGTTCGCGTTGCCGGCTGGAACAGTGGTGCCAGGCTGTCGTAGGTCAGAAAGTCTGATTAAATAATCAATGCAGGAAAAAATCAGGACTTTTTGTGTTTGGTTGATTTATTTCTATATGTGAACAACACTTCTTCTTCTTCTGCTGCTGCTGTGGACCCTCCTGGTACCCCAGGTTGGGTGTGTGCGACCAGGCTGCTGACTGGCGTGATGCTGCGGCTGCATTTGGTTCTTCCACATGTGGCTGAGTGTCCTGCTTGTTACATGAATTAACTGCAATCTGTCTTGTTTCTTCCACCTTCAATCATCCACCCAAACCACCGAGCCAAAGTCAAAGGCAGAAGAAGCTGTTTGGCAGTGGCGAACTACAAAGTCTGCTCGGCTGCTCATCCCACAAATGCATGCTCCCTATGAACGTGGCCCCATTTTAAGGAGAAACATCGAGGCCTTCCAACACAGAAAGACTTTCTGCCAAGACACGAAGCGATCTACCAAACACAAATTTCCTGACTTTTGCAGCAAAGTTTATTTTTATCGCACACCTGTGCAAACAACACCTCTTGTGGTAGTTGTGAGGTTTGTTTGTTGCACTTTTTACACAATGAAGCTTTAGCTCAGCAGACCAATGAATTCTGCACCACACTCGGGTCACGTGATCACAGCAGCGAGCCACAAGAGGAGTAAAGTGGGGCCTCCAGTTAGAAATGATTGTTTCTTTGAAGCCGAATCTGCAAAACTAAACAGAACTGTCTCACAAAGTCTTTCTGCACCTTGTTTTCCTTGTGTTTCAGAATCATTGGAAATGACAACAAAATGCACAACAAATGAAGATAAAGAGGAGAGTGTAGGATTGCATCATAGAGTTATCAGGATGTTTTTTGTCAGTGTCAATCGTGAGTGAAAGTCTCACACTGTGACAGTGGAACAGCGTCTCATGTCAGCTCTCCTGCTCCAGGAACAGGATGCACTCATCCTCACTTCTGTCAGCAGATTTACAGGAATCACGAGAGCTCGACTGGAGAAGTTGAGGTTTTGTTTTTCTTCAAAGACCTGAGTCACAACAACTTACCTCCTCTCGCCCACGTCGCGCTCTCCTCGCCGGCGTTCACCCTCCCTTTGTCTTTCGCGTCAGCCCTCAGAGTCGTTTCATCCGCCAGCTGCTCCATTGCATCACAAATAAGAAATGCACTTAGTATGACAAACCTGATTACCTCACGCCAAACAAAAAAAAAAAAAAAAAAAAAAGAAAACAAAATATGAGGCTGCCCGCACCCGGGGCCCAACGTGACTTAATGTCACACCCGGTGTTACCACAGCTCGCCGGCTCCCGGGACTGGGCTCTCACGCAGCCGCCTGCAACATCCCCCCCCACCCACACCACCACCACCACCACCACCCACCCTCCCCACACCCACCCCACATCCCTCCATCCTGGCTGCGGAGGCGGCTGTTTACCTCGGCAAAAAGCGCGAGAGAGCATCCAGGACGAATTATCCTTTGCATTGCACAGGGTCCATTTGGCCCGCTGCCCACTGTACTACCAGCCCTCTCCAATGTTCCAGTGACGCCGGCAAAAAAAAAAGAAAAGGAACCGCTGGAGGTCCGCCCCCGTCAAAACACCATCACGTCAGCAACATCTTGTTAGTTTATTTCCCTCTATGAAGTGATAATGAAGCCGAAGGGGGCGAACGCAGAAGTTTTTACATGAGAAGAGGAAACACCACCGTGAAGCGATTCCACCCCGATCAGATGCATTATTAAGCGACGCGGACACACTTTAAAGAGATTTTGTAATGGTGTACTTAGAATATAGAGAGGGAGGTGGAAAAACCTCCATGGGTTGTCCTGTCACTGTTTGTCAACAGCTGAATGAGCCAGCCGCGCCTGGGAGGCGGCAAACACATGCGCGAGGCAGCATGCGCCACGTTGTTTGTCGGGGCGAACCACGCGGTGGAACACAGGTAGCAAGCCGCATTCAAATTCCTGCCGATACAAGCCAACCAATTTACTCTAATTAGGCTCAACACTAGAGTTGCATTTTAATAGACGCCCCGCTGTGTTTGCATATGTTTAGAGAACAAGAGTCATGCTAATTGAAAAATTAAGACGTGGGAGTATTTGTCGACCGAGCTCCCACTATGCTGCACTGAGTGCAAATGTGACTCCCGAGGAGTCTTTTCCACTTCTCCCCCCCCCACCCCACCCCACCCCACCCCCCCTCCTGCAGGAAGTTGTCTTGGAGCAGCGCTGGTGATGGAGGAGCGACTGAACGGGACTCTTCAGGAAGCAAACACCGAACACGCTTCCTCTTCAGCGGCGTCGTTTCTCGCTGTAACGTCAGGATTTGTTTCATCGGTCAACTTCAATCACGGCGTCAGGGTGGAATGGGGGTGGGTGGGTGGGTCAGCAGGTTAGGTGGTTAATTTGGCGCCAGTGGAAATGTGCTCTCGGTGCAGTGAGCTGTGGCGTCCTGTAACTGCAGAAGAAGTCACAGCGGCTGACACCCTCGGCACATATGTCGAAGGAATGGCTGTGGAAGCTCAGATTGAGGAGGAACGACGGGGAATCTTGGTGTTTTCTATTTTTCTCACCAAGACACATGATTATTCAGCATTCATGTCCTCCCACACTCACACTCCACAGAGCTACACTCATTTACACACTGTGTAAATACAGTATTCACACACATTCACTCTTTTGATCTATTCATCCACAATCCTCTTTAATA
>JAUESF010000070.1:1910130-1924626 GCA_032274765.1 Malacoctenus tetranemus | reverse complement strand
TGTGTGTGTGTGTGTGTGTGTGTGTGTGTGTGTGTGTGTGGTGCTGAATGGAAATCACGAGCCTCATTTTTTTTCCTCCCCCTTGGTTTTAGTGAAATGTCTTAGTTTGTTGAACATGCTGCTGGTGCAGTGGTCCCCTTTGCCCCTTAATGAGTTCCATGGAGAGTAAGTGTCAGAGTTGGCTCCCGTGATGAGAGCACACTCCCATGTCACCTTGAGGCCAGCTCACACAAAGGGGAAGACGGCACTTGATGTCATATTCACTCTGTCCTTTGAAAGACAGCAAAACTGGTGTGCTGGGACTCCTCTTACTGGCAGATGTCATTGTCCTCCGACAGATAAAAGGAACAAATATGAAGAGATGAAAAAATAAACAGCAGGAGGAGATGGGAAGTGCTAAGTGATGGGGCAGTGGAGCCTTCTTTTTCTCCCTTTTTTTTGCATAGCACTTATATTTGAAGGTGTAACGGTAGGAATTACACACTGACATGCAAGAAAAACAAAGCTATTAAATGTGTTTCACAGCAAACATTGATCGGGATGGTGTGTGTTGATATTTCACACGTATTGCACGATGCTGCAATACTTAAAGTGGAGCAACAACAGAACGTGTTAAAGACACTTTGCTTCAGACCAACACCTGTCTGCTTCCTTTTAAACTGACCAACACATTCTTGCCGCCCAACAGACGAGCGGGACTTTCTCCACTCGTGTGGATGACCTTGGGTTGGCGCCAGAGATCACAGGGGGGGCCCGAGGCTTTGCCTGCTCTGAGGATGGATGTCAGACTTTGTTGAAGCTGGAGCAGAGCTGGAATCCCGCTGATTTATTCTGAAGGATCTGATATTGGTGGATCTCTTGTTTTCCTTGAACCCTGGGTGTCAAACGTCGAGGCCGCGAGCTGAATTCTTCACTGCGGGATGATCACGACAACATCTAAAAAAGAAGCTCCTCTACGTAAACACTAAGTGAAGTTGTCTATCGATTTCTACCTGTTTTAGGAGTTCAAGCAGTTTTTTAACGACTGAAGTTGCACATTTTTTTTAAACACAAGTCCTCTGGGGGGATTAATCTGGAATTTGACCTCCTGTGTTCCATGTAGATGCTGGAAGGTGGGTGCCACATCCCACCATTGGGCCATCCTGGTCCTTGAAGGCTGCATTCTGGCACATTTTTTAACGTGTTCCTGCTCCAACATGCCTGAATCCGATGAGTGCGTCGTCATGAAACTCTAGCAAGCCTCCTGTTGGAATCAGGTGTGCTGAAACTGGCACACATTGAGACCCTGCAGCATCACCTCCAGGAACAACAGTGTCCACTCTTGCATGGCCCGACCTCACCTCTGACCTGCATGCCTGATGGCTGTGTGCAGTAGGTTAAAATGAGCCCTGTGCTTTCTGCCATGTTTTGTTGATTATAGCATCATATACAGGCTTGAAATGAATACAAGCAACAGTATTTTCAGTGATGTTGTTTGGACAGAAACTCTTCCTGATATTCGAGGCCGAGATGCTGCTATTCTTTCTTCTACGCATCACTCTTGACGTAGAAATTGCTAATCGTTTGGGAATTCCCCCTTTATGCTTTATGGACCACAGGCTATTGTAACAAATCCCCACAGTTCACTGTGTTCAACAGAGATAAATGCTCTGTGACCAGCTCAACCAAGGTGCGGGATAAAGTCTGTCCCCCTTTCTGACAGGTGAACCACTTGCTGATACGTCACACTTAGAGGAATCCTTTAAAAGTGCTTGTCTGCTGTTATTTGGGGGTCTTCATTAACCTCCACAGAGTTCACCGCGCAGCCGTTTGTTCTGATCCACTAACAGCGTCGTCGCAGCGTCGTTGCCGGGAAGCGGAGTTCACCTTGTGTTCTCTGGGGAGTGTTGTCTGCTCATCCCATTAAGAGCACAATAATTCATTTTCAAGATCATTTTGCTCTAATTGAACCCGTCTGTGATATTCAATTCTTCCAACATCTTTAAGGACACCTGCCTACCTTTATGACAGCCGAGGTGGGGGGTGGGGGTGGGGGGGCTGCTGCTCGTCACAGAGGGAGGAAATCACAGTTTCCAAATTAAGATTTCAGATAAATGACCTTACAAAGTAAAGGAAATCAAAGAAGTATGGGAATGGGGTAAATTGGATTCTTTGGCGTCTAACAGTATATGACTTAAACCAACTGGGGATTCTCCGCACAGTGGAGGAAGTGAGCGTTTCCTTAGGCAACTGTCCCACCTGGGACCTCCTGATGATCCATGGGGTGTTCGTAAAAAGCCTTGAAGTTATTCAACCCACTAAAAGGCTAAATAGATTTTTTTTTCTATTAACATTTAGACTGTATTGCTCTGAATTCAGGGCTTCCATACTGGTTTCAGGCGATCTATTTCATTTTACTCAGTCAATACTCTGTATTTAATTTGCATAGTGTAATAACTGGGGTCTTATCAACCTGGATATCAACAATGAGTCCGATGAGGCCGCGTTTGAATCATGTTTGGTTGGCTCAAACACACCTTACATAAATAGTTACATTAACATTCATTTACATTTCGGTGTTTAAAAAAAATGTTCCAGTGAGACGTTATCTCAGAAGAAAAAACGGTGTCTTTGCAAATTTCCGACAGACACATTAGTCCAGACACAAAGCAAAACACATTCAATCCACGCTGAAAGCTGTCGGCTGAGACGAGCCACATGAAACCAACACAAAGATGCTGAAATATGCTCCGGCATCCTGTCGGGTTCCCAATTCCCATTCATCCCTTGAGGGGGGCCAGAGATCCGAACGTGGTTTCCTGAGGCTCCGTCTGCTCCGAGGTCGTCATTAAATCTGCACACAGTCACTCAGCAGACCTGAGAGACGACACACTGGATCTGTATGTTGTCGGGTGTTTATGAGAGTTTGGCTGCACTGTAATGTTTTGGCAATCCAATGATTGGAGATGCATTCTCATTTCTATCTGATTTGAAAGGCTCTACATAAAAAAGCGAGGCCTTCACTGCTGTTGCTGTGGCAGCATAGTGTTGATGTACTTTAGAGTTTTCTGCAGGTCACCCAGAGGTGAGAGAAGCTCACTGGTGACTGAAAGTTTCTGGTTTGAGTTCCCAAACTGCTCAAAAATAGATGTGGAGAATGAGCAAAACCAGCATTTATTGCCACCTCCTTCATCACCTCTGTGGGCGCTTGAGCAAGGCATCAAACCCCTGACTGCTCCTCGCAGGCACTGCACTGCAGCAGCCCCCCTGCTTCTCTTATGTGTAGTTAGGTTAACTATCAATAGTATGGATTAAACGTAATTTTCCAAACGAGATCAATAACGTAACGAATGATTTTCGGATCGAGGTTGTACGACATCGAGCATCAAACTTGGGATTTTCCGGCGAGCGGCGTGAGAAATCCTGGTTATTATGGACCAATTTGCTCCTTGAGATAATCAATGTTGGCGCTGACTCAAGCCCCCCTTCCCCCCGCTCCACGGGCTAAATGCCTGGATTGATCATTGACGCTTTCCCACCAATAAGCAGTTTAAAATGACGAATCGGGCGGCGCTGAGAGACGCCCGGCCCCGGCCGCTCGCTATTAGTGTAATGATGATATGACATCAGACGTTTCTTTCCGTAAAGCATTGTCTTGTTGTTATTGGCCAAGACGGATTATGATTGGGTTTAGACGGTGCACATTATGAGATGCTCCTTAAGTAGCGTTCATAAAGCAAAGCTCCTTTGCTGTGTCAGGGTGATAATAAGGGTGGTGATTCATATATACTTTAGGAGTCAAGAGGTGCGCCATGTTAGACCTGTATTTTCTTGCTGTTTGGGATGGGGGGCGGTGGGGGGTCTCGGTGGATCCTGTACTTCTTTTGTTCAAGGTGGATCAGACGGGTGGGCTGCGCGAGTCATTGATATGCCAGCTCTGTTTTTACACATTGTCATTTTATCTTTCTCATTACAGCCATTACCGCAGACTCTGATACATCTAATTACAAGGGTAATTGGGACAAACATAAAAAAAAAAACCCTGGCCCCTTCCCTTTAAGTTGGATATCTTTCAAATGCTGCGGGGGGAGATAACCACCGCATTACGTCCACAACAGCTGTTAATATTTCATGATAATGTCGCTTCATTCCTGCCGATATCCGTCTGACTTTGTGTTTCTTTTGATGTGGCGATGGAAAATTAAAAAAAAGAAAAAAAAGACGAAGCAGTTGGAATGGGGTCTACTTTATCTGCCTGCCGTCTCCACCGGCCGGGGAGCAAGCGGCACCTGCGCGGCTCCGCTCCGACACGCGCTCGCCGTGATACAACGCGTGGGCGAGTGGGTGCACACACAGACACTCCAACACACTGACACGCCTTTAATGTAGAGCCCCCCCACCCCCACCCCCTACCACCACCCCCTGCCGCCAACTTCTGATGTCTTCTTATTTTTAGCCGGCCCTCCTCCTCTCCGCCGCGGCCCCCATGAAGTCTTCCCCATCTACAACTTAGTTCCTCGGCCAAATATTGACTTTGGGATCTGATTATTAAGCAATTTCCACAAAACTTCAAATTACTATCCGAACAATTATTTTAAAGACGTTACAAGACCCAGTAGACCCCCAAGGTCCTGAAACTGATTATGCAAAGAGATAATTGCTATGAAGATTTTAAAAAGAATGAAATTGGTTTGACAAACCTATAAGTTGTTAACTACTGCTCGCCGCAAAAGAATACATTTGCTGACAAGGCCACAAAAAGACGGAGCAGCGAGGGGGGAGGTGTGTGCATGTGTGTGTGTCTGTGGTGTGTGTGTGTGTGTAGTGGTGGTGGTGGGGGGGGGCTTTTCCCCGTGTGCTCAGGTGGGCGGGAGGTATCGCTCTCTTTATTATCACAGCTAATGGCGTTCCAGATCTGTCCTCAATTATCCGGGATGAGATGAACTATTAATTAATAATTCTTCTGATAGATAAATTGTGCCGCGTTCAGCAGATGTGCACTTCTTGGAGATGAGAGGAGACACAGATGGAAGCTATTGACCAACAGCGGCCCCCGTTTGGCGTCTTGCCCCCCCCACCGCCACCACCCCCAGCTCCACCTGCCCACCCGTGGACGGTGCGAGCTTTATCTCGCCGTGACATGTTGTTATGCTCTCCGCCCTCCTCCGTTGCCGCCACGTCCCGCTTTAACTGCCCGCGTCGCGTCATCGGCCGTCCATGTTTTCCTGATTTACTGTGCGCGGAGCCACTGTTGCATAATTTGTGTTTTAAGAAAAGATATTAATCCTTCTTCACTTTGTGGAAAATGGTTCACATCCCCCCCACCTCACCCTCTTTCTCCCAGGTTAAATGTACACTGCCTGAAAAATGACACATCCTCAAAGTACTTTTGAGCAAAGGCTCGCTTGTATAATTTTCCCATAAGCTGGGAGCGTTTAAGTGTAGAAAGGAGGAATTATATGGCGGCGAATGGCTTCCTTAATAGTGATATCACTTCCGAGAACAAAAGAAGGTGGCTCGGCGGTGAGCCGGAGGAGTGCGGTCGCCCGGCTCGATTGGCCATTTCCCGCGCCTTCCATTAGGGTCATGCACTGCGCCGCCGCGCCCGAGAGTGCATGAGTGACAAACGCGGCCAAGACGAATGGAGCACTCTCCCCGCAAACCTCGTTAAGACTGAAATCACCGAAAAAATAATAGTTTTTAAATTAATTGCAGTCATAATCTCGTAAAATATGTGTCAAAAAATTATATGCGGTTCGATTAACACATAACATGGGTGTCAAATCTGCAATAAAACCCTGATCAATAAAACAATAACCGTGTTGTTAAAAGCAGTCATTGAAAGGTGTTGCTGGCAGCGGGCTCCCGGGGTGAGCAACCCTTTTAATATAAACGGATTTCATCTTTCCACCGTGTCACCTAAATCACCTCAATGTTTGTGTATACAATTAAAATAAGATAATAAATTGCGGCAATGGATGGATTGCGAGCGCTCCCGTCGACCCCATAGATCAGCCTTTGTCAGTGGCCCAGAAAATGCATGTCTAACAATCTGTTGATTACAATGCGAAGCGAGCGGAGGGGCCCCCGCCGAGGGAAGGGGCCATGACTGTTGCAGGATACATTATTTTAACATATTGTTATGTTTAAATCGATAAGTTCCAAACGAGCGCTAACGACCGCTATTAATTAAACTTTGAGAATCTTTTATTGGGGAAAGTTCCCACTTGTGCGCGTGATTTAATGAATGCTTTATTATTTCATTTGGGCGGCCCCGGCCATTATGCCCCAACGGCTGCTCTTTTATCTGGGAAGCGAACGAGGCACGGCGCAGTTTATTTGCAGTGCGGAGATGATAAGACGTCACTTGAAGGGCATATTTGTTTTAAAGCCTCGGAGGAGGAGGAGGAGGAGGAGGAGCCGCGTCTGGCTCCTGGTGCGGTTTGCCGCCTTCTCCAACCACACTGACATCAACCCCCCCCCACCCCCACCCCCCTCGCTACTTCTTCTGCCTATTTGGCCCTTATGATATTATTTTCTTTTTTATCAGTGTGTTTATATGAAATCATTTGAGTGGGGATGTCAATTTGGAAATGAAATTGTCTGTGCAAAGGGAATCGTTCGGATTGGAAATTAATGGTATTGCAATTAAAACTTGGGAGTTACAGTATTTGGTAACAATTATGATAATGGCTGTAGCTGGAGGTGTGAATTTCACAAGGGGAGGGAGAGGAGGCGAGAGGGAGGGGAGGGGAGGGTGGCTTCGCGTCGGCGCCGTGCTGGGACGCCGGCCTTCCCCCTCGCCTCTGTAAAACGTTGCTCCTGCTCACTCCTTCTAATAGAGCGATGCCACGGAGGAGAATACCCGGGCTTCTCCTCGCCACAGCGCGCGCTCCATCCATTCAGCCGGCGCAGATAAACGGGCCCTTTTGTGAGATTGCTGCAGGAGGCTCGCCGCTCTCCAGCTGCCACCGACGGAACGTGTCCTACATTGTGCCGCGGTAATAGAGTGGTTTATCAGCTCATGTTGAGAGTAGCTATAGGCTAAGTATGGTTGAGAGTCACAATTACCAGCAGACACAACATGCTGTTTGTGTGCTCATGATTAATGCGCTGGATCAATGTGGGCCGTGGTGAAGAAGTGGGATGATGGAAGATTCCAGCAAGGGCTTGTTTTTTTTTTCCGCTCCTACACCCCCCCCTCCCCTCACACACACACACACTCACACACACTCTCACACACACATACACGCACACTCACACACACTGCTATCAGCCAAATTGGATGATCAGTGGGGGAATTCTCCGTCTCTCTGGGGGTTTGCGCTGTGGTTTGAAGATTTTGCCTTCAGGTTTGAAATTCACTCAAACTGCTCAAATCCGTTATCCATTTTTCTTTTTTTTTTCTCTCAACACAGTGCTAAGTGGGGGTCCACATGGGGGGGCGGGGAGTGGATGTCTTTTTTTTTAGTTGGTAAACAGTGTTAAGTCTGTCACTGTCCTTGCAGTTCCACGTCAGCCACCTTAAATCATCCAAACCTGTCTGAAGAACAATCACGAGCCCTGAGCTGTGTGAGCAGCAGGACAAAGACTAACTTCAATAGACACAGAAAGTGATGATACCGTTCATCTTGTATTTCTTTAAGAGGAGCTGTTCATGATATGTTTACACTCAATGCTTGTTGACATCCAGAGGAGGAAAAAAGCACTCTCATACCTGTTTACGAGCTTAAAGTTACTTGGACACAAAATGGAACGACAGACTTGTCACGTTAGAGTCAGGACCAGTGAACTTCCCTGATCCCAGCGTTCCTGGATGGAGGGCGAATCAACGCCGTGTCAAGAACTCAGTCAGCTCTGACATTTTTCACTCCTTCCAAGAAAGTCCGATTTCAAACAAACAGTTTTTTAATGGTGTGACTCATCAACTTTGATCGGAGCGAGCAATAGATTAAAGTAGATACCATGACACGATGGCATCACTGCATGTGAACACAAGTCGTCATGCAGACAGTATCAACTTGAAACAACACAATAGGTCCTGTGTGAACACAGAACTTTGCACATTTAACAGAGGAACTTAGAGAAAAAACTTAGAAAAAGCTACTTTCATTCAGCTCTCCGGCAGCCACGTTTTGGTTGACCTTCACTCAGGACATCGGAGGTCTTGACCTTCACAAAATGAAACCACAAGTTTTATTTGTCTTAGAATAATATTTAATATCTGATGGACTTTTAATGAATCGTCTTCATTCGAGTCGACATCAACAATCTTGAGTGCGACCAGATCGTCCAGAAAACCGAGCCTGGCCTCTGACTGAACTCAGAACCCTCCGCTGTCTAGGGTTTCATTTGTTTTTACGCGCCGACATTTTTATAATCTCATCATAAATCCCAGTGTTGTTGGTTCTGGCCACAAAATGTTGGTTTGTTTGGAAGAAAATAAATTAGACGGGTTATTTTCCCTTTTTTGAATGACTGAAATGCACAAGTTATAACCTCGTCTCTGCTGCTAAAACCACGTTCTGATGTTTATCTTCATTTGTGTTTTTCGTGTTAAACACTTAATGAAAGATGCTATTTGAATCAAGCTCGACTGAAGACCAATGACGAATTATTATTTAGTGAGCTTGCGTGAAGTGCTGCTACCGCAGCTCGGCTACCTGTCACGCCAATCACGTTGGGCCCGCCCTCCCCCTTGCGTTTCCTGTCTTCTCAGCGAGCTACGCTAACGGGAATGCTGAATTATCGCTCTAATGACCACCACCTTTTTCGCTATCAAAGTCTAAAGTCATTCCAGTGGGCATTGTGAATGCGGCTGAATTGCCCTGCCAGACTCGGAGCAGGCCATTAAATTGACTAGTACACTCATCTCGGATTTCAATAGCTTTCAAACAAAAGGCGATCGCTCAGCGCGCACGTCTCCCAACTGAAAACGGCAATATGTGGTTTAAGTGCAAAGTCCAGCGCCGCATACCAGAGGTTACTGTGCGAGGCTTTATGGATGGGCCTGCCACGCGGTATTTAGGGCTCACCCTTTCATGGTTCAAACAAATTATAACTTAATAAGCTTTTTGGATAGAGCCCAAAAGCCGTACTTAAATGACATCCTATCCCACCAGAAGGAGCCCACTTTGTTTTGTTGAGGGTTTTTTTTTTTCTTTCTTCTTTTCACCGGGATGCTGCGCCTGGAGCCACGGCTCAGAGAGAGAGAGAGAGAGAGAGAGAGAGAGAGAGAGCGAGAGAGAGAGAGAGAGAGAGAATTACCCATCAACTCCGGAGCAGATTCAGTGGTCAATAATTGAATGAGTGAATCCCATTGTCCAATTACCCGCATTATCTGTGGATACTCCTCTCATTAAAAGGCTGGGGAGGAAGGAGAATAATTAAAAAGATTTGCAGCATGGGCATTTAATGATGACGCTGCTTTTGCCTGATATACTCTCCAGGACCAGTGAGATCATGTGGGATTGAAGGCAGAGGAGCAACCACCCCCCCTCCACCCCCAACCCCACCCCCACCCCACCCCGCCCTTCCTTCCAGCCCCCTCCGCCCTTCCCTCATCCCTGAGAGCTCCAGCTGGCTCCACTCTGGCAAGCCAGTGGGCTTCAGCCGCCGCTGCCCCCTCCCCCTCCCCCCTCCCCCCACTGCTCTGCGGGGTCGGGGGCTTGGACGGGTTGGGAGGACTGCGAGTGAGCGAGCGGGCGGGCGGGCGCGGCGTCCCCCCTGTTTTGGAAGTTCTCGAATCCTTCCCCCAGAAATGTAAATAGGCGCTGAATGTTTTGAAGTGCGAGGCGCATTAAAAACGAGTGCGGTGCCAAAGTGCAGTGTAAACACTTAGTAGTGGAGTGCTAAATTGCTGTTTGGGCTGGCGGGGGCCGCTGGCGGTCCAGACGCATACCTGTGGTGGGCAAGCCTCCGTCAGGTAGAAAAAAAAAACAAAAAAAACCCCTCTGCACCATGAAGTTTGTGAGTGCTTCAAGAAACACCCCCCCCCCCGCCGCCCCCTTCCCATCCCAAATCCCCACCCCACCCTCCTACCCTCTCCAGCGCCTCCTCCATGAAGCTTTAATTAGTCTCGATGAAAAGCAGCGATGCAATTTGTGAAGCTCCTCAGTTCAAGATGACCCCCCACCCCCCACCCCCCCACCCCACCCCCACCCCACCTCGATCTCCAAGAGCGCCTCACGTGGTCAAGTGCGCTCATGCATGGTAAGTCTGAAGGATGCTGTTTTTTTTGTTTTTTTCCTGTAAACACCCTCTAAAGGTTCGCTCATGATGCAGCCGAGTGGGACGGGTCTGATGTTACATCACTGAAACCTCTGAGTGCCCCCGATGACGCGGCAGCAGCAGCAGCTCGGATCCTCGGATCGTCAGACCTGCTGGTAGGATTTAGTGTGAAGCTTTGATTTGTAATGTCTTGCTTGGTTTGATGTTTGATCTTTGAGGAACTTGTTTTTGATGCAAAACTTAGTTTCTACTGGCGTCAACATCCTCCTGTATGGATTGGAGGGGGAGCGGGGGGGGTCAAGGTATGGCTGCACACAGAGGACTGCACCTGACAGACCAAAGGACACGATTTACTACGACAGGAAGCGTTTGCGTCGAAGTAAAACGTGCCTGCGTTTACCATGTCTGAAAAGTCCTGGTGTCCCACTGAGAAGCTTGAGTCAGCTGGACACTCGCCTGTCTGTAATACTGTAGTAGTAGTAGTACTGTACAGTAGTTTCACCTTTGCAGCCTCCACCTGCTCTGCCCCCCACCTCTCCTCCTCAACTCCCCACCAGTCGTCTTTCCCTGAAGCGGAGATAAGAGATCAGCTGTGATGACATGTTACTCCTTTCTCTTTGAGTTTACTGTAACACTCTGGTGTGCGTCTTCTAACACTATGATATCAAGTTTCATCTTGTGCCTGGAAGGAGCGCACTTAGAGGACCTCCATTCACTCTTTTTCTGAGAGAGAGAGAGACTTTTACCATGAGTTCAATGCTCGTTTAATTTCTCCTGTACGTGTTGTCTTTTCTGCTGCTTTCCTCAGACTGACAGTATGAAGCAAAGGCCTTTCAAAATAAAAGAAACTGGCAGTTTTCGAGGCCCCGTCGAGAATCCAAAAGTGTGTCTTTGCCCAAGACGCCCCTGTGATCGGTCCATAGGTTGGGCACTGCTGATGTCGACTTCTCTTTAAATAACCAACTCGTAATAACTCAATCAGTCGTGAATTACTCAGGAAAACTTGAGGAAACCCTCCAACGGCTCAATGAGCAGATCGCGCCGCGATTCAAGAGACAGCTTGTCACTGTCAGAGATAGATTGTTTCCCACACGTCTCTCCTGTGCAGCCTCACAGATGAAGCGCTGTATCAAAGAAACGTCAGCGCAGATTAATCACACTTATCCCTGATCTGTGGCGACACTTCTAACCGGGTCACCTGTAAAAAGACGATTTCCGAGCTGAGGCAGTCCACCCCCCGACCCCCACCCCCACCCACCCCCGCCGCAGTCACATGACAGAAACCAGAGGAACGCCAAATAGAACAATGATTTTGTTTTGGGTTTTTTTCATCCGGGACGAGACGGGTTGTTGGCTCGATGATTGATGCGTGTACATCTGTGTGTGTGTGTGTGTGTGTCTTTCTGTCTGCACGGCAAAAGAAACTGACACGGCGTTGGTGGTTAACCTCGGTTGTTTGTGCTTCAAATTGTCAGATTTCGGGTTCAGCTTCCCAAAACGAACACTTGGCCGACGCGTGCCAGGAGTCCAGCATGCCCAGTGTCCTGTTTCACTTAATCGTGCCGTTTTGAGGAAAAAAAAAAAAAAGTCCTTTCATAACTGTCTCTTCTCACCCCGGTATTTGTGATGGCAGCGGCGCACGGGATTCGGAGGTGGAGCACCTGGTGCGGGGGCTGGCGTGGAGCGGGTGGAGGTGATTCTCCCTGTTGCACTTGGATGAACAGTCGGACCGCTGCGCGGAAACCGGAGAGAAGCGCCTCGGTTTCAGGGCCGTCTGCAGGCCTCCCCCCCACCCCACACCCCAGCCTTAACTTTTCCAGAGAGCAGAGTTGTGTCTCAAAGTTGAGCAGCTCAGGCCAAGGATTTTCCTTAACCTCTTTTGAGAAATGGACCGCGGGGTGAATTCATAAAAGAGCAGTCTGTTGGACAATTTGTCTTTTGACAGGAGGGAACATTGGGAGCCACCAGAGGGTGGTCAGCGGTGAGTGGCACAGCCGCGCCTGGGGCGGTACCTGCAGGCCATTCTTCCTCGTGATTTGTCCTGGACGAGGAGAGGAGAGGAGAGGAGAAGAGGTGGGGTGGGGGGGGTGGGGGGGTGCGGCGGGGCCGCCATCTGGCCCCGGCCGGGGGAATTAGGTGGTGAGGCGCGGGTGGCGGGTTGCGCGTTCGGTGTCAGTACGGCTCCATCAGGGCTGTTTGCGAACAGATGTTCGGCGGTGCGCTGGCTCCGGCACGGCTCAGGAGGGAAGACGTGTCTATCAGTGGCTGGAGGCTTACGGTGGGGGGGGAGGGGGGGGAGCGGCAGACTCTGACCTTGAGCCCGCTGCATGTCAATCGCTGCGTCCCGGCGCCCTGCGAGAGGACCAGACGCTGCCCCCGCTTGGACATCACATGGAAATATGTACAAACATGATCCATTTCGTCGCGTGCGTGCATCAATTAAAGCGCTACATCAGACGGCGTCTTTAACTCCCTTCACGGTATCAATGAATTGTCCATCTCCAGCGCCAGCCAGGGTTTTTTTTTTCCCTGGACCAATGGCATCGGCTTGTCTCCGGCTCTCTGCGTTATCCTTCCTCACGAGCAGAGGACGGCGTCGAAAAAAGAAAAAAGCGCGAGGGCGAGGAGGATCCATATCCTCCATCTCCATCATCCGGATCCCAGCAATCAATAAGCGTTTAATCAGTCAATTATATGGCGCTAGTTTAACAGCCCGCAGGTAGAGCCATCTCCGAGAGCCCCCCCCCCCCCCTCCATGAAAACCCCCGCCGTGGGAAAATTATCATTTGGGGAAAAAAATGAAAAAAGAAGTTTTTTTCAAAGAGGGAAGCGGGCTTCAGACGTCAGTCCGGTGTCGTCCGTGCTGGGAGATACGGAGAGGGGGGTGGGGAGGGGTTAAGAAGGAGATTAGGTCCGAGTGGGAAAAGATTGGCGCTGTCGAAATCGCGTCGGAGAGGGAGAAGAAGCCCCTCGGTGGGAGAGAGATCTGCCAACTCTGCAGAGGACGGAAGACTTTGAATATCTTGTTCTGTTGGAAAAGTATCGGGGGGGGGCTCTGATTCTTCTTCCCACTTATTAAACAAATATTCCTCCGCGCTGATGCCGCACACGCTCAACGCGGCTCTGAACTCTGCAACAAAATTGTTTATTTGTTCATAAAAAGAAAAAAAACTGGAAACGCTGATCTTTTATTTATGCCCACTTATTAGAGAAAGCGCTGCTGAATTGATGTTTAGCTAAAAGCAAGACGGCTCGACAGAACAGGAGTGCGCTCCGAGTGCGATTCCTGCTGTCAATATTTGAATTGTTGCGAGGGGGAGCGAGGCAGGCGGGCGCGGGTCGGCGCCGGGCCCGCCGCTCACCTATAAAAAAGGAAAAAAATAACATCTGTTGGAGCATACATTAAGTTTAAAAATATCTGTACAGAGATCACCGGGTAGAGTACAGTCAACCAGATGTCGCTTTAAAAGTGCCAGATGGAACAATGAAAGCAGGATTGGAAATTAGAAAGCGCTGTGAAAGGTCAGATCAATTAAGAAAGCTGCGTTGGCTGCCATATGACAATTAAGGCAAGTTTAAAGCACTCCAGCTAACGGGGCGGCCGAGTGAGTGCCTGTCACCCACTGGAACTTCTTGGGGGCATAAAATTAAAAAAAAAGAGAGAGAGAGAGAGAGATGGAGAGTGAAGGGGGGGGGGGCAGTTTTCCTGGACTGGAGTGCATTTCCACCAGGTCAAGGTTAATGACCCGCACAGATAAACCTGATAGAACGCCTCACAGCGATGCTCGCGACCTTTGTCCGTCAGTATTAAGGAGCCAATAAATTACAGCCGTGACTTTAAGTGACATTGAAATTTACTCGGCTCTAATGAGAGGGAAGAGAGAGGGAGAGGCGGCGGTGGCGAAGAGGGGGGTGGTGGTGGTGGTGGTGGGGTGGGGGGGGGGAGACGCAGAGCGCGAGAGGGAGCGGGCGGCGCGGCTAATGTGGAGGTTTGGTTGCAGAAAGAAATCACTTTTCCCTGATTTTATCCTCCGCCATAATGTCACGCTCGGTTAAAACAAGGCTCCTTCCTGCATTTCAAACTGCCTCTAAAATCAAAACTGTGGCAGCCTCCGTGTGTGTCTGCTGTCCCAGATGGCTGCAGCACCCATGAGTGCGTACGGACCACAAGGGGGCAATATTTGCATTGTTTGTCTGCATCCTCCCAGGGCTCTCTCTCTCTCTCTCTCTCTCACACACACACACACACACACACACACACACACACACACACACACACACACACAC
>JAUESF010000070.1:1840279-1851735 GCA_032274765.1 Malacoctenus tetranemus | reverse complement strand
ACACACACACACACACACACACACACACACACACACACACACACACACACACACACACACACACACACAGAGGGTCTCCAGCATGAAGCAGTGAGGGTTGAGCTGCGGGGGGAAAAGATGGGCGGCCTGAGCCGAAAAATGACAGTGCGACTCTCACCTACCGCTGAGCAGGCCGGGCTAATAAGGCAGCCAGAGGAAGGAGCCAATCTGGGCTAATTACAAGCTGAAATTGTATTGTGAAGACTGTAATTAGGAGCTGCTTACTGAGGTGATCTGATGATTAACTGCTGTATCTGACTGACCTCCATCATCGGGGCCGCGATGACCACGGCAGAGCGATGGACCCGCGGCGCTTCCCGACGCACGGCGTCGTGCGTTCGCGCGTGCGAGACTTCCCTGCCGAGGTGTCTGGGTGGGCGGGGCGGGCCGTGGCGAAGGAGGGGATTTAGGCAATAATGGCTACAAGGTAAACTAATTAGGGAAAGTGCTCGGAAGGTATCGCGCGGCTCCCGGCAGCTGTGGCAGCTCCGAGCCCAGTGCCAAATCCTCCATACTGGAGCAGCAGTCAAGTGGAAAATTCGAGCCTGACCCCCCCCCTCACTCCGGCTATTAATTGGCAGGAAAGGCTAATGACACATATACATATTCCCACAAAATTGTTCTAATTGCTAATTTGCCCAAGGAGGCAAGTTTCCAAATCAAACATGACTTCAGACTGTGAGAGAAGGAAGGGAGGGAAAGGAGGAAGGAAACATCTCGCCTGCGACTCCATGTGTTGATTACAACATATCGAATGTCTGATTTCTGCCTGTGCCAGAAAAGTCAGGAAATTAGCATTTGTAAGATGATATTTTTGTTGTGACAGTGCTTCCTCGGTGCTCCGTTTGGAGGAAACATGGGAGGAGGAGAGCTTTGTTTCTAATCTGCTTCCCCCTGTTTGGTGAATGAAAAAAAATACTTATAGCCAATTTACAATTTATTCATTCAAGAAATGTGAGCTACCGAGGCTAAGCTAAGAGGGAGCTCATCCCACAAGGGGCAGGTCCCTTTCATATGTGAAGCAATTGCAAAGGAAGATGAACCGGCACCCTAAACAGAAATGATTCAATCCGAGTCACTGATATTGTCGAAATAAGTGAGCTGTATTGACGCCCTCTGTTTGCAAAGAAAACTCCCACCGACTTCATTCACAAATTTTTCTTTCCTTTAATTTCATCAAGTCTTATTCCACCTTCGTGATGCATTCAGGGAAACGAGCAACGTCTATGTTTTCCCAATCTCCAGTTTTTTTTCTTTCTCGCTTCCCAAGTCTTCACAATGTCTATTTACGTTTGGCAGGCTGAACTCTGCCTTTTTTTCTCTTTGGCACCGCCCCCCCCCCCCCCCCCCCCCCCCCCCAAATCATTTGGGTTTCTGCGGGGGATGCGCGGACGCCGAGTACGTCCTCACGAGAAGCCGCGGCAGCGAGAGGACGCGTGATTCGAAGCGGCGAGCAAAAACAAATTACGCCGGTGGGGGTTTTGCGTGTTTCTGACACAATGCTATCAATAGAATGGGGCTGCGGTGTTGACTTCTCTTCCTTGTGGATTAGCGGGCTTTGTTTCATGTTTCATCCATATTCCCCGGCCATAAACACAGAGAGGCTCCAACAATGGGCCAGACAGGCTGGTAATAGCCTCGCCTTTGTTTGCCTCACCATTTGGGCTCACTCCAGCGCCGAGACAAAATGAGACTTCAGACTGAAATTAATTAAATGGTAATTGGTGATCTAATTATACTGGCTTTGACTCGGCAAGCTGCTAAAGAAAATAAACAAAAAGTCCCTCCTTAATTATGTATGGCGTAAAAGGTCAGATTTCTGACAAGAATGCTTAGTGACACCGTGTGCAGACACCCACCCACCCACACGCGCGGAGGCAAACACAAACACACACACACGCGTGCACGCACGCACACATACGCATGGCTAATGTGGCACATTTTGTTTTGATCCTTCCTCCCGCAACCCCTCCACCCCTACACACCCCCCCCCCTCCATCCACCTCAGAGGAAGAAAATGAGTCCTATTCATTTGACGCTGTGAAAGCACAGTATCAGTTTGTTTGTCTTTAATTAGAACTAAATGTAAACCAGGCGGGTTCATCCGAGCGACGTCGCCGTGGCGGCGGGCTACTTACGCGCGCCTCCTTTATATGCAAGCGCACACAACAGGAGAGAAGCAGGACCAGCAATTACTGGAAGGACTTTTATTCATCTGGGGTTTTTTCCCCCCTCCTCCTCTGCACTGTTTGCTCCCTTTCCAGCTGACTTTGGGAAGACTTTTTTTTTTATTCTGCATCCTCCACCTCTGGTGCTCCGATCACTGCGAACGCCTGGGCGGGACCTGCGGGCCCTGACCTGCGTAACTCCTCCGCTCACCCAGCCTCGGCCAGACATATTTATCACAGCGCTCCGCAGCGCCGAGAGTCTATTTATTTAAATAAAAAGCCCAGCTCGCCCCTCTCGAGAGCGTTAGCGCTGAGCTCTGACACAGCCGTTCTCAGGGGGTGGGGGGGTGGTGGTGGTGGTGGTGGGTGGGGGGAGGCCCCCGGGGGAGAGGAGAGGTAGAGGACTCAAGATGCTATCAGCCGCCCTCACCACTTTTCATACACAAATGTCGGCGTGTCGCAGCCCTGCTTTCACACTCTAATCTACACAATCGGAGCGCGTGTCGCGGGTGCAGCTTCGATGCTGCGCCCCATTGTCGCTCTGTATCTCCCGTGGTTGACCGGGCCGCGCGTCAACGGCCGCCTCCCCTGACTGTAAATAAAGTGGCCCGAGCTGAGGGACAGGGGACTCCCGCGTCTGTGTGCGTGAGGCTGCATTCGCGCCCCGCAGTGAAATGATCTCTGCTCATTTGGCTCTCTGAATGAACTGTCATGCGGACTGAAATATGGCGCTGAGGCCCCCGCCCCTTCAGACACGACAAAACAGAGCCGACACTTAAATGCCATATGTTAAGCCTTTGCCCCTATAGGACGGGGATTAGGCAGCAGGCTCCATGTCACGGGTTTTACACCCAGACTGATAAGTATCATGTTTAGAGTGTGTCAGGAAGATAATGAAAGAAAGCTTGTGATCTTATTGTTCCTACGTTGTCTTTTTTTTGTGAGAATGTTTTGTCACAATCAGAAAAAAAAATCTCTTTCTTTGCTCACTTTTGAAGAAAAAAGAGTAAAAAATGACACCAAGAGTTTCACTGATTGGTTCAGAAAAATGTGTTTTCAACAAATCTTTTAACTCTCGGACTGGTCTCTGTTCAGATGTGATATTACTGTAAACTGTCATTATTTAAGGACAACGGAGGGTTTGTCCTGACAACTGTTTAACCTTGTGAGTCAGGACTGAAACATCCTCTAGGAAACATCTGTTATCACCTGAAATAAAGAGCAAAAAAACCCCAAAACTGAAGTGATTCTCACATGTTCACCTGAGAGGAATGCAACCTTTTTGTTTGTTCTGTGCTATATCAGTCGTGAGCAACATTAGTCCTCATCAGCTCATCTATGGCGTCTCTTGGCATTATCCTCAACAGTCTTGCTGTAAGACTGAGTTTCATTTTGTGCAAGAGGAAAAAGCAAAGATTCCCTTTTTAATTTGGGCTTTTTGCTGCAATATTCTTCTTTTTACATTCCTCTGCTTTGACATATTTTCCCCCCTTCATACTCCCAGACCGACACACGAGGACATGTGGCTCTGAAGGCGAGACGGGGGCCCATTACAGAGTGCGCATCCAGTTCATCACAGACACCAAATTCAATCTGGGATGTCAGCAGATGTGGTCCAAACTATATTTACCGCCTCCCTCCAGAGAACAGCTGTTTTTATTTAGCAGATAAATAAGAAGATGGAGGAAGGGATTAATGAATACACGTGTGCCAATTAAGACAAACAAAAGGATGGGGGGGGGAGGGAGGGAGGAGGGTGGAGGAGAATGACAGGGTTGCTGCTCACCGGCTGAGGGGTGGCTTTGGGCTCCGTGGACTTGACATGAAGGTGCGTCATCATCGCTTGCAGACGCTCTTTGTCTTTCGCTAGCTGTAATGAGCAAAAGAGAAAACATTAAATTTTTCATGAACGCTCACGCCGGGGAGAGAAGAAGAAGAAAAAAGAAAATCTATTTCTGTACTTTTATTAATCCTGCACACTCCTTTGTAGTGGAGGCACCTTTTAGAAGGAGCCTGACGCGAACAAATCGATTCCCTCTCCCCCTGTCGGGGCCGTCTTAATTATTTGTTTTTCAAAACGCTTTTGGAAGCTGTCAACAAGTCGGCGCGCCGCGCGCGGAGCACGGACTCCGCTCAAGGTGAGGACGCCGCGCTGCCGTAACGAGCCGGCGCGCCTCGCTACCTGTCCAAAAGTCCGCGCTGTCTAAGCTGCCAGCTGAAATTACGGTGACAGGCTGCATGCAGAGGGAGGGGGGGGTGGGAAGCGAGAGAGAGCCTGCATCCCGGCTCCCTCTGGATAACACGCCACTGGAGCGGAAAGAACAGCACGCCGGCAACGCCGCGACGTCCCGGCATCGTCTGAGAACTGCATCCTGCTGGAAACGGAGGCTGCTTTCTACTCGTTACCCTGTCTTTTTTTTTTGGAGGGGGGGGGGGGTGAGGGGGTGTTATGTGGCCAAAATGTGACTCATACCAAATATACAATCTGGATTAGATGACACCAGGGTCGGGCTGTTTTTCCTCTTTGCAGTCAGTTTGCTTTAAAGTGCCTCTTTTTTTTGTAAAGTGAAGGGTTTGGTTTAATTTGCTTTGCATTAAAAACGGCCGCGAGCGTGTTGACCTTTAACCCGAAGCTGTGACACAAACACGTGACTAAAAGGATGACGGCGAATCCTAATGCACATATTTGTCTTTACTGTTGGACGCAACGGACATTAAAAGCTCACTCGTGAGGGACGCGACGGCATTAAAAAACGACCGACTTCTGCATCGACGAGCTGCAGTAACCTTTTCTGGTTCCTTTCAGCTCGCTGTGCCACGCAGCACCCCGCATCCACGCCACCGCCGCCGCCACCGACTCATTTCGCCAAGTGTTTTATTGTTGGTGCCAAACAGTTAAAAGTCATAAATATCTTTAAAACCCAGTAAAATTCAAAATGTAATTATCTTCTCTACTTAGCCCCCGGGCCCGTTCATATATCTTTTCCTGGCTGTCATGCATACATAACACATTTTTAATGGCTGGTTACTAGCAAATGTACAAAATTATTTCTTTCTGCTGCACCCCCCACCCCCATCCCTCCACAGCCCATCCACGAGTGACCCTGTGAATGATATGGGGGTGCACGAGGAGGGGGGTTCGGGGGGGTTACACGGGCTGAGGAAGTGTCGGCAGGGGGAGACACATAAATATTTGGGTGCAAACAGCGGCGGGGGGACAATACCTGCAGCTCCAGCTGCTGGACGACCTGCATCTGCACCCGACACTGGGCCGTGCTCCTGTCGTCCAGGGCGTGCTCGTTGTTAAGATGCCTGGAGAAACAAGGCAGGACAAACAGGGACACGTGAACCTCGCGTCACCACAGTTCTTTTTGCAGCAGCTCTGAAGTTCAAAATCCTGTCGTTCTTTCAGCAGTGGAAATACAAATATATAGCTGGATTTCAATTTACTCATACATGAGTACATTTTTATACCAAGTAAATTTATAAAAGTACACCCAAAGTGAGAATTAGAAAGTAATACTATAAGAATCCACATTGTTGTAGCAAATCAGCACTTTATGACAAATAAAACTCCTGTTTTTTGTGCTTGTACTTCTTATGTTCTCTATTGTTTTTGAAGGAAAACATGCTTCAAATGAAGATACCCGACAAAAGTAAACTTGATTCAGTTCTTGCCACTGATGATGCAAATAGATGCATTCTAACCTGCATCATTCATACCTGAAATGATTTTAAGATCATTTCTTTTATGACAGTACTCGCACCATGATAAGTATAAATGTGATGTAATGTAGAAATGTAAGAAGCAATGTTGCATTTTTTGTGTGAACACTATTTGGTGTAAAAGTTTAAATTAAAAAAGTAGATTTGTTTATCTATTCATCTGCATTTTACCTTAGTTTATTTTCATCATTGTTAGATTTGTAGTTGGTTTTTTCTCTTGAAAAACATCTATTTCATTTGTTTTTGTCTCATTTTTGTAATCTTGATGAGCTCAAACCACTTTTACTTCTCTTGTCATTTGCAAAATAAAATAATGACATGCTTCATTTGTAATACTAAAATGTTCTTTACAATGAATCACATTGCACTCGTCTGCCCTTTGTGTACTCTTGTTTGTTTAAGCGGCACTGTCGCGTCTCGGTGGCACCTTGTCAGTCACGAGTGAAGCATGTTGGATCGGACCGACCGGTTTGAAAGGTGCCTCGCACAATAAAGGCCGGCTGGCTGATTGATCATGATGCAACCCTGTAGGTGAGTGCGGCGCGCGGCGCGGACGCCGCCTGGCTCCCATTGTGCCCCGGCCGGCGTTCTGCAATGATTACACGCACAAAGTCTGCCGAGCAAGAAGAAATACTTCTTCTTTTTTTTCGCTCAATATTTCATGGCGGTCATGTCTGCTCCAACTACGGCTCGCAGATAAGAGGGATGATTGAAGAATTTCAGGTTGGATTCCTTTGCTGAATTATGCACCAGTGCCCTAATGCCATTTCTTCTTCTTCTCCTCAGTGCTGGCTTTTCTTTCGCACACACCACCCCCCCACCCTCCCCTCCATTATTTTCTGTGTTTTGACTGCTAATTATATCAGTAAAAATTAAGAGAATTCAGACGGAGGCCGGAGCCAAACTGTAGAGGACAACAGGACGAGGAGATGGGATCTGTCACCAACTTGAATTATGGGTATAATTATGCCTGATTATTTCATACAGGGGGAAGATGTTCTCTTTTTCCTGTTCGTTTATAACTAATCTAAATAAGTAGCTCGCCGGGTAGCAGACAGTGTGTGTTTTTTTTTCCTCCCCTCTTTCTTTTTCCTGTGATTTATATAAAATGGTGAAGATAAGGTTCATGAGTGAAGGAAATATGATTGGAGGAATTTTATCAGCTGCCGCATGAATTACTGTTTGAAAATGCTTATGCAGGGGCATTTCATTAATCATTTAATCATAATCCGAGCAGGATGTTTGAACTGATTTCACAAATACCCTTTCATTTCACTACTTCATTATGCTCGCTAATGGATCCAATATATTATATATATCATAAATTATATCACATCTTCGGTGACCATGTAGGTCACTGTCACCAGGCTTGTCTGTGTGTGAGTGTGTGAGTGTGTGCACAGAGTGGCGCCGGCAGATGGGAAGAAGGTGTGTAACGTGCGTTGCCTTTTTCATACACATTCTTCTTTTTTTTTTCTTTGAACCATCTCTCTCTCTCTCTCTCTCTCTCTCTCTCTCTTTTGTCGTTTGTAGCAAATCAAAAATAGCTGGAGCGCGACCTGCCGAGGCACCGCTGCAGTGATGCACCCCCCCCGAACCCCCCGATAAATTTGTAGCGCCACTGCTTTACGTTACAGACAACACGTTTGTGCGTTAAACAGCACGTTTACACTCAGAAAACAGACACGCGGGAAGGGGGGGGGGTAATTGATAGGCGCTCTGCTTGAAATATGGAAGCCCCAGTTCTGCTGCGCTATTTTCAACCTTGAGGTGAATGATTTAAATCTTCATGGGGGGGAAATGTAGACCCCCCGCCTCCCCCCCTTCATCTCACTCTGTCTCTCTTTTCGAGGCTTTTTTTTTGGTGTTTTTCATTTTTCTAAATGACCAAGATATACGTTCAGCACTTTGGTGTTAATTATTGTGGCAAAAAAAAAAAAAAGGAATTAGAAAAGCAGATTTGAAGAAAAGCCACTAACACCCCCTTTTTTTTTCTTCTCTCCGTGGTGCTGAAATCAATTTCTCGAGGCTCTCCATTTGTTTCCAACAAATGCCCGTTTAATTAAGCGGGGTCGGGGAAAAATGAAACGGGTAAACATTTCAGGACATCTTACTAAATTTCAAAGAAGGGAAATAATAGGTGAAGACGGCTCGAGTCCAATTTAAGCGGCACCGGCTGAATCTGCAATGAGGGGCGGCCTACGTGAGCGGCTTTGGAATTCCTCTGTTCAGAGGAGACATGCTTCTTTTCATCCTTTGTTACATTCCACTTTATTTCTTCTAATGACATGGAGAGTCACAGTGCATAATTAATAGGAAATGAAATATTCAAATGGCCCTAATGCAGCCTTGAGAGGAGTGTCTGGACACAGGAGCAGGGGATACAGGAGGGGGGGAGGAGGAGGCGGCGGCAGTGGAGGAGGAGGGGGAGGTTGACATCGGGGGAGGCTATGAACGTTGGCATGTGTCACTTTCTGGACTTCAAATGAAGCCACTTTTAAAAGCTCTCTGGCATGATGACAGAGCCTAATGTAAATTGCCACAATAAAACAAGTGCAACAGATTCTTCATGCAGGAGGAATTTTTTTTTTTACATCTCACTTAGTTTGCCCGAAATTTCGGGTTTTTTCTTCTTTACACCGTTTCTAATTACATAGACTGAAGCCACAGCTTAAGGCTGTCTCAGAGGAAGCTTTATCTGCACCACTGCTGGCTGGAATTTAAATTAAATGCACACAACTGTACAGGCGTATTTACATTTAAAACGTGCTGCAAGAATATGCATCGGTTTCCATCCAATAAAAAAATGCTTCTAATTTCTTTCTTACAATAGATTTTCACTAATTTATGACTGAAAAATGTTACGCTCGCTGTTGCATCGTACGGTTGGATTTCCTGTTTCGATGTGAGTCTGTATTAGTGAGATTCACAGAGCAGGTTAAGCTGCATAAAGGAATACAAGAAAACAGAGTAGAATGAAATACAAGTGAACAGAAATACATATGATGAACAAACTTACAAAGGATAATCACAAAGAATAAAAGAGAAGTAAACAAGCAGAATGAAGAAAAACAGCTGAATGAAATTTTACACAAAAAATTACAGAATGGAGTCGAATAAGACTGAGAACAGAGTGTAGAACAGGAGAAAAACCAGAGACAAAATAGAACTAAAGAAAAAAGAATGGAATGAAAAAAACAAATCAACAAGACAGAGTGAATTTGATTTGAAAAGGAAAAAGAACGAAATAGAAGAAAATCAGATGTAACAAAGTAGAACATTAGTTAGAATTTAAAATGACAAAAACTTAAGGCATGCGAAATTTAAACAATAAAATGAAAAGAGAAGAATCTAAACGTAGAACAGGCTTGAATATAAAAGAGAGGAACAGAATTAAACAGACTCGACTTGAAAATTACACCAAAAAAATATGATCACTAGAAAAAGAACGGGGCAGAATGTAATACAGCTGAATACAGTAGAACACAATAAAGTAGATTCCAACATAATAAAATCCAAATGGTTTCTTTGTGTTTGTTTCAGGAACAAAACGTTGTTTCGTGGCTTATTTAGCAGCAGGCAGGGCTCGATTAATTAGGAAAAAGAACAAGAATAAAAACAACAATAGTAAAACATGGTGAGTAAAGTAGTGAGGAGGGAGTGACTGAGGTGAGCTGGAGCGTCTGGGACAGACAGACAGTGCAGCACTAGAGGGCACTGCAGTGTTTTACTGGCTCTGACCTCTTGACTGGACACTGAGGAGAAAAAAAAGAAGGTCCTGACCTCTTGTAAAAGAAACAAAACAGGCTGTGCTCACAACTGGCCCCGCCCACTCCAGCGTTGGGCCCAAAGAACAGGAACAGGGATTTGGTGCCTTTTTTTTTTTCCCTTTCTCTCCCCTATTTATCGAGATAGAGCGTGGAGGTATGTAATGTTTTCTTTAAAAGATAAAATAAATACACAGGCAGTTTAAAACAACATTTCAGCCCTGTGTTAGTTGTTACTGTTGGCATGCGGGGCTGCAATCTGGTTGACGTTAGCGTCCTCCTCACCTTTCCTTCTGTCTGGTACATGGTACAGCGTGTTCTGCTGACTGCACGCTCAGCAGACAGACGCGCGCTTGTACTCTCAACCTTCGGAGACTTCTCCTGCGCGAGGCGCTGCGATGCCCGCCGTCTTTCTCCTTTGTTTTTATTTTCGATTCTTTTCGGGGGGCCCGCGGTATCGGCTTGCCGGGGCTCTTTTTTTTTTTTTCATGTGGAAGCGCTTAAGGGTTTGAGAGTTAACACCTTGGTGAGCTGCTCGCACTCTCGCCTGCTGTTAAACAAAGGCGGCTTTGTGGAGACTCTCCCCCGAATGTTTTCTTAACATGTTCCAAGCAGTTGGAGCAGGCAACTAAAGTAAACAAGATGTTGCCATGATAAAAACACTTGTAAAAACAGAGCCGAGTGCACTTAGAGACGTTTTAAGGCCGAGCCCGGCCGGGCGTGCTGAATTTAATTCTCCTCCGTTCTATAAACAAAAGGGTGAGGCGATGTCAGAATACAATAAATAGTGATGGATTTAGGAGGGGGGCACTCCCAAAGTTGAGATTTTTGTGTCTGTGTGTGAAAAAGATGCTTCGAGGACCTGCTGTCAGGAGGCTGTTTATTAAATTAGAATAAAAATATAAACCTGACACTGTTGAGTGGGTTTTTTTTTTTACTGTCCATTCAATTTTTTTTTTTTGCAGGAAGCACGGCGAGGACCCTGAACTTTGGGCTTCCTGGGAGTTGCTCTCCTGCTGCACCTTCCCCTTCCTGCGTCTGCGTGGGGTGGGGGTGGGGGGTGGGGGGGAGCTGCGTGCTCGCTGAGTGCTTGTTTTAGGATAATGGAATTGTGTCATATCTTGTTTAAAGTGCGACTAATCCGGGGTGACAGTGAGCCATTGATCTGCTGCCACGGCGCAGATGTTTCTATCCTCTGCGTAACCATGGCGCTGTTATGTGTTGGATTACTGGGAGCGCGCTGCACACAGGTTTGATTCGTAAACCAAGGGGGTCCGACTCAACCGAGGGGATGGAGGGGAGGGGGGGCAACGACCAGGTGACAGTCGACGCACTGATAAGAACAGGGAACACTGACTCAAAGACTTCATGAAATAAGAGGCGCGTTTGCAGAGTACTACGTTGTGTCTTCAGGCTACTGTTCTCATTCTGCGCCAATTCACTGTCCGACCTTCCTGTAAAAATGCTCTCAAACATCTGATGAGTCATTTCACACTTGAAAGCGCTCACTAATGTTCACCCAATGGTCTCCCCTGCACCAACACCAGCGCTGGGTTTGGACCTCAGACTTGACCTTGACCTGAAGCAACACATTCAGCACGATTCACCTCTCTCACCGTCAGACTAATGTGGGGCACGACACCTCGGGATTGAAACTCAATTAACTGCAAAGTTATGCTCTCACACACACACACACACACACATACACACACACACACACACACACACACACACACACACACACACACACACACAC
>JAUESF010000070.1:1802034-1813768 GCA_032274765.1 Malacoctenus tetranemus | reverse complement strand
GAGGTGAGAGGAGACCCTCTGCACTGTGTCATCTTGTCCTGATCCCACCGTCTTAACCTCTTTGGGAACACATGTGCTCCTCAAGTGCTGGGTTTCCTATTTGAAACACACTCCAAAGCAATAACGGCGCTTTAGAGGAGGAGGAGGAGGAGGGGGAAGGAAGAGAGAGAGAGAGAGAAAAAAAGCATCTTTCAAGTAAAAACATGTTTGAGTGCGGGAAGAATAAGAGCAGCGAGCAGCTGGTGGCTGACTAGATCACTGCTCAGCTATTCCCCCGTCTCAACTCTGTCCTGCCTGCCTGCTCCAGTACAAAGCTCAGACCGTCCACCCCCCCCCAACCCACCCCCCCACCCCCGTGAAGGATATCCCAACAAGCCGAGGGGCTCTGCAGGCAACACTGCCCCCCCTCTCTCCGTACACCCCTCTCTGGGTACACGGCTAATATCTGGTTGCCTATGTCATGGTTTAGAAATGACAGGTGCTGGCAGCCCCTCGCCTTGACAGGCCACTGCACAAATAACGCCCCTGCCTGAAAGGGCTAATGCACTACTAATGAACAATAAATCAACTTTGATTACAAACTGTCAACCCAATCAGCTCGCACTCCAGCTCTCCCAAACTGCGGGTCCCCGGTTGCACAGCTGCACGGCATTACAGTGAACGCTGCCCGGCGCCTCCTCCTCCTCCTCCTCCTCCTCCTCCTCCACTACAGCCACCACCTCTACCTCCTGCTCCTTCCCGACCATCTGATGGTCACTCCACTGATGCCCGCCGACAAAAGTTTCAGCACGTTTAAGTTGAATTGATGCAGTGAAAAAAGACACCAGGCCGTTCAGCAGGAGAAAGCCAGTAAAGTTGTTCGCTGTCAGATCAGTTTAAAGTGACCACAAACTTTCCCTCCTAAATCTGCCTCCTTTTGTTGGGAGCACACACACACACACACACACGTGCGTGCGCGCACACACACACACACACACACACACACACACACACGTACGCGCGCGCACACACACACTCGCATGCTCAACCCGCTGTTGACACACTCTGAACTTTTCAGGGAGATACGAGCGATGACATTCGGAGTGACAGCGCGTCTCCGCCGTGGTTTGTGGTGACGGTGTCAAATATAGAGCCGTGCCAGCCTCCGTCTTGATTCACTGTGACACCACGAGGAGGGGAAGAGGATCGGTCCAGGCCGTAGCCCCGAGAGCAGCCAACGTCTGACCTACGCTCCCTCAACCTCAGAGCAAAACAGGTCATCACACAGCACAAACAGTTAAACAGCCGAGAGCCCGGAAAAATGGGAAGCTTTTTAACTATGTAAACGTGTCAGCCGGGGAGTATTTGTCATGAGAAAACTGTGCGAGGAGCAGACTACTGTCGAGAGACAAGGCAAACCTGTCTGAACTTTCCATAATTCAAACAACACCACATCCTGCTTGACTGGTTGGCTCACTGTACGCAAACAAAACTGATAAAATACCGTTGAAGGAAAGAAAAGGAAAAAACAAAACAAACAACATTGACACGTTGCTCATTCAGAAACGACCGTACAAAGTGCGGAAAACTGTTGCTTTCACTCAGTGGAGAAAAAGCTGAGTTTGTGACAAAACATCCAGCAGCACGCTACACATGTAAACACAAGCAGCATGCAGCTCTGCTCTGCTACACACACACAATACTCTCTCACACACACACACACACATTCACACAGTAAAGCTGAAAGAAACGACATCAGGACGCATCCGTCTCAACGACAAAGTAGCTCGACTTCTCCGCTCAGACAAAGTGCATGACAAAATTAACCAATTACAATGATAAGACATCACAATAGAAGCCCAACAAACCCCCCCTTTTCTTCCTCCTTTTCCCAGGTCAAATTAAATTGTCAAGTTCTTTTTTTTTTCAGTTGTTGTTACACAAGAAAGCTGGCAAAATCACAGAAATCAATCATATTGACAAACCTGACAAACTCCATTTAGCTGGCAGGGTAAACAGAGTGCCGGGCCACGCGGTGTGGAGTGAAGCAGAGCGGAGAACAGAGCAGCGAGGGAAGGAGGGAGAGAGTGAGTGAGTGAGAGAGCGAGAGAGAGAGAGAGAGCGTGAGCGAGAGAGAGAGGGAGGGAGAGAGAGGCAGAGGCGCACGAGAGCTGGCAGGCAGGCGGGCGGGCGGGCAGGCAGGGAGGCTGTGAACAAGCGCTGCTGTGCTGTGGAGTCTCCAACCTTCCTCAGGATACAGACAGATTGCACGCGCAAGGTTGCTCCCCGGCTGACAAGATACAAAACTATCCAATCAACCACGCCCTTCTCCACCAATCACAACCAGCCCTCTAAACATAATCAATTCAAATGGGGCCACACAATAGGGAGCCTGGGGCTGGGCTGCAGGTGAAACCATGCCTTTGTGTGGGGGCCCCTTTAAAAAAAAAAAAGAAAGAGGAGGAAAAAAAAAAAAGCACAGTTGACGGCTGTTAACCCTTTGACCCCTGCCGGGACTCCGGCCGTGCTGCAGAAACAATGGGAGCTTAAAGAAAAGAGGCCCTTTAATTAAACAACAGATAAGTAAACACAGCTATCCAGTGGAAAGAAAGAAAAACTGGCCTCGCTATCAGCCTCTTTATTGTTCTGCTAAATGGAATTGTTTACAGTGGCCGAACAAAGACACAACTCATTTTGCACGCTGAGGACAACAAACGCACAAACAGTTCACAGCCTTTGTATTGCTTTCCTTTAAAAACTGCCAAAGAGATAAAACCCACTGATTTTGAAAACATTGGTTTTTTTCATGGGAACAAATTGTTTAGTCTGGTGTATGTTTTTATGGCTACATTATAAAAAAAGTTTGACATCTCACAGTGAACATTTCCTTCACTTTTCAAACACTTATACAACAATTTGGCCGTAGACATGCTTAAAGCACTTCCACTAACAGCTAACATTACACCCAGCTAGCAGCCCATCCATCCAGCTCCATCCCGATGAGAGCAATTAGCTGTCATGATATCATCACACTCTTTTAACACCCGCGTGCACTCAGCGGAGAGCCAACGAGCCGGCGGAGGGGAAACAGGACCCTGCCACCTACTGGCGATCTCTGTGAACTCACCCGGAGAGGCGCCGTGGCAGGACGAGAAAGACACCCCTCCAAGACTTTCACTCTCAATCACTCACTCACTCACTCACACCAAACCGTCTCCCCTTTTATTCTCAGGTGCCGCTCACTAAAGTTTCAAGCTTCAAAAATATACGGAGAGGAATAAAAAAAAAAAACTGCGAGTGAGACCTGCTGTTAGTGGAACCAATAAAAAAAAACACAGCAACCCACTTAACAAAGAATTAGAGGCAAGATTAACACCTCACTTTGTTAATTATCATGACAATAAACACGGAGCAGGGGAACAGAGCTCCAACACGCAGCTCATATCAACAGCTATAAAGCCTTTGGCCGAGGATGAAGGAATGTTCACGGGATGCATTCCAGTCTGCAAACACACTGGTAAAATAAACAGAGCGCCTGCGGAACAAGCCACCGCTCTCCTCTGCTAATAACTAACAATGAGCTGCGCCGAAGCCCGCCTGACCTATATACATTATTGACTGGGACACCTCCAGTGTCAAACGTGACAATTCCAATACATATCATGGTGAATAATTAAGTGGAGAGGAATGGACGGGGCTTTCATATACAGTTGTTTTTTTTTTCATCTGACATGCTGAAGACAGCACACACACACCAAAAAAAAGAGCGAGTGATGGAACGTGCACGAGTGCGTGCACAGAGTGGTTGAGGCTACGGCCACACTCTTCTCCTCCCCCCCCACCCCCCCGGCACACTCCCTGGGGTGGCATGTCGGCGTATTCTCAATAAAACACCTTCTTAGCAGTAATAGGCCACTGTTCTCATTTCAACGCTCCCAAAGGCCTCATGATAAATTTAGCAGACACACAGTTCAAGCTTCCCTTCTCACACACTGTCTTTCTAATCCATTGCCTCTGCGCCTGCACCATGTAAAATAATTACACATATGCGTCGATGTGATACACACGCTATATAGATTTTTTTTTCCTCTTCCTCCTCCTGCGCCGCCGAGAAACATCAATATCCCGGAGGCTTGAGCCGCCGTCCCCTGTGATAGTTTACAGGAGAAGCACTGAGCGATTGTGCTCATGACAGAGTGGATGACATTATAAAATACTCCCATTTCCTGCTCGAGTTAGAGTGAAAGTATGAGTTAATGTCTGGCCTGGCCCGGGCTCGGCTCTCGCTCGGCTCTGGCTAAAGATAACGACTCGGCTCCAATTACAAAGCCTTTCCCAAAACACTAGCGCAGCCAGCGAGTGAGCCGCGCCGCGCCGCCGTGCCAGCCCACGTCTCCCTGCTGCTGCTGAGGAGGAGGGAGGAGGAGGGAGGAGGAAGGGAGGGGGTGGGGGGAGATTGAGGAGGAAGTGCAGGGAAAATACTAAAGCGTGCTCGTTCTTTTTCCTTGAGAGGCACTGGTGACCCCGAGCATTGTCATGAGAAAACAAACACAGTCTGCTCCCCAGTGTGTGTGAAGTAAATCATTGTTTACTGGCAGAGGGAGTCAGCAGGGCAGGTGTGGGACCTATATAAATAACAGCTGCTCTATATAATATCACCAAGGTAAGCATGCTCCTTAGCAGGACTGTAATGTCTGATCTCTCCACAGCTTCTTTCTGAAAACCATCCCGGCAGTTGAAAACACTCCGAGGAGGTCGGGATGCATCCGACTCTTGAGCCGCGTGCTGCACAACTTCCCACAAAGTGTCACCAAACGGCCACTATTTCTGGTGGGAAAAGGGTGATTTGGTGACACACTGACACAACAGAGACAGAGTGCCGCGACACACCCACACAAGTGTCGGCACACAAGCAGCAGACACGCAATCCTCCAGACACACACAGACGTACTCGTAGTGACAGATTTATGAACACATAAACACACGTTTCGATCCCGTTATTACACACTCGGCTGTCATTATTGTAATTTCGACAAGTTTGGTGACTTTAGCCAGTCGGTGGCTGCGTGATGTATTTCCAACGCGTGCGATCAGACCTGTGCAACGCGCTGCTTCTCACTCCAGCACCTGGGAGAGAATGAGGTTATCACAGGGAGCAGAGCGGAGTCGCAGCAAGTCACGGCTGACTCGCTGCGTCCCTCCCGGTCTATTACATACGGGTTTGGTTATTTACTTTTAATTTCAGCGTCGGGGAGCACATTGTTTAGTCAGCACATGTGAACTCAGTATTTTTTTTTTTTTTTTTCGAAAAAATGTTTCCTGGGGTGATAATGCCAGCACGGGTGTGAGTGTGCGACGGAGCCCGAGTTTCGGCACACGCCGTCCTGCTGTGGTTTCTCTCTCTTTTTTTTTTTTTAGTCAAAACAAGAGCGCTTTTGGCTTCGAGCGCGATCGATTCGAGGAGGCGGGGGAATTTCTCTCGTCTTGTTTGCTTATTGATTCATCTTTGATTTGGATTGAAAACAGTTCAAAGATAAAGAAAACAGGCGGTTTGGTCAAAGACATCTTTGTGCCGGCCTGTGGGGCTCGGAAAATACTCAGACCAAACTGCGCCTCCGCATGTGTCAAACACCGTTTGCACTGTGAGGAGTCAGTGTACATGTGAAACGGTAAGTTCACTGAGATAATGGGCCAGATCCTGGCAGAGGCGAGGACGTGCGTCTCTGTGGGTGGCTCTTGTCGTCACTTTTTAGAGAGAAGAAAAAAAAAAACCTCTCAATGTGGGACACGTGCGAGTCTGCAGCGCAGCTAACCGCGGTGATTAACTGCTTAGCTAACCTTCTCTGCGGTGTTATTAAACCCTGTTTGTTAGGCTGTCCTGTTTCCAGCGCGAACCAATAAAAAACTTTCCTGGAGGTAAGACGTCTCGTGAAGCTGCGAGCTCCAAACCAACAGCACGGGGAAAAAAAACAAAAAAAACCCTAAACTGTATCAAGAAGCGTCTCCGGCTTTTCTGTAGACTGGGTGTAGCTGCATGGATGACTGTGATGGTTTACTGTACAAAGTCCAACACAAATATAAAATGCCTCCAAATTACATCCTCGTGTGGCCCCGTCTGTCTCTGGACTTTTTCCTCGCTGTCTGAGGGAGAATACTTTCTCTCCCCGTCTCCTCCCGGACAGACAAAAAGTGAAAATGGGAGTGAGGGAATTGCCGAGCTGTCAGAAGTGCGCGATGGCGCCCGGGGGAGAAAACGGCATTGTGAGCCGATAGCTTGACTCGACTGCACCTTGCATAGCTGTTAGTGTTTATTAATGCTATGGTTGACTGTGCAGCCCATCCATCCTTCCACCTCCTCTGCAAAGGGCGTGTGAATCACTCCGAGCAACACACGCGGGCCGACATCAAGATGGAGTGCGCGCGGATGACATAAAGATACAACAAATTTTAGAGCGCCCGTGTGCTCGCGTATGACTGAGTCGGGCGGAGGGCCGACTGCTCGGAGAGGAATCATCAGCCCTCCCATGAATAGAGGGTCCTGGAAATGGTGGAGTGGCTCGCTGCTCTGTGACTGGAGTCAATTCGACAGTCATCGTTCTGGCTGAGAAAAGAGCTCCCAAAACAACTACCCCCCCCCCCCAAAAAAAAGGCCCTCCCCCCACCACCACCACCACAACTCTCAGTTTAGCTCTGTGGAAGCAGGACAGATGACTTCATTCTGACAGGATTATCCCAAACCTGGTTCCAATCTATACAGTACACATAATGCATTTTTACAATATGACAAGGAAAACAAGCAGCGAAAGAGACGGCCCCGCTCCCCGGGTCGTGTGCGCGGAGCGGCAGCCCCCGACGCGGCGCTGATCATTCCTGACAGATTGGATCACCTCAAAGCGACGCGCACTCTCCAAAATGAGATTTCATTACAGCATCACCTTGAGACGTTTTCTTTTTTTTTTTTTTCACAAACACAAAGCGATGTAATGCTTCCGAGGCTCACACGCGCAGAGCCGAAGAATTACGGGATTTCACAGCTGAAGACACTCTGCCGACTGACACGTGAGCTGATGTGAAGGATTCTTCCCGAGAATAAAGGCGGCAGCAACACATCCTGGAGGCGAAACGGTGAAAAGAGGAGTTGAAAATCTCTATTCTTATGAGGGACACACTGAGGAAAAAAGATTTCCATGTTTTCAGTATTTTTCCAGAGACATAACATTGTAGATAAAAAAACCACCCCTGTGAGTGGATGCTGAGCAGGACAACTTCAGCTTATCTCAAAGACAGGAAACAGCTTGCACCTCCGAATCTCAATAAATAACCTTTGATATTTATATTTGTTTAATCTGCACACAGACCAACATGTACAAACAAGCCGTGGTTTTATGGGAGAGATTTATGACCCGACTCTCCTCGTCTGCAGCAACTCCCCCGAATCTGCCGGCTGTGTGGCGACAGAACAATGAGGACGAGACCCAGTTGGGGTTATTTTGTATTTCTGAGTGACGAGCGAGCCGTTTCCTCCTGATCTCTGAACATCGTCAGGGGTCGTCCTCGTCACAACTGAGCTTCACTTCCACAGAGCTGGAAACTTTGCCTTTGAAGCACTGGCTCCCAATCAAGAGGCTGGGTGGCAGCCTCTCAATTGGGAGAGGCTGAGTGGATTTTCAAGGGGGGGGGAAAAATCTGACTTGCGCATGTCCAAACCACAACATGACACTCTCCGATCCAGAGTGAACCAGGAAACGGCCGAGTGTTTTTTATTTTGAAGGCTCCTGCTTCCGAGCATTGGTGAATATGGGTGTGTCAGCCAGTGGTCGCCTTCACTGTCTTGTTTTGGAAAATCAGAGCCGGTCTGCTTTTTCTGGGTTCGAGGGGAAAAAAGAAGGATCTGCTCCTTCATCAGATGGTGGTTTTATTCTGGTGGTCTTATCTAATGCACTGATTTGGCCGGGTTCTGGTGTCAGGAAGGGATTCTTGCTGACCTTTACGAACGGGGTTACGACCCCCCTGGAAGAGGCCACTCCACAGCTGATAAGACAGGTTCACACTGAGCAACAATTCATTACTGATTTGCAGCTATTCTTCTCTTCAGGGAACCTTCAGTAGAGAGAACAGGTGGGCGGCTTTACTGGAGCAGTCGGCTTCCCCCGAGCTCATCCACTTACTGAGAAAAATGATGAATTTTTTGACTCATCTGACATTATCACCTCAACCCCACATTATTGTTGATCAATGTGTAGTTTTTGTGCGCTGCTGAACCCTGTGGCTACCCCCAATAAAACGGCTGTCAAAATAACTGAAACTGCTCCTGTTGACAGTCAAACCATGTCTTGCAATGACTCTCTGACACTAAGGTGCCAGCGCCAAACATCAAACCCCTCACCCTGTTTACTGATCTATATCTGCTCGCCTCAATCGCTGATTGTGTTTAAACAACAGCTATCTGGGCCGTTTGTGTGACTGCAGCGCCTTCCCTCTGTCCCACACCAGTGAACCATCACTTATGGCCACGCAGTCCGAACACAGAACATTAACATCCACAGGATTTGACCTGAGTAGTTCTTTTTAGACATTTCACAGGGCACAAATGGATGTTAACTGCTTCACTGTACAATACAATGAGCATGTGCAAAAAGCTCATGGCTCTACTCAACCTTTCTCTAGAGTTTTGAAGATTTTAGTGCCTGTAAAAAAGTGACGTTAATAGAATGTAGCTCCTGATTGGTCAGGGGGTGATGAAAATAGACGGGTAGAAACAGCAAGTCATTCACAAGACTTTGCTTTTTAAATGCCAGTAAATTGTTGTGTTGTTTTTCTGTCACACCCGCGCTGAGCTATTCAAACCATTATAATGGACAACAACCAAAAGCAAGCAAAGACCAGACGAGGAGACGAGAGCAGACGAGTTTGTCCCTCAATTAAAAGCCCTCTGTATGTTCTCATTCAACAAGCCCGGTCCCTGAAATTGTGGAATTTCTCCTTCCGTCGACACTCCAAAGACACTTTATCTACATTGAAACACACGGCTTCTGTCCTGGCCAGGTGTGCCCTTTTGTTCGGAGGATCTTTAGCTCATAATAACCCGACCAGAACATTAATCCAGACGCGGGCTGGCTGTCACCTGGCCAGCGGGCGAGCGCCGCCGCGCCACGCTGGACCGCTGGCCGACTGGGCCGCGGGAGCACCTCGAAATGCTGCCTCAGATCAGCCCGCAGCACTGGCTGGGCTCCAGCTGACAGGCTCTGGCCTAGTGCTCTAATGACTTACAGATTGGAGCGCAGTGGTATACATGTGTCAGGACAATGCCACGGGCCCACTGCAAGCACAGTAGGAGAGGGAGAAGGGGGACAACGAGAGCCGGCGGCTTTCTCCCCGTCCTGTCATACCGAGGCTTGGCCCCTGGATTGTATCACATCACGCCCCCCCGCCCCCCCTTGCCTTCCTGCCAACCCCACCACCACCACCACCCCACCCCAACAGACCACAAATGAAGGATGTGAAGAGCAAACGCAGAAAGGAGGGGTGCTGGAGAGGAGCCCTCTAACTTAAAAGGCTTTCATCCAGTAAACTGAAAAGACATTATCTTTTGACCTGGAGATGCCCTCGGTGAGACCATTCACCGTGGTGTGAAAACAGCAGCAGAAAAAAGGCTCGGAGAGAGCGAAGAGAGAGGGAAGAATGAAGAGAAGCGAAAGACACAAGAGTGGACTGTGCCTTCACTGGGTAATATAGTAGATAAGAGAAACGTCTGTTGGCATGGTTTTCAAACATTATCAGCGGATTCTCTGCGCCTGACGAATAACAAGCGATGCACCTTTGACACCATGAAAATGTTCAGTCCAATATTTATCAGAGGATCGCGAGCAGTGTTCCTCATTTAAAATACAAAGCC
The DNA here is from genome assembly GCA_032274765.1 of Malacoctenus tetranemus. NCBI lineage: Eukaryota > Metazoa > Chordata > Actinopteri > Blenniiformes > Labrisomidae > Malacoctenus > Malacoctenus tetranemus. The sequence goes on along the minus strand of JAUESF010000070.1, from coordinate 1,803,894 downwards.
AGCACATAATTACAATAAACACAAAAACAAAGAAACGCGGCACCGCCGGAATCTGTCAGCGTCTTTGTTTGGGCAAAAACAAATCCCAGCACACTCAAACTTAAAAACAACAACCAAAAATAATGTAATGACATGTCTGAATTATGCCTTCTCAGAGGTGTTTATGTAGTGAGGGAATGCAAATTACCCAGTTAGCTTCACACTCATCTGCTCTTGTAAGACTACTTTGTACCACGTGTTGTGGCGTGTTGAATGGACTTTCTGCAGTCAATCATCAAAGTTCAACATTTTAAATGCCAGGAGCACAAATACAAGTTATCATGACAAGACGAATGCTGTATTTATCCAAAAAAAAGACAAGCTTGAGATTTTTTGCAGTGTAGCTGCTAATACTTGCATGTGACTGAGGACAGTGATTCACAACTGTAACGGAAGTCGCAATTTCACATACTGTACCCTTGGGCCAAACCTCAGAACCCAGAGTAAAAAGCCTGATAAACCTCAGTAATAAACAGATCTATATCTCTACACCAACTATTCAATTCAAGTTTGAGTCACCGTTGTGTGTGTTGAAGACCCATTCAATGTCATTCAAGCAGCGTCCACAGGGGGACTTTGAGCTGGCTGCTATCCACGCGTCACGCAGCAGCAGCGAGCCGGTAACAACCAATCACAGACAGTCCCGGACAGGGAAACAAGCATAATCTGGATATTACACTGATAGCAGAGGCACCATGTTGACACAACATCCACTGCCCAGCTGAGTGCCACATAATCCCCCTGTAGGAGGGTGGATGCACACCAAGGATCCCTTTAGGATGAGGTGTAGTTAACCAGCCGGCCTCGTGCGCCGGCGCCACAAAACGAACAGGCTTCCCCCCGCTCCCCTCCCCGGCGCTGGTGGACTATCAGCGAGGGTCCGACAGTGTTGTTCCTAATTACCTATTTCTCCACTCCTGATCCTGCGGCTGGCATAATTAGTTACCTGGGGCTGCAATCCAATTTGAAGTGATGACAAGAAAGTGATCCATGAAAAAGTAATAAGTTAAATCCAATTTCAGCCTGCCTCTAATTAAATGCACATGGAACTAATGAGTCAAACCCTACCATTTCACTGATAATGGTAATTAGCGGGGTGGGAGTTGCCGGCTCTCGTCGCGCGTGCCGCTGTAGGTGCGAGGCGCCGGGAAAAAGGTAAAAAGCGGCACGCATTCTTTTAATTACACGTGTCATCCTGTCAATGTAATTTACTGGCTTTTTGACCAGTCAAGTATGTTTAGCAGCTTTTTTTTTTCCCCAGCATGCACGGCAGCTGTTTGTGTATCTGCTATGATTAAAAGGCCTCTTGGCTGCTGAGTACACAGCATCTTCATCCAGAAGCAGAGTCAGAGAGGAGGAAGAGAAGGGCTGAGGTTCGGAGGAAAGGGGAGGGGGGAGGGGGGGGTTCGCGGGGTGCTGTCGTCGGCGATATAAAACCAAAGAGCCATTTAATGCTGATCAAGGATTCTGAAGCCTGTTTGACTCATATTTTTCCCCCCTTCTATGCGGGTCTCTCGCTTTTTTTTTCTCCTTCTCTTTCTCAGATGCCTCATGTACACAGCGCTTCATTATTTTTTTTTGACTTGAATGAGTCGGAAAGTGAGTCACATCTCCAAATGAGTAAAAAATGAAAAAAAAAAAGTCTGTCCGTGCATCTCCTCGTGTCTTAATAGGAAGACCGCAGAGATGAATGGAGCCTCGTCTGCAGATCAGGTGCTTTTATGAGGTGTCAGCTTACTACACAGCCTCATAATTGTTGGATCACGTCTTTTGATGACCCAGTCCGGCTCAACAGAGAATCATTATCCAGGCCGCGCACGC
>JAUESF010000070.1:1735284-1754187 GCA_032274765.1 Malacoctenus tetranemus | reverse complement strand
GGCAACAGGGAGACAAGCCCAACCACCCACACACATCGGCCCCCCTTCCTCCCCCGCTCCCCCCCCCCTCCTGATAAATAACTTAACACGGCAAACAGCGGCCCATCAGTCAAGCTACACACAGCTAACAGAGAGACGGGGACAGAGATCGATGGAGAGATACAGACAAATAAAGAAAGACAGAAGGAAGGCGAGAGAACAGAGGGGGCACCGAGGAGGAGGGGGGGGGCATTGTAAGGGCATCTAACACTGGAGAGCAGATAAATATCACATGGGGGCCTGAGCCAAGCAGCATGGAAGGCCAAGTACTGTAAGGCTGTGAAAGGCGGCCCATTCTGCCGAGCTGTGACATTTGTTTCTTATTGTCTAAGTGGCAGCTGAAAGCGCCCCCCCCCAACCCGCCAGAGGCCCCCTCGCCTGGGCTCCGGCCCGGCTTTTGACAGGGAGGTAACCATATTAGGACGTGTATGGTAAAGTAAACAATAACATAGTTGCAATGAGATGGAAATTTTTCAGCTAATGGTGTTTGTCATTCCTGTTTTCAGTGCACCGCGCGGCCCTGTGTTTTTTCTAGCCGGCCACAGAGACTTTGTTTATGAAAACAACGCAGGAGCCAAAGGCTAAAACCAGAGCAAGGAAGGAAAAAAAAGAGGAAAAATGAGGGGGGTGGGGAAACTGTAAATAAATATCAGTTTAAAAAATGCCTCCACCTTTTTTCATTTGATTACATAAATAAACCCACATTTGGGCAGAAATAGCCGTTGAGCTTTTCAGTCCCTTTCAGCCTGTGAGCACGCTGCGGCTGCTCAGACTGTGAAAACTCTTTTTCCTCTCCGCCGTGGCCTTCTAAACACCTTCATCCAACAACCCGACTCTGTCTACAGCACAGAAATCTCAGCTCGTAACATTTTCTTTGTCTGACTGCAACAAGAGAGTCAAACACCACCAAAAGAGACGGTCAAAAATGTGACACAAGCTCTGCTTTGGCAACACGACGCCTAAAATAGCACAAGTCACAATACATCACGAAACTGTTTTCTGTATGTAGTATCAAGAAACTTACAAATAACCCACTTTGTGACCTTGATTTCTGAATCACCTGCCCATGGGACAAATCATTGATCTCAGTTCATTTATTGTATATTTTGCTGGTCAGACCGTCCTTAAACAAGGGGAAAAAAAAGAAAGTGTAGACCAACGTGCCAAATTGGATTTATGTAAATTTACGTCCCTTTCACCTGAGAAAAGAAGGAAGAGATCTGAATTTTCCTCATCAAGCTGAATTCTGGTGAACTCTGACACATTCATTTGTCCTGCTGACCAACAGAATACCATGTTGACAGCACTGACCTTTTAGAAGCCACCAGAGCGGCCAAGTCCAAAATATGTAGGAAGCCATCATGGCTCATTAACAGTGCTGCATTGTTCCCTTGGATTCACAGCCTTTTCTGTTTGTAGCATTAAATGTTTCACAGAACGGACCTGGCTGCAAACACATGTAAAGACTGACTCGTGGGTGCAAAAGTCACTTTACGGAGCACAAAGAATCCTAAGAAAGGACATGATGACATTTCCTGCTTCTTTCAAAATCTGTGAAAACCTTGAACTACCTTTGAACTTTCACTCAACCTTTTCTCACAGAAAAATTTTCAAAGTAAAGTAGTCATCAAATCTCACAGGTATTGCTGCAATGTGCGGATGATCGCCAAGGTGCAGGTTTCATAGTAGGTGAAATGCTCGTTCTCAAGAATCACTCAATACGCTTACATGCAGCTTCAGGAAACTGAATTATGACATATCAGTAGTTTCATGTATAGCAGTGCAGCTACTCCTGGAAGAACCGAAACTATGGCAACCGAGATGCAGACGAGGCAGTTTGGGACGGACGAGAAACCTACCTACAGCAACCTACCTACGTTATTTTACTTGACTTGACTACTGCCTGCATATAAACACAGCAACTCGGGCTTTCACAGGCGCTTTAAGGCCAAATATCCATTTGTACTTAGACAACACGACGTTCAGACTGATTTGAGCTTGTGTACGAAAATATTCTGCTTCAGCTGCACTTTTTCTTCTTCATTATGCGTTCAACATCTTTTAACATTGTCCAGACAAACAAGTTGGTGAGTGGCAACACAATCGCTAACAAGCCGTGATATAAATCAGAGCAGGGCGGACAACTCTGGACTGAATGAAATTAACAGAGCTGTGTTTTTCTTGTGCCTGGGGTTCAAAGGCTCCGCTTCTTGTTCGTTCCTCCAGCAGTTTGAGTCAAACATGGCCCGCGCTCTGCTTTATGTTTCTCCTGGTCACTTGTTCTCCTCCACCGTTCCCTCCTTTCGCGCTGCCTCTGGCTATCACGCTATCTTTTCCAGGTTAGGAGAAGGCGCGACCGCATGTTTGTGTGCGAGGGGGGGGAAACAAAGACTGTGATTTTTTTTCGGCCAATTCCTGCTGACTCAGTGGTCAGCGGTTCCAAGAAAGCAAGCGAGGTTGACCTCAAACCTGTGATAAAGCAAAGTTTCTCCAAGCTTGCGAAGCTCCGAATGTCCTCGTACGTTTCCAATCGTCACAGGACACAAGCAGGAAGCAGGCGTGAGATTCCTCCACTTCTGTCCTCTACACATGTTGACGGTCCCTGTTTGATTTCTTTTCTTTCTTTTTTCCACCCACCCCTCTCCTGCTCTCGCTGGCTTTCAGCCTCATTCCTAATCTCGCCCCCAAAAAAATGCAAGCTGTTTATTTGTGTGAGGCTGAAGCCATTCCAATAAGTAGCCCCCACCAGGTGCTTTATCCCTAAAAGGGATTTGTTTTCTAAAATAAACGGAGAAAGCAAAGGACTGCCAGAGTGATATTTACCATGACACCAAGTGAGTGCAACAAAGTCAAAACCGTCCAAATAACAATCGCTGAGGCTGGCGGGAACTTTTTGGCAGCTCTACTATTTTTTCAACTCCAATTAGATGTACTCGTTTTGTCGAGAACATCAACAAAGCACAAAAAATATCAGTCCAAAACAATGGAGACAACTCACTGCCTGGACACAAGCAGTTTGTTGAACTGATCAAATGTTTAACCATCAATGTTTTTCTTTTAGTTCTCATCATCCGATCCAAAGTAAAGCAAACAGAGTGAAGCTGTTTGCTAATGGCCGAAAAGTTACTCTTATGGTTCATTGTTTCCCTTAGAGAGAGAGTTCTTCTCTGAAGCTAACCTAACCTATTCATTTAGATCTCTAACCACACACCCAGGAACGGTGGTCTACTGCGGTGTCACCTTCAGGGACCTGATGGGGATTTCAGGGGGCTTGCCCACAGTGGTGATGAGGAGGGCGGGACTTGCAATCGCTTTCACCTTCTCCAAATCAATCTCTTGATGGTTTGGGGCCTCAACCCAGTGGCTCTTTGATCACAATTCTGCTTCTCATCTCTGGGGCTCCATTGGAAATTAAACAACTTTCAGTCATATAGAATCGTGAACACACACATTTTCCACATGTGCAACCAAGTCCTTTTGTTTCCTGTATCGTTTCCTTACAAACGATCCAACATCTACACTCAGCTGAGCTGCTCATCCCACAAATGTCTGCTTGAAACCAAATCTACAGCATAATATATATCGGCAGAAATATCGTTAGTGTGGAGAAATGCAATTTTCTGCTCACCTATGTTGAGTTCTTTTGGCTGTAGCAGCAGCTTCTGTGGGGTGTATCATTTTTGCTCCCGACACACTGACAGACGCTTCCCCAGGCTGATAACAAAACCCCCTCTGTGTGGTCCTTTTGTTCAGAAGACAACAAATCAACCCTATTTATTAGTTCTTTTTCATCTTTTCTGAAGCTGAGACACAAGGCCAGAGCTGGGAGGGAAAAAAAAGACAGCTTTGGCACTCTTTCTCTCACTTGTGTGATTTTCTTTTCATCTCGGCTGTGGGACAAGTCGCCTGCGAGATGGAATTTGCTTACTTTTGTCGCCTCAGTCAATCTGGCGCGAAGTCTCTGTCACGTTAGCCGTCTGCACCTGGTAGCCGGCTGACACTATCAAAGCTGCTCGCCCGCAGACTGTGTGCATGCGTCAATATGTTTCGGAGCGAGAGAAGACGGGACTGTGTGAGGCTGATAGAAAAATAGATTGAAACCTGTCAAATGCTTCCCCCCCACCCCCACCCCCCCTCCAAAGAGATATTTTAAGTAGCTTCAAGATCCCACATCTGCGATAAGAGTATCAGCGCGATCGTCCAACCTCACAACAAAGAGCGATTCAGGTGAGGGAGGTAAAAGATGCTCAAGAGAACATAAGGATGTCGCCTCCTCGTGTAACACGCTGTATTCAGCATAAGCCATGCATGATACCACGCAACCTGTTTAGTCTGACAATACAGCGGCGGGCGATCTGCCAGAGCGCGCACTGATAGCAGCTGATGCAGCCAAGGGAGCAGAGCATCAGATAGGACCACAGCAGGCGGCGGTGGCGGCGGCGGCCAGGTAAGGGTGTTTAGAAGCCTCTGACACATCCTGCGATCTCAATCGACAGGAAGAGGCTGCAGCGCGCCCGCCCGAGTCCCCGCCTCGGGCCTCGGCCTCCGCGGCGGCATTTTCGCGGGAGGGACCGATAATTTTTCACTTTCACGCTGCCTTGCATCTATTCTGCCTGTCACTGTTTTTAACTACAGCAGATAAGAGAGAGAGCGCGCGCGCCAGAGAGAGAGAGAGAGTAGATTACGGCACTTACGGCGCATGAAAAACACAGCAACAAAACTGCCACCGACAGAAGCGTTTAACTTTCCTGCTAGAAATCTCCCCCATGTGGCACTTTCGCTACAGCGAGTTGTTTATTATGTTCCGAGCGCGGCATAAGCGATTAAAGGAGCTCTTAAGAATCAAAGTGTTATAAATGCATGGAAACACAGCCGGCTGTAAATGCCACAGAATTAGAAGCTTACCAAGCCTAATACTAATACATGGCAATTTTCAGCTTGATGCTGATATAAAGAAATTACTTTTTTAAAGTAAGCAATAAATGCAGTCAGGGGGAGCGATTGCAGGGGCCCTATTTTCATCCCGGCATAAATCTGAGCGCGACCTTTCAGTGGGTCCAACTCCTGAATCCACTTGTTTATTCTGAGCACTTCGATGTAAAATAAATAAATAAATAAAGAAGTACATTAAACAAAGCAACTTTAACTGCTGCAACGAAAGCATTCACAGCAAATGATGGATTACAAGAAACTGCATGTTTGCATGATGTGGTGGTTCTATCTCTCTCTCTCTCTTACACGGATTCATGAAATTCAAATGAAGCCGGCATGAGACGATAGCATTTTGAAGAAGGAACACGTCTTGGACATCTGAGGACTGTGTGATTTTTTTTTTCTGGAGGGGGGGCGGTGTTGTGAGCTGAATGTCATCAGGTCTGAATAAATTGGCCCAAAAAAAAAAAAAGCGAGACACACATGAGCTGCAGCTCCATCACGCAACAAACAACTCAAATACACGAGGCAAAACTTTCCTGCTGGAACCCTGAAACATCCAATCACTTTATTTTTATTTGGGAGACTTTTTTCCACGTAAATAGCTCATGTATAACATTTTTTTTAAACTAAACATCCCATTTCTCCCCCCAACCCCCCCACACACATATGCCCTGTTTGACTCTATTGCGCTTTGAAAGAGCTTTAAACACCAAGACATATTAATCCCGTAAGCTGCCACGGGGATTTCTGCATTAGTGATGCAATCAAAATCACATTGGAAGCTTGTGTCAATAATTAAGCTGATTTCACCACATTAACATTAATTACACAACCATTTGGAAGATTTCCGGGGCTGATCTTACATCTGGAGCGGGCCGGCTGAGGGGCCCTGCTGGAGTGGACCCGAGTATGTGGAGAATGCACTCCAGATAAACTGCACTGCGACGTGAAGCCACTGTTTCCACTCGCTCCCAGGCTCTGTTTTCCAGCATGTGCGGAGGGGGCCGGGCACCGGGAGCAGTATGGGCTGTTTAACAGGGGGCTGCAATGAGGGACACCCTCTTGCAAGGGTGAGAAATGTAACGAGAAATGATAATGACACTTGTGTTCCTTTGTCTGTGTCCATGAAGAAGCAGAAGCAGTTCAAATGTGAGAGCAGCATCGTGCATAACAATTTGATTTTCACAGAAAAAAATAAAATCCACACTGACTGCCAAAAGAACCTTCACGTATCCATCGCTCTCTCTGAACATCTCTTGTAGTTGCAATACTTACTGCAACCACTAGGTTAAAATGCCTTTACTTGTCCATGCTTCCTTCTTGCGCAATCAACATCTATAAATCTATTAATTATGTCGCCACCATCCAATTGCAATAATGAGTGCATTGCCACAAATGTTGCAACAATCCCTTTCTGTTTTTATTTCAGTATCTAACGCTTTGTAAGAGAGAGCTCCATTAGTAGCACTGGCACCTGGAAGGCCATTCGATTCTGCAAAATGGAATTATAGTTCAGCGTAAAAACCTTCGGAGCATCTTCAAAGAAGTAATGGTTGATGTATCACATTGCTGTGATGTATAATGTTTCCTTGAGACATTGCTAGCGTGCTCTTACGCTGACCACAGTGTGATGTGACAGCTGCAATAACCACTCAGGGTTTTCCTGTAACACAATTAAAGTCTTTTGGAGGCTTGTAACAAAAAAAGACAACAACTAAAAACCTGTGCTGCTATTCTTTAATGAGTCTGTGGACTGGACATAATTTGTGGAGATGATGCGTATTGAAACCCAAGATCAGATCGTGAGTCATGAGGAAAAAACAATTCAATGAATAAAATTCAGAAATCTTTCAAGTGTGCCGGGGAATCGATACACTACTGACAAAGACATTATTGCCATATATGAGTGTCTGACCTTTATTGTACGACACTTCCTGTGACTGTGGTCAGATGAGTCAGTTTTTGGGGGCTCTGCATATTTTTTCCCCTCACTTGGTTTTTTTGTGGTAATACCACAAAACAACACATTTTGCTGGGCAAGAACCACCAAAAGAGTCCCCAGAACCCCTCCAGTACAGCTATGTGATAGCTTCTTAGCAGAGGACTGCCTGAATATTTCATATCAACTTTTCAAAAAAATGTTGCTCAGTGCTGAAGCGATACAGATTGTAGAGATTTTTATTTGCATAATGTTGGAGCAAAAGTTTTTGAGCAAAGTACTGATTATATTGTGAGAAAAGTGAGGGGAAAAAGGCTCACTTGTTCACACAAGTCTCATCTTACATGGACGGAAGGATAGAGGGAATAAGCCGTCTTTATAAAACGCATACTGTGGTTTAACTGGACGATTATCAACCCAAATACAAGGAGGACTTTTTCTTTTTCCCAACCGTGATACACAAGGAAAACACTGTTCAAACAAACAACACAACGTGTTCCATGCATCTGCCAACAAGTCACAACATGCTCATGTTGTGAATCGGGGAAGAAAAGATAAAACGAAAGACAAAAGAAAACAAGAGGATGACATCATGTGATGATAAAGCTGCAAGAGACAGAAAACAAGCACACTCCTGCTCAGAAGTCGGATGTGTCTTCTCCATGCATTGCAAACAGGCTCTCACACTCACACTCACACTCACACACACACACACACACACACACACACACACACAGCACTGCCCCGAACTCACGAGATTGCTGCAGCCAACAGTTCACACACACAGACCTCCTGATAGGAAGAAATCTAAAGGAGCAGACCCGAGATTATCAACCAGAACAGGGATGCCTGCTTTGTGAATTGCACCCCTGGTAACAAATTAAAACTTCTCCCACCATGCAACACAACGCGACTGTGTGTCTAGCTCCTAACTGCCACCAGAGTTGACCCTTTGCTACTTACCGCGCTACCGTCGGCTGCAGCAGCCTCTCAGCACACTGCCAGCGCTGTGCACCTGTCGATCCGCATGCCCGCCCTCCAGCCCCCAACGTGCACACGTACACAAAATACAGTACACAAACAACCGCGGCCACTGCATACAGTTAATTATTAAGCCAATTCAATCGAGCATTTGCAGACATGCAGGTGACCGGGGCCTGGTGAATGATTGTGTGTTTACCTTCTGTTAGGGCTTGCTTATTTAAAGCAATCTTCAGTTCCAGCGGTGGTCAAACGGCCTCCTGGCCCTGCAGACACAAAATACACACATACCTCTTTAGGTCGATCATTTTACAAGGGAACGAATGAACGCACAGGTGCAAACTCACAGCTGCCCAACTGATCTGCATTGATAAGGTGAACGAGAAGCAATATAAGGTGCTAGAAATCATTACAAAGGATCAATCCCTTGGATTCCTTTCCATCTCAGCTCAGAGCGGACCCCCTTTGTCCCCTTCCTATTGACACCATCGCATGTCACTCGCCTTCCCCCCGCCTGGTAAATACTACTACACTGATGAGGACGAGCTGTAAAATGTTGCGAGCGAGCCGCTTTATTTACGCGAGAAAAAACTTTGCATATCCCTGGCCGTGGCTGCCCTCGGTGGCCCCCCCTGCTGGCGATCACGCTGTATCAGTACCTGCTCAGCTCCCATCTCAACTCCCCTGGGTGGCCCTGATCTGCATGCACATGCACACGGCTGTTCCTTAAACTGAGCACTCAACCCAGGCAAAAAGAGAGACGGGAGTGTGTGTGAGGGGGGGGGGGGGCAAAATCTTATTTTTATGGTAAACTGAGAAGTGACTGTGGGACAATATCTCAGGTGAATTTGAATAAAAGCATTAAAGCATATCCAAATATGAAAGGCAGAAAGAAAGAAAGAAAAAAAAAAGGAGCGAGAACTCCGAGTCTTTGTCGCTCTTCTTTTTGCTGTGTTTACATTTGGCAGTGAAAACGATGGCCGGGTGTTTGTGCGAGTGTATATCAAAAGCGGTGTAAGCGTAGGAAAAAAAAAACAACAAAAAAAGCATGGAGTGCTTGGTTTCAGCATTAATTATGAGCTAAATGCCCTCGTTGAAAAGGCGAATCAACACGCGGCTCACTCTGAACCCTGGCGAGCGGGTTGAACAATCCTCGGAAAAAAAAAAAATGGACCATTCCCACACAACTCCCCCCTATTATTGTGATTCATTACACTTCAATTAACATATCATCAATGGAATCGTAAATCAATGGTGAGTGGTGACAAATGACAGATATTTTCAGTTTCAAACTACTAAACATCATTAATTCCCATCACCTGAAAGAGCCCCGGGAGCTAAATGAGTTTACCCAATGCATAACATCCATTTAGATAAATGTTCCATCATTTTAATGACGGAAAATTTGTATTGGGTAGTGAGGAGAGAAAAAGGCAACGATGGTGATGCTGATAGCAGCTGTACGCCTTTTTCTCAGAGTAATATAATGCCCGTCTTGTAATACCTAAACAGATAATTGTCTCCATTTGGAACAGCACAAGGCTGTAATATTGCCGTTTGGAGCAGTGGGGGTGCCCGGATCGTGGGGTGAGGATAAACAAGCGCATGCTGCTTCACCCGGTTGGGAAAACCGAGCCCATCACACACTCCCACATTGAAATTTTAGGGGAACAGAGCAACTCCTGGTTGAGATAATTACCCACCTAGGTGGGTTATGTGTCTGCTCAGCAAGAGGCCCGAACCACGAATATGAATCAAAATGCAACAATTTCTAAAGACAAAGAAAAAAAAATAAAGAGGGTTTTGTGAGTTTGTCTTGTGTGAGCTTGAAAGGTTGATGTCATTTCGTTGTGTTCGAGCACAAGATGGGACGAGTTCTGACACAGAAATGCCTCAGCGCTGTTTCAAGCCACAGGGGCCCACTGTGACAAGGCCCCTGGTTCCATGGTCCTCTTTGGGGACTTTCTGTGTGCTTCCCTGTGCGAGCGCTGCTGTTGATCTCATTGATGGAGATCATGGTGTAAAAGCATCACTGTGATTGCTCAGTTCTAAAATGATGCCAGGTTTGAGCCTCGTGATTGAGTTGCAGTTACGAATCACTTGCTGATGTGATCTCAGTCACTGGCCTTCACTGTGTAGATGGCATATCTTTTAGTTGTTTGGAACCGTGGTTGAAAATCCATCAAAACTAAAAAAAAAAGGTATTTCTTTGCAGGTGATGTTACCTGATGGAAATCCCAAAATAGGCAGAGTAGCCCAATAGCTGCAAATAAAAAAGCCCAACTGGTGACTTGAATAAAGGTGAGGTGTTGACTTAATGTTGGTGAGCCATTTTGGTTTGAAGTCAGTAACTCATTGTGTGCTTTGGTTTCCTCCCACATGATTGTTCGAAAAGGTTATTTGGCGACTCGGAAGGTCCTTCAAGTATTACTGTGTGATTGCGTGTGTCTTTACTAGCCCTGTGTTGGACTGATGACCTGTGTAGCTTGTACCTGGAGCTATTGCTAACATCAGAGGGCATCATCTCCATCCCTAAACCTGAGTTAGAGAAAGCGGGTAAAGGAGCTGAATGGATGGATGGAATGTGATGAGGCTCTTGTGTGGATAGCATGACCGTCAGCCTGATACCTTTAGTGGGCCAGATGATCCAAGTAAATGTTTCCATTCTCTATGCAAATACCAGCAGCTTCATTGTGATCATTGGGTGAAAAAAAAAAAAACACACGCAAAACAGCCTATTTACAGAGCGAATGGACAATCAGAAGGGTTTTTTGCAATGGTAATGAACACGCAGTGGTTCCATCTGAGCGAACAAAGACTCATTTCATTCCATCCACAAACCTGTGAAGTGGACTTCCCTATTTGCACAGAGGAGGAGGAGGAGATCTGTGTGTGTGTGGGGGGGGGGGGGTGGGGGGTCGCGGCTTTTACAATGCGCTCTCTATTCCCAGGTATGTTATCGGTGCCTTTGGCTTTGTTGTAAGATTGCGTGTTCAAAATATGTATTAATACCCCCTCCACTGAAACGCACCCAATCCCAACAAAAGGCCAGCATTCAGCGTGGACAGCTCTTCAGCCCCTCTAATGGACAGGCTCTTCTCTCTCTTCACACGGCGCAGACAAAAAGATGAGGGCCCATGAATATTTACCACCAAGTAAAGTTATTCCATTAATTACTCCGAGCACGCTTAATACTGTATCTGTGGCTACTTCTGTGGCGGCTCGTTAATGAACCTTCACACATCATTACCATATTAATTAATGCTCAACTCAATGGTTGTCAATAGGAGGCTGCCAGAGTTTGTCGCGCTGGTTCTTTGCAGCCCATCCTGGATGTTTGGACCACTTAGTATCAGCACCTGAATAAATCTACGCCATCTATTTATCCTGCCGGAGCCCAACAGTGTGTGTTTAAAGGGGAATCAGAAAAGAAGTAGTGTGACTGGTTCAACACTCCTCAAGGCTGGTGGATGAGTATTAAGAGCATTGTGTAAATAAAGAGAGGGCGTAGGGAGAGTTTCAGTTGCGAGGACTCGGTGATATCAATGTACAGGGTCACTGGTGTTTGTTTTGAGGGTGTGTGCAGGAGATTTTTCCAAGTCACTGTCTGAAACACAGGAAAATCTAAAAGCATGACTCATTTCTCAGCAAACGCAGCTGCTTACTGTGTGATCCGAGCTGCTAAAAGGCCCGACTACACACTTATTTTTTTTCCTCCCTTCTTCTTTTCTTCTGGGCTTTTATTAAGGCGGACTGATTAAATGAAAAACATGGCAAAGTCTTGTCAAGACTAAAAAGTCAGCATTTGGAAAAAAGAAGTGAAAAAACAAGCATTGTTGGGATTTTGTTGTTCTTTCTGAAGTGATTGGCAGGATCCTGGCGTTAGATTTTAACACCCACACAGGCTGTAAACAACGGCACTTTCTGACACGCAAACAGACTCAAAAACCCACCAATTAAACCCAACTTCAATCCAGCCAGCCCTTATTCTGGATGCTTTTTTTTATGCCTCATTCCTCTTTTTTTTCTCGAAGCTTAAAAGGCAACAGTGCAGTCTGGTGAATGTCAGGCCTGTCTGATCCCCCCAGATTCTGCGGACCTGCCCTCACGTTTTGCTGAGCTAACAACAAAGTACACAGAGTGCACACGGAGAGCTTTGCTGTCTTAATACCAAGGAAGTGGATTTTATTTTTTTCTCCCACTCGTAACCCAAAACAAACAAGGCCACGCTTTTTCCTCACGCTATTCAAATGAGCTCAAGAATGCAAAATGTCCAATTGAAAAGGCAGTTAATGCATGCTGCTCCTCAGCAAGCTATTGATCGGAGAGAGAAACCATCGGAAATACGCACTCAGAGTTATTCTGTCGGCTGAGGAGTCATAGTCAGGGCACCTCAGGATCCAGTTTAGTCCGAGTCTCGTACAAAAAATATTTTCTTGAAAGCAAAACAGAATTCTTGCAAAAATGGAAGCAAAAGAATCTACCAAAGTTTGCAATGTACATTTGCTACCTTGCGAAAAGAAAGATGCTGAAATCAACGCAAACGTGCTGCCGCGGTTGATGGATGAATAGTTGTACTTGAACTACAAAACAGGCCCAAACAAAGCAGACTGTCCAAGTAAACAAACTCGCGTCCATTGAACGCAGACCAAACCAGGCTGGTGTGAAGACGCTCCTTGGAGTCGGACTGAGATTGAGGGACTCACTACTGCCACCTGAAGTGCAAGAGGGACACTGCTGAGGGTGTTTTTTCTCATTTCGTACATTTCAACAAAGTAAAAGACATCACCCAAGACAGGAAGTTCAGCCTCAGTTCTTCCCATGCAGCCCTGCACAGCATGGGCACATTGAAGGGGGTGAGCACAGCAAACATTATGCAACCTTATTTTTTTTATAGCCACCTCCTTTTCCATCCTGTCAATTCGAGCCCGCCATATCAGGTTTCCACTCTCGCCCAGGTCGCCGCTCCGCTCCCGACCACAGATCCTGTGCGCTATTAATATCAATAAGCTGCAGATTCCATTTCCCCAGACAAAGACAAAGGGAGAACAAGATGCGATGATGAGTGAGGGGAGGAACTAATACCCTCGCACGGCACCGCCGGGTTAACACTTACTCTCACCTCCAACCCTGCCACACACAGGGAGGAAAAAAAACAGAGCTATAGTTGCACATGTACTGCTGCACGCGCTTTTACACATTTGGGGGGGGGGACTTACATACACACACTCACATGCATGCACACACCTCAGGAGCCATCTACCCCCACATCACAGCAATGTAAATAAATGCAGAGCGTTGACTAATATTTTCACACAACTAACATACATCCTTCCATTATTTAGGTTGTACGAGTGTATAGATCAGGTTTATTTGTTCTCGTCTGGCCGCGTGTGTGTACATAAATACATTCATGCAGATATGCAGGTGTAAGGGGAGTTTCTCTTATTTATAAAGTTGACGCTGGCTTTCAGAAAACACACTCAGAATACAAACAGAACACTAATCAGTTCTCCTTTTTTCTGATTTCACAACTGTTGTTCCACAGAATAATGTTCTGACCATTTACAAGAATTACCCATGCCAATAAATGTGACCCAAATCTAGTATATTAGAAATGTTTCTGTATTAATATACCAAATATTTTTCAGTTGATTAGAAAAGTCCAAAAATATTCTGTATCATCCTCAATGTGATGTGTGTGAACAATTTTCAAGCTTAAAAAGTGTGGTTTTACCTTAAGATTATCACTGAATTCATCAATAAAAACATAAAAGGCAATGTAAAGATGACACAGAGACCAGTGTTTTTTGTTGCCGTTTATCCTCACCAGTAACAATCATCAGTGAACAACTATTTTTTGATTTGTTCTGTTTAAGTATGCTAACCAAAGATGGTCCTTTGAAACCACTTCACCAAGCCAACAACCCTCAATACGAAATCAAAACAAGAGCAAATACTGAATTCACATTATTCAACAATTTAAGAAATAAAAAGCTGCAGACATTTTATTCTTTTCAAAGAAGAAAACTTCTTAATACTATTTGTACACCTGTTTCATCTTCTCAGTCAACAACTACATTTCTACCTGACACGCCACTGACCTAATTCCCAAAAATGCAATCTCACAACACAGGCTTTTCATCCAAAATGGAACTAAACTGAACCCACGCTCAGAGCGAAACCAACTGCGACTAGCACCCTGTCCTGAATCACTCCAAGAACCCACCCACAAACACACACTCATTCTGCACAGTCCTAGTACAGGCAAGGAAGGGGAGGGGGCAGAAGAGAGAAGGTTGTGTAAAGATGGAGGAATCTTCACAGACTTACCGCTCAACAGTTAAACTGACTTTCATCGTGCTGGTGAAAGTGTGTGTTGATGCAGATTCCCTCCGAGTGCCGAGTGTTTCAAATCCACTTCTGAAGGAGAGCAGAAAGCTGGCAGCCAAAGTAGCAGGTATGGAGTAGCTGAAGTAGTGTGTGGTGGTGAAGTGTGTTCACGTGTACGTGTGCGTGTATGTCTGTCCAAGAGAGAGAGAGAGACAGAGGCAGAGGTAGAGTCCAGGCTGCGGCGCTAAGAGGGACTAAAGGTATGTGGTCAAAACAAAACAAAAGCCGGAGCCTTGCTGGAGATTAAATATGCAGGAAGAGGCCCCCGTTTGCATAAACACAAACACTCAGCAAATGAAGAACTGGCACAGAGCAGATGCCTGCTGAGAGCCCTACCTGTCCTGGCCTCTTTTAATTAGACAAGAACAGGCAGAACAAATGAACATCAACACGGTCACACAAGGCAGAACAAAAGGAAGGAAGAAGGAGGGGAGGGGAAAAAAAGAAAAACACTTCCTCATCCGAAAAAAAAGAATGTTTTTTAATGAGGATAGCTGGGAAAATGAAGAGATTTCTCAATCATCACCTGGTAGATATGACTTCTTTTTTACACACACAGAAACATAAAGCAGAAAGTCTGCATACACAAAGTACAAAGATTTTTTTATGAAACTGTTTAATTACAACCTCAAATGCTAATTAAAACTTAAAACACCCAATTTAATTAAGGAAGTGGGTCAGTTTTTGGTGTAGGTTGTCTTTAAATGAGTTCTCCATTAAAAAAAATCAAACTGGCACCTCTTGGTCCTTTCATTCATCTTCACTCTGTTCAGCACAGCTGCCGAAGGGAGACGCTATATTTCTATCAGCTGGATAAGTCAGCATTTCGCTGCGCACATTGTCTGCCTGCTGGTCAACTTGCTCCTACTCTGTTTAAGGCTGACCGGACATAACATTCAATAGATGGTTTAACAACCAGTTTAAACCAAAGTGTTATGTTGAGATAAATTTGCAGCATCCAGGTAGAAAACAATAACGCAGGCGCACTGGGAGTCCACCAAAAGACGAGGACTTTGTGTCCTTTTTAGTGTCCTCCAATGTTTGAATCAACATTAAATATAAGTAGCATTGAGAGCAAAAACAAAATCACTAATAAAAGAACAATAAAAAATAAAGTGAATAAGAATTGAAGTTGAGTTTGGTTCAAAGTTACTCAGGTAAAAAAGAATGACCCACATGTGCTCTCGGGTTCCCTCTTTCTCACTCCCTTTCCCCTCGTCCAGCTATCTTTTAGAGCAGGAATGCAGAAGTGGGTGGTGGCGAGGGGGGAAAAAAGTGATGCAGTCACTCTGTTTCAAAGCTCTGGAAAAAATGAGGAGAATGAGAGTCGAGCCCCCCCAGATAATTCAGAAAGACGATGCTGATCCAACGTGATGACGTGGCCACTCAAAATGTAGCTTTTTGTGCAACTCCTGAATAGAACAGGATAAAAAAAACAAGAAGGAGGAGGAGAAGGAGGAGGAGGAGTGAGGGTAAAGGGAGGGAATGACATGGATTAACTGGAGGAGAGAGAAAACTTGAGTGAGGTGAGTGAGTGAGACAGAGAGGGTAAGATAAGGAGAAAAAGGAGTGCAGCACGGAGACCTCTGGAAAATAAACAGGGTGTTGGGTTTCAAAGGCGAGGGGGACACAGGCATTCCATTGTTGGGGCCAATTATCAGTGGAAAATAATAACAACAGATGGATCCAGAGCGGCCGCCTTGTGCCGGAGCACCCCGGCGCTGGAGAGCAGATGATGAAATGTGAGAGTGCTCTTGAAAGGGGGGGGTCGGCGAAGGAGCTGCTGCCCTACAGTCCCACACATACATACACATAAATATACAGTTTCCCCACACCAGATGTGAACTTCCACAAGGACAGCCCGCTATGTGCTCTCTGGACACCAGGCCTGGTCGACAACACCTCCACGTGTTCAAGTCATCTGGAGTCACATGACGCGCACAGCTCCCCGTGCTGCCGCGCACTCGCCTCTGATCCGGGCCTTTTTTTTTCCCCGCGTCCGGGTCATTCGATTGCGAACGCGTTCAGATTACCCGCGACATGAAGCCAAGCGACGAGGCATCTCTTCCTCCCCGACTCCATTTCTCCCTCGATTCATCTTTGAGCAACTTCCATGACGACCGGCCGGCTTCCCTCCGTTTGATGTTTTTGCGGCGAGCGCTTGCGACGGAGCAGCTGAGGTAGACCTCATTGACTCTGGATTCATTCACACATCCCTCATATCAGCCCGCACACTGACAGGCAGCAGAGAAAGGGGAGAGGGGGGGAGAGGGCGGGTAGGGGGCCTGCAACCTTAAAACAAAACCAATTCTCTGTGTGCCTTGTCAAGGGTGGGAGATGTCTGCAGATAGCAGCACAAAAGATCTGCCCTTCCTTTTGCACAAGAAAAGAGAAGTTTTCGTTTCATTAACTCCAGACTAAAGCGTAATTATCTCCCTATAGACTTTAATCACCAACAGAAGGATAATAGAACAAAAAGCAGCTTCTTCTTCGGTCATTAAAGTTTTTTTTTTTAATGTTGTTGTTCTTTTTTTCTTTCCTTGCCACTTTAAGATGAGTCCATCAAACAAAGCAACAGATTAGCAGGGAAGAAAGAACGGAACCGCTTTTTCCTTTTTTTCTTTCTGAGATCTCACAAATAGAACTTTTATGTGCGGTGGTGCCTTCTTCGCTATCGGGTTGTTTGACCAACTGACCAACAGGGGCCAGAGTGCAACATTAGAGATGTGCTTTCACGGATCAACTGGAAAGGACGGTCACCTCTGTCCCCACAGGACAAAAAAAAAGAAAAAGGACACTCTCCATTCATCTTTGCAACGGATGAATCATTCTTTTTTTTGAGAGAGAAATCATCTTCACAATTAAACTTCAACATTATGATTCGAATGCACATAATCTGCAGAATGATTAAGCATTCGAAATGTTCAATCAGCCAGTGTGAATTACAGCTTCACTGACACTTTTTTTATATCAAGTGGTTAATCCTTCAATTTGGAGGCAAAGCTGCAGTGAAAAGCAGCTGCATTCAAAAGCAGCCAGCAGCACCAGCCGAGGCTGCTACAGGCTCATACATTAAAGCAATCAAGAAGTCAGGTTGTCTTGATAAAAGATCAAATCCATTTGACAGAATCAATTTTCATAATTGAAAATAAAATTCTTTCTTTGGGTAAAAAACAACAGTAATGGAATCATATAAGTAGTTAAAAAAATGTGCATGATATTTTTTTTGTTTTTACAAGAACAAGTTTCTATATATTATCTTCTGGTTCTGTTTCTCTCGATGCAAGATTCCTTTTTTTCCACCCCCAAATCGATCGTTCATCTCAACCTAACATCCAAACAGATCACCATTTGAACCAACATACAAAAGCAGAAGCCTTTAAAATGTTGTGTCTGGGAGATTTGTCTGTACTTCCTCCTGCTTCTTTTAGCATGTTTGTGTTTTATAGCTAAGGCAACAGCTTGACTATATTTTACTGGTAAAACAAATATAGCTCCCAAACCAACAGATGCAGCTGATAAGGAAGCACAATGGGTGTGAGCACCTATGAGATGACATCACTGCAACTTTACTCATTATTCTACTTTATTTTGACATTCTTTTTTGATTGATGTGGGTTCAAAATGTTACATAATGACCCATAATTTAAAGGCACTCCTAAAATGACTGCTTTCATACGAGGAAGAGTGCTCAACTGGTCAGCAGCTGAGCACAGATGTGTCCCGGACCGACAAGGTGACCCCACCCTAATGCCAGCAGACTTGACCCGACCGGGCAAGACCAATTCTCAACCAAAATTGATAGGTGTCACCCACTAACCAGAACTAACCATGGATGTGAAATCTCTAAAGGACTGGTTAAAACTATTCACAAGATGATTTCTATGAATGTGACACGCGAATGGTCGACTCGCGAAGGAAAAATGGCAAGCACACAATGACCCAAGTACCCCAGACATCCGGGGCTACGATGATTGGCCTCGAAAAACAGAGCGATGCTCCTTCAGCCAGCACGGAAAAGATCCGACTAGAGACGCTGGAATGAAATCAGGCCAAAGACCAAAACACCACTTTGGACTTGTATATTATCTAAATGCCTCACATGGCTTGAAGGTGCTTGTGATATTACACCCCAAAAATGACAAATCCCTGGGGGACAGTAAAGGGGGATTTTCTACGGAGAAGGGGGGGAGAGGGAAAAAAAACAGAACTGAAAAACTTTGTCTAGATTTAATTAGCTTATGAGAAATAATTGCCATTAGCAAATCCTGTCAAATGGGGTTGAGGCATTTTGCTGGGGAAAAAACCTCATATTTTTGGACGATGTGGAGACAAAGGGTTTTCAAACAGGAACTGGCGGGCCATCAGCCGTTTAGTGCACTGACACTGGGGTCGAGTTAATTAGACTATTGTCATTTTAATCAGGAAGGCTCGGCGGCCATCACTTCCTGAAAGAGCCAATGGACTTTAAACAGCTGAGGGATTTTTTGTCTATGCATGTGTGTGTGCGTTCTCACGCACATGTACTGTATATACATACTCACGTGTGTGTGTGTGTGTGTGTGTGTGTGTGTGTGTGTGTGTGTGTGTGTGTGTGTGTGTGTGTGTGTGTGTGT
>JAUESF010000070.1:1695472-1720992 GCA_032274765.1 Malacoctenus tetranemus | reverse complement strand
CACACACACACACACACACACACACACACACACACACACACACACACACACACACACACACACACACACACAGGCGATTATGCGGTAAGTATGAGCGCGGAAGCGAGGGACACAAAACAGGTCACTTTCAAATTAATATTCATTAGGGCAGAGTTAAATAGGTGTCCCAGCACCCCCTCCCTTCCTCCTCTTCCCTTGGAAACATATTTAGCATCTGAAACATGGAGTCCCTTGATTAAACAAATAATGACAGACTCCAAAAAAAACTGTAACTGAATCCAAATTAATTTGAGCGTTGCTCTAATTGCATTTAAACACTGCTCCTCCCTAACCCCAGATTGAGTTATTTTTTTAATTACTGACTTCTAGAGAATGAATCCCGCCAGTGTTGATCGGAAAACAAAAAAAAATAGGGTCAATTTTACAGCCTGCTCGCAATGGTTTTCTGTTGTAGAAATGAAGCTGGGTCAGAGGACCCTGCAGCTTCTCTTAAACAGCTTGTTCATGCCATTTGAGCGCTCTGTCACTGGACCCCGGCTGCCCCGTGCCCCTTCGCCTCTGCCTGCAAGCACACGGGGAAAGGAACGGCAAAATGTGTTTCCTGAAAGGGAGGAGAGGCGGAAAAAAAAAATGAAAAGCCCATCCTGCCCCAAGAATCACCGCCGCCCCGCCAGGGCTCGCCGCCGCTGGCCTTTCTGCCGAGACAGCAAAAGTTCCCCGAGAGAGGAGCGTCTGCCAACTCAAACAGGGCCCGTCCTCCTCTCTGCGGGCCGCCCGGCCGCCCATGTGGGCCTGCGCTGGGCTTCCTGAGGGCTCGCTGCAGCTGGAGGACTTTGAATAAAGGTAACGCCAATGTCACAGCTACTGTAAACTTGCTTGCTTGCTCCTGTCAGCAGGACGTTCCCAATCAAAGCAGAAACAACCCCACCTAAAACACAACGCATTGTTTTCTTTCTTTTTTTTTTTTTCCCTTTCCACCGGCTCCAAGTTCCAAACTTCCCACGAAATCACAAAGAGAGCACGCAGGCGAGAGGGCAGCCGCCGTTCCCTCATCCAGCCAAACAAAATGCCAGGGGACCGAGGAGTGACATTCAGCTTTTGGGAAGGGGGGGGGGGGTGTTCACAACACAGGCAAATTGAAAATGATTAGAGTAGTATTTTCTTGTTGAGCGCCTGAAACACGAGAGGAAACCAGAACAATCAAGTCAACTGACTCTTTTTTTCCCTTCTGCTGAATTTAGAAACACTAATTAGTTTAGCTCTCGCAAAGCCAACCTGAAAAACGACCAATTAGAAAGTGAAAATGAGGAAACAAGAGCTTGTCATTTGTGCCGTTTCACTCCCATATACAGTACGCGACCTCCCTGCGATGACTTTGACTCAAACTCCACGACTGCCGGGCTGCCGGGCGAGCTCCATGTCATGCGCGCGCTCTCATCATCTCAGTTTTGTTTGGAGAGCGAGGAGCGATTACAGGTCTGCGCGGCCACATCAGACTCGGGCTGAGCCATGCAGATGTCTGAAGCTCCAGTCCGAGGGAGAGGAAGCAGCCCACCAGACTGACCACAGTGCCAGCTGCTGCAACAGCCACAGACCCACCACGACCGCACCGCTGCCCCCTCACAGGTGCCCTGAGTCGGTGAAATTCACCCTTTCAAGTGTAGTGAAATAAATCCCGTGCAGGCACGCTGTTTCCTTGAAAAAGAAAGAAGAAAAACAAAACGGGGGCCGATAACTTCAGCTTCACCTGCTAACCTGCTGTTGGTTCGTGCATCGCCCATTATCAGAAAAAGTAAGCGGAACACTTGTGAAAATTATCTGCAGGAATTTCATCGCTATTCCCCCGAGCGAGCAGCGGCGGCCGTTTCATCACTGTCGGCCTGAAGACGGATGGGCTGTCAGTGCCTCCCCCCCCCTCCGTCCGACGCGCAGCTCCTGGGCTGGGAAGAGGCTAAAAAAGGCCCGGCCAACGCTTTCCAGGCCGGCGCCTTTTTTTACTGGGAGCAATTCTCAGATGCCAGATCGCTGCCAACGTCCTTGCAGCCAATGGCAGAGAGGCCAGTAAGTTCACATTAACTGCAGAGTGTAACTGCACTGAACATCTGCTCATGAATGAGAGCGCTGCCCACTAACTCAGCGAGTTGAAGCCCACTGATGAAAAATTCAACGCTCTCCTCGCTGGCACGCTTGTTTTGCGCTATTCTCCTGAGCCCCCAGAATTATATTAAGAGAATTTCAGCACGGCCTGGTGTATCTGAGAGAACAGCTGGCGCTAGAAAGGGATCTGCCGCTCGCAGAGAGCTCGGGGACTTCACACGGGATCTGCCTTCTCCTACACCATTTGTCCTTGAAGGAGGGGGGGAAAAAAATCAGTGTTAAACATCCAGGTAAGAAAAAAAGGAAAGCAGGGGCTCCTTTTAGCCGATTACACCATGTTTTGGACAGAGAGTGACCAGTTAGGACATGTATTGGCTGGGAAAGATGGAGGCGACAATAACACTGTTTATCCACTGCACTTTTTTAGCACCTCACTGGAATCCGCTCAGTTTTGGTTATGATCCATTACAAGTCAGTGGATTCCTGTTACAACCCCTCCACTGACATCACTCTGTTAGTGATTTGCAGTCTGTTGACACCATATTTTCAGCTCAGTGTTCTAGCACTCAGTGGGTACTGAGAAGGGAACTAAAAAAGTACCTGTAAACAGGTACTATTATCCAATGGAAAACTCGAAGAAAATCGAGTAGAGGTGAGTGGAGTAGGTGCCAGTGGAAAGGAGCCATCTGTAGCTCCCCCTGGAGACCTGTCCAGCACACGTCTCCTTTGTGTGGTTTGCTTTGCTCATTAGATTGTTAACTAGGTAGATTCTGCCCCCCAACCCGGCAATATGGGCTCACTCTAATCAGAAACAGAGGCAAATCTGTTCGTCGGAGGAGGGGGGCAACAAGATCAAAGACTTTGGAAAGTACGAAGGCAGGCCCACAGTCCTGACCTTCAATTGCTGCAATTATGTGGCTCATAGCTTTTCTGACATCACCGCAGAGACACAAAGAGAGGAAACGTATCAGTGAGAATCAGCAGAAACATGAACGCTACCAGGCTACGAGCTAAGCAGGGAATATCTGTGACACGCGGTGACACAGTCTCTCCTCTGAAGATGATGAAAGAGCTTCTGTGTTTCAAAAAGTCGACTTTAAGGAAGTGATGACTGCGAGCAAACACTAAGAATAAAAGATTACCAAACTCGGTAATTTCACTTCTGTCTTTCTGGAAATACAGTTGACAGATTTCAGTATGTCAGCACACAACACCGAGTTGACTCGAGCGCTGTGGGTTTAATCCTAATCTCAGTTTCACGGTTTCAGGACTGCCGAAACTGAGGTTTTCAATCTAAAATTAGATTACACACAATAAAAACCGAGCTTTCGTGTGTGAGGAGGTTTGTTGGTTTTTCATAAAAAGCACCGAGGCAAATGAGAATCATGGCAACAGTCTCAAAAAAGAAGAGGGGGTGGGGGTGGGGGGGTGGGGGGTCTGTGAATATGATCTCGGCATTGAAAACCAAGAGGATGACTGGGGAGAAGCTCATTTAGCCGCTGACAAATGACGGCACTTTGTCTTCCTGACAAGATCCCTCCTCCATCAAATGTCCGACTTCACATGGAAATAGGAAATCACACATTATCACACTGACAAACAATTACAACCCGTGTCATTAGCGGCAACCCCGGGCCTGGAACCATTAGCGAAAGCACAATGTTGCACGCCGCGCTCGCCATCGGCAGGAACACAGGATGTAGATGAAAAGGCGCTGATAAATCAATCACGGCACAAACAACCTGATGCTCCGGAGTTTGGTGGATCGGGGCAGCGCGGGGAGGGGAGGGGAGGGGAGCGGAGGGGAGCGGAGGGGAGGGGAGGGAGGAAGGGATGAGAGGCGTGCGCGCGTGCCAGCTAAATAAATCACAAAATAATCTTGGGCCATCAAAAGTTGTGAATAGAGATTTATGTGTGTGCTGATGACAGAACAGTGCAGGCTTTATATTAAAAGTCAACACTTTAAAGGAGGTTTTTTTTTCTTCCTCTAAGTGACTTAATCAGATCCTGGGCATTAGTATCTGTTTTAATCCATCTCACCGTGTCAGGCGGCAAATGAAAACGCTGGCCTCTGTAAATATGACTGCTTACTTCTAACACAAACATTGTTGACACCTAATGTAATTTCAGCGGGACATCCGACTGAAAGCGCACCGGGGGTAATATAATGCTCTTAATGAGAATTCCTTCCAGCTTGAGACCTTGGCGAGATAGCCATAATAACACATGGCTTCTCTTTTTTAATAAAATAATTGTTACAGTTATTAAAGATGAATCTCATCACAGTCGAGATGACAAAATAATTCATTACCAAAACCCAGGCTTTAAATAGCTGCAAATTATAAAGCCGCCACCACCACCAACCGCACCCCCCCACCACCACCACCACCAACCCCCCATCCCCATCACCACCCTTTGAAAACACACTCCCAGATAAATGGGTTTCTTGTTTCATATAAATATTACATACACGCTGCCCTTGGAAAGAAAGAAATCACAACTGTCCACTTAAAGAGTGTGCAAATACACAATGAACCTTGTGGTTTCAAAGCCTGAGAAATAACATCACCTCCACACTTGTCAAATGTTTTCTATTCACCTAAAGAATAAAAAAAAAGTCGATGGAGTCAAGTTATAGATTGGATTATTTGTAACACAATATAATGCGGACAAATTGTTTTAAATTTGGGTGGTGTTTCCTTTTACATGTAAATTCTGACATTACAGACGATCCAACCAAAAACTTGATTCTTTCGTTGTTTCATCTGTGTAGGAAGATCCATTTGCTCAAAAAGCGAAACGCTAGAAATACTTTCATTGCAACATGTTGGATTGCTCATATTCTGTTGTTAAAACTTCACAAAAAAAGATATTTTTTGTTCACATGAATGGTTTAATGTGTGACATTTGAAGAATAGAGATTTTTTTGGCTCTCATTAAAGCATGAAAACCCAAAACCTTTAGTTGTTTAGGTCAGAGAGTTGAACATTACTAGAAAGAGACTTCCTGAAACCTGACCAATCAGAGGAGCGAAGAGGAGGACAAACGATAAATATGAGAGAAAAATGATTCACTATAAAGCATTGAACACTTTTGGACTTTAGAAACATGAATTATTGGTAGTAATGAGCAAAAAATAGCGATTTTGTAAACTGTCTTTTCACATTGTGTGATTTTTTTGTTGCTGTGTATCTTTAAATAGTTTAAATGATTGACGCTAATTTTGGAACATAACTTCCCATTAGATGCAGGAGGGATTGTGAACTTCCAGTACAATGCAAAATTAAGAAGGATAAAGGTAAATTTGTTTATTTCCATAAACACATACTATGCAACCCAAACAACCCAAACGTGCTGCTGCCTCCATGATGTTGCACATATTCCAGCTCCTCGTTTTGGACGGCGTTCCATTTCTCTTTGCAGCACCTCCACGTGTGAAACGCTAAAAAGCGTTGGAACACGTCGGCGCAAACTTCCAACGGTCCCTCCTCAGCCCTTCCTGTTCACAGCTCTCCTCCAGCTTTATTTATGTATTCAAAAGAGATCATTTACAGTGATGGCATGGAAACTTCCCAGCATGCCTTTTAACCTGTCGTTTTTCACTCTCTCCACAGCAGGATGTCCAGAGGAAATGCTTTATTAAGATCCTGCCGACATGAAGAGCTGCTGTGACTTACTGGTGCATTACTGTCTAAAAGGCAAAGTTATTTAGACCAATAAAAGGCTAATATATTGTTGGAGTGGAATTACACAGAAGTTATCTCTGCCTTAATAACATCACCGCAACCCCTGATGTTGTTTAGATCAATAAAGCCCATTAAAGTACAGACCTCGAGCGCAGATAAGGCTGCACTGCCACGGCGAAATACTGCACGCGAGCCTCGCAGAGAGCACAGGTCTTTTTCTCCTGCTCACAAAAAAACTGGACAAAATGGGTAAAAGGAAGGGAAAGGAAAAAAAAAACAACACTTCAAATTTAATACCATAAAACCTTAAATTTAATGAAGGTCAGTGTCTGCCTGCTGGAGTCTCCTGGTCTACTGATAAACAAGTAAAAAGATGCTAATGGCTTTTAGACACTGGTCAGACAGAGTGAAGGAAAGGCAGCAGATGTCATAGCAGAGGTGAAGCTAAACTGCTTACACTCTGTTGCTCCATCTCTGTGGGGAGTTTCCTGTTTCGAGAGGGGCTGGGGGGACTTTAAACACTGATTTAAACATATCCATTAAAACATTTGCTGAATTCTCTAAATTTGACATTTCTTTCTTGGATGAGAACAATTTAAACATTTGACACAATGGATTCAATCGATAATCCCTGAACAGAAGGAGAGCACAAAGGTGTGTATGGATATATGGAGGTAATAATATTATGTCTTCATGTTTCCCTTCATGCTGCCCTTATTCCTAACCATGTCCACCAGGTGATGCGCTATATTGTCCTGGACGTTGCAACTGTGGATCGGCCTGATGACCACAGTCTTGATTGACCACTCCCTCCGGGTACCACCCCCCCCTCCCCTCCACAGGCGGCTCAGAAAAAAAAAGAAAGACGACATCTCAGGAGTGTGTGAATGTTTGTGTACGTATAATCACTTCTGAAAGTGCAGGCAGGATTCATGTGCACTTTTAAATTGCAGCTCACAGAGACACCACAGGAAACCACAGGAAGCTGAGTTTTGATGCTATCTCTTTAAGCACATGAAATGACAAACTTGTTTTTTTCCCCCCCCTCATGTGTCAAATGCAGTCACGAGAAAGTTTACGCACACAGACACACAACACAGGTGGTGGAGCTGCAGCGAACGCGTAAACATGTTTTTAAAAAAAAAAAAAGTTGAAAAAGAAAAAGCCAGCGACAGACCTTATAAAGGCTTTCCGCTGCTTTTCACACCTTTGTCTTCCACTGTGTATCCGAGAGGACCACCCTGGATACATTCTGCAACTTTTGCTTGGAAAACTCTCCCACAAATGTTTCCATCATAATTCTTTCATATAGTTGTGTTGGGCTCTGGCTCCTTCACTCATGTACTGGAACAGAAAATCCATCCCTCTCTCTCTTATTTTGTTGTGTTGTGTGTTTTGTAGGTACACAAC
Organism: Malacoctenus tetranemus; assembly: GCA_032274765.1. Lineage (NCBI taxonomy): Eukaryota > Metazoa > Chordata > Actinopteri > Blenniiformes > Labrisomidae > Malacoctenus > Malacoctenus tetranemus. Next base: position 1,713,799 of record JAUESF010000070.1, on the reverse strand, counting down.
GAAAAATCAGGAATCCTTTATTTTTGCACTAACATCATGATGATATGCTAACGGGAACACTTAAGAACATAAAACGTCGTTTGGAAACAGTGTCTGGCCAACGGGTCTCAACTGAAAACGTGTGTCTTTGTATCACCCTTTCCTTCAAGCCAACTGGATTTCAAAATAAAATCCAGCTTCAAATGAGCAGTATCAAAAAATGTAATAAAAACAGGTAATTATTTTGAGGAGATTTGGAGGTGCTTTGACAGGGAACACAGACACTGGGCAGAGCATTCGTCACAGTAATGGGGTTGATCATAACTTATCAAGTAGGACAATGTGATATGGCCTCACAATAAATACACTGCGAGGAAAAAAAAAAAGAGGCGAGCGAGATGAGAAAGATGAGGAAGGAAAAAGGACATACAAGAGAGAGCAAATCTTGGAGCAGCAAGCCAAAGCATAAATAAAGCGTGGCACATCTTTTACCTTCTTCAATTATCTGCCTTTTGACATGCAAGCTGAGCGCAGTGTAATTAACATCTCAGGAGATAATGGGGTCGCTACTCACTGATCAATCTCACACATATATTATCTGCCTTTTACCAATCCCACTGCCTGTTATTCCAGGAAGGAAATTTTCTGCAGCACTCCTCTTTTTTTTTTCTTTTTGGGTGGGGGCATTTAATAAAACTCTGGTAATAGGCCTAATGACTCATCCAATTGAGCTCATCTTCCAAAACATCAATTAGGCTAGGACCCAGCACGCACGGGGGGGCATTGTCTATCACAGTAAATAGCAAATCTTTTCCGATTCATGCCAGAGGTAACCACGCTGTCATCATCGATTACTGGCGGCATCGCAAACAAAGAGCAGAGAGAATTAGAACATGTAGATTCAACACAACCACTCTTTAGCAGTATTGTGTGCAGTAACTGAAAGCTCTGACCTGCAAAGAAAAAAAAACACTGCAACACACAATCTGGGATTTATTTCTCCTTCTCAGTGTTGGCAAGAATCTTGTTTTCCAACAGGAAATAGGCTTGGCTTGCATATGGGAGCAGGCTTTTAGGTACACACTCAACTCATAACTGCACACACTTCAAATCAATAGATTCAATGATTACAAGTTAAAAGAAATGTTTTTATCAAAACTGCTCAAAATCCAAATCCAAATCAAAATGTTGATGTTGGATGGTGTCAGAGGAAGTAGCACAAGAGGAAAATGCTACATTTTAAAAGCCCTTGCTTCAAATTAAAAGCATTGTAGCATTTCCTAAATCTCCCAGCCAGAGACCTGTTTAGAGGGGATCCTACATATATTCTGCAGGTTGGATTAACTCATGCAAAACACCTCTTTATTACCTGAATTTGATTAAAAAAATTAATCACTCAAGATACTGGTAAAGAATCAAAAACCTCTACAGTTAGAATCAATGATTACAGCCTTTTTATATTACTGCATTAAATAAATGACAATAAAATCAGTGCTTCATAAAAACAGATAATGGTAATAGAACTTGCTTGTGTATCCTGCCTTTAAGATTGAAAGTACAGATTATTGAAACTTTATAAGCAATTCATTCATTAAAAGGAACTAGAAATTTTCTCCTGTAACAACTGCAACAAAAGTCCTAAACCCCACCACAAGTGTGATGTCACAGGTAAGGAATCGATGTCCTTATTTACAGGGGATTCACAGTGCAGGAACTTTCTCAGTCTTAAGTGACAAGAAAAACAACCTGACAGCCAACAGTGTGGCACAGCTCACACAAAAGCTCCTGTGTTGTTCGATTGTAAAGTTGATCTGTAAAAGCAGCTGCTGAAAAAAATATGTGCAAACTGGTTGTGTTACATTACTTATCAGTCCTGAAACCAACAATCTCTTCTTGTCACAGCGTCTCTGAACTGGAATAGTGACCCCCCCCCACCCCCCCACCCCCAAACACTCCCTCCACTTGCTGCACAGCGGTTCACCCTCAGGCTATTTGCCAAATGCCTTTGAACAAACCTCAAATCAGCCCTGAGATTTATTGTTGCTGTGTTTGTGAGTCTCTCCCTCCCACATGTGTTGCTGCTATCAGGTCCATCACAGAAGTTGGCAGATTCAATGAAACCCCGTCCCTTGACAGGAGTGACTGGCTGGCTGGCGGGCACGCGGCTCACCGACGGGGGTGGGAGGAGCTTGGGGAGTGCAGGGACTGACACGTGGTGCGTGCGGAGGAGGAGCCACACTTCCACTTGGAGAAAAGACGGGGCTTGAGTGAGGACTGTGCCTCTGCAACAACGGCTGCAGACGGTTCTGTGAATCGAACCTGGCAAATTCAACTCGGATGTTTGAACTTCAACACGAAGCTCAGTTGTCATCGAAAGATGCAAACAGGAGCAGCTTGTGGTGGCCAAAGATGACTTGAGCTCTCGCAAAAAAAAAATAGGTCAATTTCACACTTTCACAAATGCGCAGATAAACACATCTTCAAAGATTGTTTGGACTGCTTCTTTAAAAAGTGGGGCTGAGATGTCAGTGCTGGCTCAGCAGTAAATAAAGTAGGACTGAAAAAAACTGAAGGTTTTACTAAAAACAGAACAGTCCTGGTGTTGTTTAGAGACTCCGTCCAGCCGAAGAGAACCTGTCGAAAAACAGATCAAATCTGCTCCCTGTGCGGGATCCAGTCTCTGGCCAGATTTGAAAAAAAGTTTGAAAATACAACGTAATAAGTTATTCAAAAAAGTAAATGTGAAACAATCATTGCTCTGTTGCTGCAGGGAGTGCTGCAAGCTGTACTTTGAGTGTATTATTAACTCAACGCTGCCTGAACACGTGGGGGCCGTTTTACTATTTCGCCTTTAACAGATGTGCGTTTTATGTGGCAGGTTCTCCAGAGTTTAGATGCTGCTGTCCACTTAGATGGGCCGTAAGGCAGGTCGTAAAAAAAGAAAGAAAAAAAAAAAAAAAGAAACTGCCTTTGAAACTCCGGGCAGATTAATGTCGACATGACAGCGAGCAGCCAGAGATCAGAACAACCCTCCTTTTTCGGCCGCCCGCACATTTAACTTTTGGTATCTCACCAGACAGAGCCGGCCGGGTAACGGAGAGACTTGGTTGTGCAGGCTGCATGGGAAGTTTTCATCCAATAAAAAGAGACTTTAGGATTTTTTCCTCTTGGGTGGTACGGAGAGACGTTGCACACACTTGCAACTTTAAAACGGCCAGTTTACTGTAATACGAATGCTGTGTTGCAGGGTGATGACAATGGTAATTGTGCTTCCACCTCGGTGTACAGTGTAATTACTGGGATTTACACACACCCCCAACCCCTGCTTTACAAGCTGGAATTCCTGGCAGGGGACCTACGCTACACGTCCTCTTTTATGACCAGCTCTCTTTTCCTTCTTCTCAACACATCCAGACGCTGAAATGACACACGAGGTTGAATTTGACTCACGCTCCAAAAGAAATGTGAAAGAGGTCATGCCTTTAGTGGGACCAGCACGTGAGCACCATCAAACAAGGTATTCGACCAACAGAGAGAAGCAACAACTAGAGAAATGTATGTATAAGTACAGCAGTAGTTCACTTGACTGTCAAATGACGGTTGTTAAGTGAAAAATAATGCTTGGTAAGTTTCTGACAAACTAAAACTAAATGCATGCACAACAAGTCCAGACAGAAAATGCTTCGAAATTCAAGTTGTGAGTAAACTCCGTCCATCCACCTTATCATTGTCATCATCATCATCATCATCATCATAATCATCCTCCCAATGCTGAATCTCATGCTCCACTCAGCTAACATGCTTCATCGTATCATTCTTCAAAGCATTACGGAGCTCAGACAATCAATCTATCTGATACCATTCAGCACAATCAACCTAAGTGAATATACTCGTAGCATAAATCACTGAAACAGCTGCGCTTGCACCTTGCACAATAACACCTCTGTGCTCCTTTCAACTGCTTGCACACTCCACCTGGAAGGATAAATACTTAATCTGAATTATCAACCAGTATGGTCATTTTCACGACTTGAGCAATCAACACACAAGGTCTTTCTTGGCCTTGTGAAATCAGCGTATATTTGTTTTTTCACAGCTTGCGCAATCAGTGTATGTGATCACTTTCAGTCCTTGCACAATCAGCATAAATGACTGAAGGTACAACATGAATCAACCAATTTCGACATACTTGCACTTTGCAGTTATACTCACATGTATTTTTTTTTTGCATCTTGCAAAATCAACATCCATGATCAGTTTGACCATTTTCAAAATCAACCTATACAACAATTTTCAAAGCAAGTGCAACCGCCTTCTTTTCATACTTAGCATACGTAAAAAGTCGAGCTAATCTTTGTCCCACAATGCATTCTTGGGGCTTCACACTCCTTTCTTCTCGGCGACCTGTGTCCTGTGTTGACTTTGGTACCACCTCCTGGGCCAGGCAGGAAGACATGCTGAGTGAGCTCTGTGCTGACTGTATCCAGGCTCTGCCTCTTACACAATAAAGGCGGCCTGGCCCTGATGCAGGCCAGGCCGTCCCCTTCTTTCCAATAACCCACTTCCCATTCTTGATCAAACCTGGGGATTCTTGCGTGTGTGTGCGCACTTGTGTGCGTGTGCGTGTGTGTGTGTGCGTGCGTGCGCGCGTGTGTGTGTGTGTGTGTGTGGTATAGAATGGGAGGGAGGGGGGGGGCACATCCTGCGTGAAACCGCATCCTGAACAAGCATCGCTGCATCTCACTGTAAATAAATACTCTCTCCTCCGCGCAGCTTCCGTCAACTGTCACCGCCTTGGCTCCCAATCACCTTCAAGTCCAAACAGGAAAGTGCAGGGAGGCGAGGGAGATGGCAGATATGAGCTTTAATTTGCTTCTCGCTGCACTTTGGCCCGGGTGAACACTACTTCCTATTCTCCTGCTCTGACCAGCTGCCCCGGCTTCGTTCCAGACCCTGAGTCCTTCCTGTCACCTTTCATTACCACATTATCCAGGAGGAGGCTCCCTGTGTAGCTGGGAAATCACCATTTGGTGGTAGGCCTCACCCCCTCCTTTCACAGCCCCCCCACCCCGCCGCCTCATTTATGTTGCATTGTGCGAGACATTCAAAGCCACGCGCAACATCCTCAGAGGAGCGCTGCTGCCTTGTTACCTGCTAATCCCTTGTGCATTACTACAGGAGATGCGACCGAACAACAGAGCATGACGGAGGTAACAACTGAGACATGACAAGCACTCGGGCCATAAATTGCTTTGTGTTGCGCGTCTCTCATCACACAGCGGCAGTGTGTAAACATCTATTATTTGATTAAGCATTAAAAGCCTGCAGGAGAATTGCATAATAAAATGTTTTTGAATGGAGGAACTCGTATGGCGGCGGCGGCGGCGGCGGCGGCGGCTCCACTTGATGTTTTCTGCCGTCGCTCCGGAGCAGGTCCCTATTTCAACTTTTCTTTCAAGAGCGAGAGTGTCCGTGCTCACGGTCCTCAAGCACCGCTTGCATTGTTTTATTACACTTGAATGAGCTGAGCTGAAAATTGCATGCAGCTGCCGACTGCAGCGCATCAGTGTTGGGCCTGGGCTCAGCTCTGCCCACCAGGCTTGAAAAACCATTCAGTAACTGAGCTATCTGGAGAGGACTGCAAGCCACATGTAGGGAGCCGAGGAGTGCTTTTTGTTTAGAAACATTTAACGGTCATTGAAAACCAGGTTTTATGTCTACAGTGTGTCAAACGGGCAGGACAGAGATTATTCCCTCAATGATTAGAAAAGTGAAGGCAATCGTGCTATTGCCATATTGCAGAGTTTTTGTGTCATACTGGTTGACCTGAAAGCCAAAGAGGCTCAGACGAGTAATCAAGTTTAACATTTCTTCCCTGTTTTAAAATTTGGATTGGATGTTTTTTGTCATGATCATTTGGTCAATGACTACACTTACTTTTTTTGACAAATATTAAAAGTGAAACCAAATAAAATGAATGTAAAGTAGGGCTGCAGCTCTACTGTAAAGTTTAGGAAGAACAGCAGCATGTTTTCCCCCCATGATTCACTATGTTGTTAAGCTCCTGCTGTTCTGAACTTCACTATACTTAGTTCAACATCTTCTAAAGCATGAACAACCTCCACTCAACTACAACAATGAAAAGAAATAGAAAGGTAAATTAAAAATGAACACACACTATATAAACTAAGTTGAGGAATCAATTTTAGATTGCATAGCTATCATATTTTGAGATGAATTCTGAAATCATTCAATTTTCTGTGATAACTTTGATTAAGTGACTAATAAATGTTCTTCAATAGTAAAATGCCGTGATGCATTGCCACATTTTTTAATGTACTTCAAGAAAAGCTCTTGGCGTAATGAAAAATTGGTCACATGATCGCCAGTTTTTATCTCATTCAGTTTTCAGCAACTGAAAGGTCACACGAATCTGTTTTTGAGCGTCATGCAGTTGATCAGCACAAAGAGTTTCACCTTTGATAACTGATCACAGACAGAAGATGACACCTGACTGGATTGGCCAACTTGGAAGTTACTCATGCTGTGTGTAACACTAAACTACGCTGCCCCACAGGATAATGTCAGTCTTCTGACTTCTAAAAACATCTTCTTTTCTTTCACAATACTTTAATGAACAACATTGTAGGGCAAACTTATTAACAACAATAAACTGCTACAACAGCAGCACATTGACGATAATCAATGTTTTCAGAATGCAATGAGAGGCGACGTCAATCGAAGGTGATGATCTGAGAAGAAAAAAAATTGAGAAGTCTCACTGAGATAATTAATCTGCCAGCTAAACATTTTCTATACAATAAAACTTAAGCTGTTTCTGAGCTGTTTCTTGCCAATAAGCCCTCACTTGCAGACACAGGGGTGGGAGAATAACCATCACTATTTTCCAACCAAATTGGCAGTTAAGACAGGCACTTTATACAAACTCATTTATGGGAATGCTTTGCAGGGGGAAAAAATAAAAGAGCAAATGACAGCTATAAAGCCAGAGACGATCGGCAGCCTTGTATTTCAAGTCTGATCAGAAATCAGCTGAATGAGGAGTGTGTTCCACATGCGCGAAGCCTCTTCCTCCTCGGGATGCCTGTGGTGTTATGCCGTGGCTACTGTATGAGTGTTAATTTGTGCCATCTTGAACACAAGATCTCAGGTGTCTTCGTTTCTGCCTGTGAAGAAAGCTCACTGGCCAGACACTTTGCTGCAAAGGGCAGCGTCTCACTGAGCTCGTCCCAACCTGCCCATAGGGTTGTGAGTGTGTGAGTGTCTGAGTGCGCGTGCGTGCGTGCGTGCGTGCGTGCGTGCGTGCGTGCGTGCGCACGTGTGTGTAGGGGGGCAGGGGGAGGGAGTGTGAGCGCCGGCGAGTTTGGGTGTGTTTATGTTTTATCCTCAGGACCCCCGATTGTTGTTCATTTCCTGTGCAAAGGCAAAATAAGCACATAAAGGCCAAAATGTGCTCTTGCCTGGCCTTCACCCACATCATAGCACTTTTCCGCACAAGTGGCTAACCAGAGATAATTATACAATTAAAACAATTTTCCGCATCTATCTGTCAGACTGATCTAATTCACCATTCGAATGACACTAATGGAGGAAGCCTCTTTTTCCCTCCTTCCCCGAGCAAAGCTTCTTTCTCTTTATCACTCACCAAAGCCATCTGCGGCTGAGGGAAAACAAGGGAGAGTCGAGGGGAGCAGCGCTGTATTTATTCAGCGGGATGTTGTGATGTGAGTAAAGTTAAGACCCTGCAATTTTTCCATCTCGACCCATCGTGCAGCAAGGAAACGGGGAGGTTCATTTGACTGTTGGTTCAAATTAACCCTTGGTTGCTGGAAGGAGGAGGAATAGAGTGACCCTCGTATTATCTGAGACAACACTCTCTTCAACCGGCACTGACATTAATAATTCATGGTGACAAAATACATTACCAGAGAAGCTGGATGTAGAGAGAAAGGAAAGGAATGTGACAGGGAAACAGTCACATTAAAGCCGGCTCCTGACATTCAGCAGCAGGAAGTAAAAGAATAAACTGCAATCGGACATTGTTTGGATGAAGGGAGGAAGAAATACCACAGCTCCTGCTGAATATTGTGTGGATCTGGAGGGAAGTATGGACTGAGTCTCTGGCTTTCCAGACAGACCAGAGCAGGGCGTGAGCGAACAGGGAGGATCTCGCCAAACCTTGACCTGGATATCCTGCACCTCCGTCCCACCCGGTGTGGACCGCTCCTCTGTGAGACAGGGGGAAATGCCTGCACGGCAGCGGCTCTGTCCGCCGAGGCACGACGACTGCACAGAGTTTTATGTTTATGAGCCATCCTGATGGGGATACACATATCCATTAGATATGAGTCCGCCCGCAGAGGGGGTCTGGTATTAACCCACGAGCAAGTGCCCCATCAGCAGAGAGGAAAAAGCTGCCTTTTATGGCAACAGATCACAGACTCAAGCCATTGGCCACAGAGCCCACAAATGAGGCGTTAAGTGTAGTGGCAGGGCAGCAGAGAGATATGACCCTCCTCTCATCCATGCATGAATCTGCCCTCTGCTTCTCTTCCTTTCTTTCTCCCTTTCTCTCGCTCTCTCTGCTGCCCCTTCTATTAAAAGAAAACACATCAAAACATGCTTAGCTATCCCGCAACCACGAAAATAACAACTGTCACTTGCAGCAGAATTCATTAAAGCCTTGGTAACGCTGCAACATTTAATGTAATTTTTATAATTGAATATTAATTCTTGTACAATATTTGGAGAGATTCCTAATGGACGTTTTCGGTAATTAATTGCCAGTTTGAGGCAAGGCCAGTGTTGCAAAGTTAAAAAAAATCCAACCTGACATGGAGATTGGGAAACAGAGTGCAGCGTGGGGGCCTGCTGGGACAGTTTCATCATTGCGCCTGACCCCCCCTGCTGCTGGGAATGGCAGGAGGAGAAGTGGGGGGGGGGCAGAGGGAGGAGATAGACTCCTCTTCACAGTCAGAGATTTAATTGCACGCAGATTCCATTACCTCTGCACAAATGTCACATTCTCTTCTGATCAGGGGGCACCGCAGCCACTGGCAGCCGGGCTGGCAAGCAGCCAGACTATAGTGCAGAAAGTGCTCAGCCAATCAGGGCTCCCGGGGCAGGCAGAGGTGAGCGGGGGGACAGGGAGACTACTGTACGCCAAAGATATTAAAAAACAAAGGAGAGTCACGAACACAATGGAGCCAGTGGTGCAACGATCAGGCAGAGGGCGATCTGATACATCAAGACACGTCGAGTAGTTCCCAGGTTTCAAGTGGGCAATTAACATCACGAGATGCTATTAACCAGTATCATCAATGGGAAACCGAAACTTTGGACTCTCACCAAGAAATAAAACACATGCATTTAACACGTACCCAACAGAACAACTCAGTGATAAGCAGAGGAATGGAGATCTTTAACTGGGCTGCACCAAAAACAACATTTTATCATTACATTTTGGGCCCCAAAGTGAACACTGAAATTGAAAAAGCACATTGTGACAGTATGTGTCATTATGCTCTTTATACAGTTGACGTAGAGACTGGCTGCCTAACAGTGTACCATATTCGTACCACAAGCACGGCAACAATCCAAATGGCCTAAAAAAGAAAAAAGTGATTTTTTTTTTTTTTTTTAATTGAAAACAAAAATTCAAAGACAAACTTACAGATAAAATCATATTGTTCAGCTGTACCAGTTACGATCTTTCATATAATCTAAATAGAACAAAATGCCGAAAAATCCCACTCCAGAAAACCAACAAGCAAAGAAGGAAAACTGGATTTGCTTTAATGTTAAATAACAAATCACTGTTTTGTTGTTGTTGCTTGATCGGAAAAAAAAAGTCTTCCTGTAGTGTGAACAGAGACTTAGCAGCTGAACCGTGTGGACAGAAGGTCGATCCCTGTCAGAAGCCTCCAGTTGAACGTAACAGTATCAGATGATTTTTTGAAGTGGATTCATTTAAAGGGTCTAATTTGAGGCCTGCAGGATTTGGGGAAAGTGAAGTAGGCCTGATAGCCTGTGCTGATTCTCCAACTGGGAAAACAGCCATTCACAAGAGCAGACCCCGACCTTTTATAATCGCTGGCAGAAACTGGACATGTGGGCAATGACTCAGAGCCCTGGAAGCAGTCTGGACCAACCATTTTAAAACAATTGCAATATCAGTTGGTAAAACTGCAATTAGATTTTTCTCAGAAGCGCTGAACTCTCTGCAGCGTTAGCTGCGTGTTTATCATTCACGTCAACACTTAGTGGCAGAAAAAAAAAGGCAAAACGATAAAACTGATGAAAAGCTCACAATGCATCTGGAGGCATCAGCTTCTGGCTAATTATGGACTTCATACAAATACGGCCCACGGTCCAATCCGACTGGCTTTGGAGACACTTCACAGACAAACAACATGCACATGAGTGTGAGCAGGGACAGAAGTGTCAGTGGGAGGACTGCCACATACCCCGATCACTGATGCAGGGCACACTGGCACTCCATTCCTCCAATGAGAACTCAGCTCGCAGTCTTGAGGGCAGGCCAACGGGGGTTTTGCAGAGGACACAAACAGAGAGAAAGACAGAGAGAGAGAGAGAGAGAATGAGAGAGAGGGAGAGAGAGAGAGAGAGAGCGAGAGAGAGCGAGAGAGGAAGGAAGGGGAAAGATACAACGATTACAAACAGGAAGCAAAAAAAGAGGTGGGGAAAGCCCCTGCATTGATCCACGGAGCCCACATGTACAGAAATGACATAAGAACTGGCAGAAGCAAACGTGATCGTCGCCGGCCACAAAATAATTCGAAGTGTTATGACGCACTGATTCCTCTTGGTTTTTGCTGGCCTACATGCATATCAAGTCGCCTTCCCCTCGCCTCTCCACCAGTGAATAAGCTGCTGTGACGCCAGAAAATATTTGTGAGTGTTTGTATCGCAGTGACTGGTTTCTGTGGTTCATTGCTCACCTTAAAACGGTAAACATGTCACATTGTTCCTCTCTTTCGGCATGTGAGAACACCTGCAGTAACCACAACAATAGGCTACATTCACGGCGCTCATCAAAAGATTTGAAACACCTACATTTTCCAGGTTTCTTGTGACTGACAGATTTGATGATAAAATGTACAAAGTAGACAAAGTCAGTGTAGACATAAAAAACTTTCTAAAACTGTGCAATATGTTTGTAAGCTTTGCCCAATAAAGTAGCCAGTAGCCGAGCTCTAACATTTGTTATACCTTATTCTTAGAAATATGATTGCAATACTCATTTTTTGTAGTGTAACACTGCTGTAACTATAAAGAATGAGTGTTATAGAACAAAGAAAGGATCAACTTCAGAAGCCTCAATTAAACTTTTATCATGACTAAAGTGTTAATGCTTTACTCTCTGATTCAGATAGTGTCAAAATTCAAACAACAGGATATGTTTGAGCTGATGGAAGTCAACAAAACTACCAAATGATGTCGCAGAAATGTGGTCGGTCAGAGGCAGCCGTGCATAGCAGTGATTGACAGGTCCCATAATGTTCTCAACATCGGGTGTAAACCACTTTTAATATCATATTTCATGTTTTTTTTCCCATGAATAATGCAACACTCGTGAAATTACAAAACATGTGAAACAAGCTGGACATGTTGTTTATTCAAACACCCGGTGTTGCGCTCCAAACTGTTCATTCGAGGCCAGACAAACAAAAGGAAAGATGCTAATGACTTCCACATACAATTCAGATCATGCAAATGAGGCGGCAGTACGGGCGGCTTCTGGTTTGGTCGCTGTCACAGGAGTCAGAGCTGCATTTGTGGCTCGTTGGCCCTGTGATGTATGTGTGGACGACTCGCGCTGCTTAAATGTGGCTGCCTCTCCAGCGGACTCGGGCTGCTGTTTAATTGGGCCGCTCTCTGTGGGAAAAGCGTGTCAAAAAACCAAACGTACAGCTCTGTTTCTGCATGCGGCGGCGCGGCTTTCCGACCAGACACAACAAAAACCGCAGCCCCGCGACGTCCAAGCTCCTCGTAATTCACTCGTTTGGAATTCAACTAACCCCATTAGTGCGGCCGCTGTTTCCACAGGCCGGTCACATTCCTGGGTCTGCCATCGGCCCCAGATAAGACCCTTCTGATTACTCGGTTGCATGCCTGTCATTACTCCCAAAAATATGTTGATCCCAACAGGCAGCCCCCCCGACCCCACCCCACCCACCCCCCATGGATATATGGCTGCTCTATTGTATCTCTGTGGTCCTCAAAAAGAAGCACTTGCTCCTAAACGTCCTCTCAGTATGGGATCAACAACAGAAGGCACTCAGTGACTCCAGCCAAGCTAACCACAGTGTCTGCCGCATACAAGACTCCAGCTTTAGTGACAGCTTAAAGGGAAGACTCCAAAGTAGACAGGATTTATGTGTGGTCTCATGGGAGAGCTGGTAAAACAGCAACAGCTTCAGCAATGCATCAAGATTTTGACTCTATATTGCAAAACGCAAGCATTTTTCAGTCTCACCTGTGTACAATGTTACATTAATATTCAAACACTTCCTGATCACTTGCACATCCTGAAGCTGCTAACCTGAAACTAAACCAGTGCCTCTGACAGTGGAGCACTCTCACTTTGTGGCCGCTTGCATGCCAGTTGCTCGGCACTCTCCTCCTCTGGCAACATGTGGTAGTAATCCCCTTTTCACACAAATTACAAACTGTGTCAGTTTCAGTAGAAATTCTGCATCCAGCCACTTTCCAGCATGCGTGTTAATTGCGACTCATTTGTGAGTTTACAAGTAAACACGACAGGCATTTAAAGTTGTCTGGTCTTGTGAGGGGAGAAAGCAGGTTTGGAAATTAGCCGCCGACTGCAGCAAAAGGTTGTTCTTTGAGCTGGCAAAACAGTGAGGGTCACCTGCTGGACATCTGATAGCATCTGAAAACACTTGATACAAAACTTTTACAGTCAGGTTCTTAAAAGTCCAACCATAGTTCACAAATACACAGTTGTGGATAATTAACAACTATGGCTTAAGAGGGTGCACAAAATTGGGGCCCAACTGTCGACTAAGTTCTTTGCAACTTTCACATTTCAAGTTAAAGTTTATTTTCAATGTCATTCTACGTGTTCTAAAACACTTGCAGCTGTATCCATCCATTTTTGGGTGGCTTGACAATGCAAGCTTTACTTTGTCAACCTCTTCAACACTTAATTACTTACTTTTTTGTAATTCCTGAGCAACAAATTTACTGTTTGCATCTTGTGAAACTTTTTTTTCTTTGAATCTTGATTCAGAAAATAGTAAAACAAAATAACTTTGACCAACTGAAAACTTTAAGCTCAACTATGAGTTGCATAAGAGGAATAAAAGACCCATCATATTAAACATTTACAAGCTTCCTTCTGCATAAGTGTCAATGCTGAAGCTAATTCTGTGTTGTGCCATTAGAGCATAAATTATAAGAGGACTCCACAATCCTCTCCAAATTGTTAAAGCAAACTAAAACTAAGACAGAAACATTAAGCTCAAAGTAATTAGGAACTTCTCGTGCAAAACAAGCTTTGGCTGCCTCATCTAAACAAGTGAGATAACATCACACACAACGGGAGTGGAGCCGGTGACCAGGCTGAGCTCAGAGTGTGACTGCGGTAGGGGACACTGGCGCTGCATCGGATCAATGGCTTGACCCATTAAGTCACAGCACTCCCAGTACCTCATCTAATAAGAGCCGATCTCTGGGAACACCCCTCGCTGACCCATGCTGCTGGGGACAATTACAAGAGAGTGGTCTTTCAGGACCGACGCCCACTTGACCCGGTAGCGTAAAGACGCGGAGGAGATCCACATGATTTAAACTCCTCCCTAAGACGTGCTGACAAGGTTAGAGGGTCAACGCAGACATTAACAGGTCAGTGTGTGGCCCACTTGGGAACAATTACTCCCAGTCACAGCTAAGTGGACACTTGATTGAACACGACGGAGGCAGGACACACTTCCCACAGATAACAATCCCCAGAGCCATTTAGGATAAAAAGCCCTTGTGATACAGCCGTTATGGGCAAAATTCATCTTCCTTTTCCCTTTTAAAAGAATGTGAGAGTGTGATAGAGAGCCATTCTCTGGAAGAGATGAGTCTCTCAAAGCATTACCATTTTCAAGCAATACTAATAGCTGCTTATGACACAGAAACAATTACAAGGTGACTGGGAGAAAAAGCTAAACAATGGGACGGGCAGTTGGGATTTCATTTTTCAGTCATGGGAAAAACACATCACATCTGGAGCCTCACGGCAGCAACAAAGCTCATGCCCAAGTTAGAGTGCTTAACAGCATGATATACATTAAGCTCGGGAATATCTCCAATTAACTGTGTGGGTGCTGCAGCCTTTTAATGCCTTTCAACCTTTAACCTACTAACAGTTTGACCTCCCTCTCCCACCACAATGACCGAAAACTTTGCGCAAACATCTGGATTCTCAGACAACACTCCGAGCTACCTCGGAGCTGCTTCATGTCACAACTCAGCAAGAAATAGTTAGCGTGTTTCGTCACTGTTGCGTGGGATTCATGTGTCCCGCACAGATGTTTCAGGGCCGCCACCGCAGATAAAATAGCAAAGTTAGCTTATGTGCATTTCTGTGTAAAACGGTCACTCTTATAGTCTCTTTGTACACAAATAGGGCTTATCGATTCGCCAGCACATTTCCAACCACATTTGCATAAGCCGTGTGTTGTTTGTGGTATTGTTTCTTTTTTTTTTCCCGGGGCTTTGTTTATTTATTTCTCGGCGCTGGAAAATCAGTTCCACATTGTCCCTCGATCTGCAGCAGTGGCTGGCGCTGCTGCAGCTGTGGGCTGTTAGTGGCTGGAGATGACACAGTTCACTGCCCCCCCTCCACCAAAAAAAAGAGAGAGAAAGCCCAGGGAGGATGGGTACAGCTGCAGAGCAAGAGAGAAGAGAAGAGGACGTAAACAAGTCCAAAAACAGAAAACTGATATCACACCAGAGATGCCACTTATCACCTGCCACAATCTCTCTTCTAAGTGTCCAAAATCTTCAACATTAGCTGCAGGAAATAAAAACCTCTCTCCTTTCTTCTTATCCCATCCTCCTCATTAGCTCCTTTCCAACTCGGCCGGGACCTTTGAGAATCAACCCTCCCCAAGAACTCAGAGTCTCCACTGTGACACAACAATAGTTCATTTGCACAATCCAGCACTGCAAAAAAGCAAGCAGAGGTGAATATTGAACTGATCCCATTTTGACCAATTCAAGACCAATTGCGATGACCAAAGAGACACTTTTCGCAGATGTACCTGTTCTTAAATGCCATTTACTGAACACTGATATCAAATCTCACTGCCCACTGCATGTCTGCTGAAATTCCACTAAAAACACTATAACTAGACAAAAAAGTGTCCTTTTAAAAGTAAGAATATAGTCCTAGTACTTAGGATGTTACAACATGCAAAGAAAAGTCTGTAGCAGTAAATAGGAGCAATCGCTGTTGATTTAAATGCATTAGGGGGTCCTGAGGTCCTCTTCCCAAACAACTGAAAGCGTCCGTGGTGACACAACATCGACCCATTTGCACACTCCCACGGTGCAAAAGAGAGCAACAGGCTCACCAGCTGACCTGCTGGCTGTGGTGGCAGGCCTTTATTCCCCAGGACCGTTTTGTAACCAAGTGGGCATCATGCGACTGCCATCTGGGTACCACTTATTTAAAGCTGGCAGAAGTCCCGTGGCAGCCAGCCTGGGCAAATGAGGAGATGGGAATAAATTGCATCATTTACTTAACATGCATTTACCGTTGTGCCTGTTAAAAGCCCATGACTAAATAATTTGTTTTTTTCCGGTGCCAGCGCCTGCCGCCGTTGGCCAGAAATAGTGTCGGTGCGTGTCGCAGACGAAGCGACTGTCAAAGGGCTGATAAAGGAGGTATCGAGATGTTAACCACATGAAAATCACATTTACCACCAAGTTATATTAACAGCCCTGAATCCACTTACACCACAGACATCTCCCTGTGCGTGATGCGCAGCACACAACCCATAAACAGACAATAAACACATTGTAATTATAATGCCAACTCTTTAATTACGTGTGTCATTTGGGGATGGTCGAGCTCGCTAATTGTCAGAGTGATGTGAGAGGACTGGGGGAGGCTAGGAGGAGAGATCGAGCCTGGAGGCCCGACAAGAACCATATTCCCCACTCTCCGAGCGTGTTAGAAGGCAGAAAATTCAATTGGCACGCTTCCAGAGAGGAGCAGTCCAAACAGCCTTAATCAGCAGGGACAAACTCCATGCAAATCATTTACATTAGCACAAGTGGAGAGAGCAGAAAAATATCTGAGGGTTCACTCTCTCAACATGAAAGCAAAGAAACTCCTTTGCCCGCTGTAACCTCACTGCCACGTGCCTTCACGCTGGGAAGAACACATGTAGATGCACCAATCTGACACAAGCAACAACAGGACAGCAAGATGAGCTGTCCCACAAGTTCCAACAGGAATTCATACACAAGTTGTTTTAGTCATTATTTAAAGTTGATTTATCTCTTTGAAGACGAAAATGTAAAGAAACGACAAGGAAATACTCAAAATGACAGGAAGCGTTTGTCTGCATACACAGTGTGCACACGAGTGTGGGTGTGCTCCACCAAAGAGCTTTTTTTGTGCATTTCAAAGTAAAATATCAAAAATTTGCTGCATTTACAGAACAAAAATAGATTTGTGAAGGTTGCTCCCACCTACGAGTTTTACACTTAAAACTCAGTAAAAACACAAAAAAGGCAAAGCTCACGTTTCAGCTCTCAAAGAAAAAGAAGCAGAAATTGTCAACTACACTCAAAAAAACACAGTTTTAGTTTGGGGTATACTGGTGAGTCAGTGAGTGGTATACTTTCCGTCTTTATTAAAACAAACTGATAGGATCTGCACGGCTTTCGTGAGAAGACTTGCTGTGAGTCCCAAGTTCCACTGAACACAAACCTCCATGAAAGATAACCTGCTGCGTATTTTCTACCAATGTGTCACGCCAGGCATTGGCAGTAACATTACCTCAAACACGGTGGCAGCAGGCCATCGGTCCAAATCACACAAGCATCAATTTAAAAAAAATCAAAAGATGACCATGAACATTAGAATCAGAAAAGGCAGTTGTTGCACATGTCATCACTGGGTCTCATAACTCCAAAACACCACAATGACCATATAAGGAAATTCATTGTTGAGGTAGAATAAGCTGAAGCTTGATTGGCATCATCTCATGGAACATCCATCCTTTTATTCCCACTTTATTCAGGTTGGCATGAAGTGAATGAAAACTGACTGAGCTGGGCTAAAAGGGTGAGTGCGAATTGGACCCAAACACTCACTTACACCTACGGCCACTTGAGAATAAGCAGCTGAGAAAGAAGTATGTCTTTGGATTGTTGGAGCACATAAAAACCAACGAGAGGACGAACACGCAAACTCCATAAAGAGCATCTCACTTTAGCACAAAAACAGTCTCAGGTTTTCTCCCTTTTTTCTCAAAACTGTCCCACACTGCCGTCCCACCCGATCACCGTCCCTCATGATAGCATCTAAAGTGGCTTTTCATTCAAGGAAGCAGCAGCAAGGTGCTGTCAATCAGTGTGAACTCTGACAGCGACCATCACATTGAGTTTGAATGGTGGAGCACCAGTTAGAGAGCTCCCCCCGTCTCACTGTCCTAAAAAACACACACAGTGTCATCACATTGGAAAGACTTCAGACCACGAAGGCTTGGATGATGACAAAGCCTACAGAATCAAATAAAAAGACTAAATGAGAGGGAATATCATAGACACTTTCTCTGATCGTCAAAAAGATGCTTTCAAGGATTTCCTCTTTCATTATTTACTTAAATTCAACCTAATCACAGCAACTAGATGATTCAATCACTTTAAGAAAGAAAAAAGGAAGAAAAAGGACAACTATGTTCAAAAATGCAGTTCCCTAATAATGGCAACAAGAATTGATTCTCCAAATTTATCCATGCTTGCCATATTTTACCACCAGCAAAAAAAAGGAGAAAAATGACATTTTTCACTTTTTACGGACAATAAATATTGACAAAAGTGGCAAAAAAAATCAGCAAAATACATAGCCAAGCACTAAAAAAAAGCATCAGTTACTTTTCTCAAAAAAAGCATTGAAAAAAAATTCTCTTTTTTTTTAGAACAACTTTTAGAGGCAGAGGAGAAAAATATAAATGATCAACGGGTCCAAGGTTAGTTCACTCGTGTGTGCGTGTGTGTGTGTGTGTGTGTGTGTGTGTGTGTGTGTGTGTGTGTGTGTGTGTGTGTGTGTGTGTGTGT
>JAUESF010000070.1:1605852-1618410 GCA_032274765.1 Malacoctenus tetranemus | reverse complement strand
AACGCAGCACAGCCACGTCTTTTTCACCTTTTCAGGTGTGAAACATGTAGGATTGAGTGAAACATACCTCTGGTGCCGCGTAACAACACGAAATAAACATTCTTGATGTTTGCTGCCGAAAATTTCACAATCCAAATGAACACAAACTTGGATTTGTGACCACCGTGTTCAACAAGTGAAGCTGAAATGACCTGAAGATTTGCAGCAGTTAAGAGATCAAAGTCATCAGAACCACTTGTTGATGTCACTGGTTTCCATGGAGATGACAGTCTTCCATCTGCTTTCATGTAGTTTTGGTGTGTTTGGATTTGAATTTGAACCTCAGCTGATCATCTCATATCGATCACAGCAGGCAGCAGGTGACGGGCAGGTTTGACCCTGGACAGGCTGTCAGTCCGTCACAGGACAAACACCTGCTGCACTTTCTGGTCACTAAGCAGCTCACTGGGATGTCTTCAGGCTGCTGGGGACAACCAGAGCACCTTGTTTTGGTGTCAGTTGAATATACTGTACCTTGTCGCTGGACACTGTAGCTTTTTTATGTGCTCATCAGGTTAATGAGCATCACTGAAGTTTGGCCAATAGCGTCAACTCGCAAAGCGCCGCTGACACGGACTTTAGGGGGCGGTAGCGAACAAAAATCTGCAAAGTTCCGTAGTGGGTCTTTACAACGACTCAGAACACTGAAACGTTTGCAACTATCGCATTTACACTCACCGAGCTCTGCTGAGGGTGGGGTCGTGGACCGGAGGATCCAGCTCAGGACGCTTGAGGTCGAGGTGGTAGACGCTGCCAGTCTCGCACCCTGTCACACACAAGTCACACTTGTCATCAGTTTGTCCCTGGGTTGTTGCACACACACACACACACACACACACACACACTGCATCTTACATGTTTACTTTCACACCCTGCTCATTGCTTCTGGATGCTGACAGCTGAGATGTACATTGTGACACCACCAAGTCCCTCTGCAGCCTGCAAACTTCCTGCTTTCCGCCTCTCTCTGTGTTTAGAGTGGAGGAAGTGGAATGTTTGTCTCTCCTGTTTGCTTCCATGTCGGCAGATGATCGGTGATGATGAGGGGAAGGCAGCCGCTTCGCCGCAGCTTTTAGATGCTACATTACACGGCTGCTAACCGGCCCCTGGAGGGGGGCTGTGATTGAAAGCTGCTGTCGATACCGGGGCTCCCTCAAGTCACGTGGCACTACACGAGGGAGCCCCCCTCCCGTGTACACACACACACACACACACACACACACACACACACACACACACACACACACACACACACACACAGAGAGCTTAGGACATCCCAATCAATAGCAGCTATCTTCGATCCATACACACATTCCATTATCTGACAAGGATGAGAGCTTGCATGTCTATCAACACACACACGCACGCACGCACGCACGCACGCACGCACGCACGCACGCACGCACGCACGCACGCACGCACGCACGCACGCACCCACGCCATTGGAGAGGGAGCAATGAAGCACACACACGGAGCAGCCGGGGGAATAGATAACTTTAACAATTTTATTTGTGAAAAACTACAAGCAAAATTCATAAATAGACATTTTCTATTTGAAGCGGAGGAGAAATGATGATCAGGTTAGCCTATAAGCGCAAAGTCGTGCACATGCCAGAAACATGTATTAGTTTTTAACATTATAAGCTAAGACGAGGAGCTGTGATCTGCTGAAAATGCTGCGTACATTTCCACACCGGGAACAGAATGTGACCATTTCACAAGAGGGAAACAATGACACATCAGCAATAAGTCCCGAAAAATAAAACTAACAGAAGAAAAGGAAAGGAAAAGAAAAAAAAGGAGAAGCTCAAAGTGGATTAAACAAAAAAAAAAAGAAGTGGATTATTGTTCTGTCCCTACAACTTTTATCCCCTCCCCCATTTTCTCTTTTCAAACTGAGCAATAACTTCTGAAAGCATCATACAAGACATCGTATAGGAAGAAATGAGTTTGTATAATACACTTAATTGGAAATTCACAGAGAAGGTTATACAGTTGGTAAACAAGCATTCTATATTTGGGCCTCTGACAAAACAAAGCTAAAAAATGTAACCATCTTTACACAGTAAATTAAGGTTACTGGTCGCACACAAGAACAGAACTGCTTGCGCGGGAAGGAAAACGGGGAAGAAACAGAAAGACTTCAGCTCCGATGCCATTATTCATAGTGTTTTTAAAATTCTATGTACAAGCAATAATTCATATACTCAGCAGAATGGCCATGAGTCAATAATTTAACAATGAATCCTGTTTTTTTTATTTTTTGTTGCTAGGAGTACTCGGTCAGGTGAAGGTGGTTGCAGATAAGGCAGGTGGGAGAAAAAAAACATTAAAAATAAAAATAAAATAAAATACAGAAATCGGCCTTTCAGGCCTGTTTCTCATAAGATTGCATTACAAAGCAGGGTTCCTTTCTGTGGGGTGGTTTGTTTTACTTTAAATTCTCAGTAAAAATTAGACAAAACAACCCCCCCTCCCCCTCCCCTCCTGACCCCGACAGTTGCCCTCTCGTTAAAACTTCTATTCACATTGCTTTTCGAACACTTTGAACACTGATTCAATATTTGTTTGCAGTAAAGTACATAATTACATATTGACCATTGCTGAAAAGCAGAGGACAAAAAATAAACAATAAAACCAACAAATAAAATTATTTAAAAAAAAAACAAAACAAAACACACATCTCCTGGACTGGAAACATTGCTTTACAACACACACATGATTATCGTCCCTACGTGTGAGGTTGCCGAGTCGGGTCGACAGACCCCCCCCCCGCCCCCGCCTTTTTTTTATGTCCTTGTGAGGAGGGGCAGGTGGGGTGAGGAGGGTCCTTTTCGGGTGGGTTAACTTTGCCTAACCTGGGTTTTTTTTTTTTGCTTTTTGTTTTTACGAGCAGTGGGAGCAACTCGGTTGCCGAGCTGAGCTTTGAGCGCAGCGGCAGTCCAGCAAAGTGAGGAGGGGGCTGGAGGAGGGGCTAAGGGGTGGTTGGCGGGGGGGGGGCTATGGTTCGTGTTTTAAAAACCCGGCCCCTTGCCGATTTTTTTTCTTTCGCCTCCACTCCGCTCATTCACACAAACTCCACCTCTCCCCCCCCACCTCCCCGTCCTTCTTCCGGGTTTAGCCGCACACCGAGACGGGTGGACAATAAGAACACCATTTACATGGATTATATTAGTCTTTATTTAAACTGTTATTCATCTCACACATTAGATAATTGCATTTCAAATTGTTATTCATCTGTCTATGTATCATGTCATTATGAAATTCCTTTGGTCCTTCAATAAATAAAACTAAGATATCATATACACATTTATTCTTTATACAATTTCATACAAGTTTGAAAAGGAAATTGGGTTGGTCTAGAATCAGCTAAGGTGAAAGTGAATTAAAACCCTTAAATAAGCCTCGCTCTTGTGAAGTTGAACAGTTGAATTCAGTAAACTACTGCGTTTTTTTTCTTTTTTGTTGTTTTTTTGCCTTCAATGACAGGAGTCTTAAATTAATACAAATGAAAAGTGAAAAAACTGGTTGATTGAGTTGTCAAACTTTGCAAGTTTGCGTTTTGTTTTTTTTTTTTCCGGTTGAAGAGGATGAAGGTCCGGAGTCTTCTTCAGGACCACGGAGAGAGGAAGGAAAAGAAGAAGAAAAAAAAAGTGGAATCGATTGACAACAGGTCTATTTTACAGCTCGATCCGGTTTCACCAAGTGGAACAGCGGCGAACCGTCCTTCAGTCACAACAACAGAACAAAAACAACCCCACACCCCCCCCACACCCCCCCTCCCAAAAGTAAAGCCGGCTCTCCCGTCGGTCAGAAAGAAAACTCAGGTGGGGAATGCAGAGAATATCCACAGCTTCGTAGTGTTTCACACAACAGCCTACACTGTACACTGAAAGGACAGACGACACTGGAGAGGTCCGCTCTAGTGCACGAAATCACAGACAGTCTGGCTGGGGAAGAGTCGGGTGTGTGAGCTCCCCGGCGACCTTCCTTCTGATGGGTCTGTGCGGAGAGGGAGGGGGGAGGGAGGGAGGGAGGGAGAGAGCACCTGAGGGTGGTCCCGACGGCGTTCAGAGACAGTGTGGTCCAGGAAAAGAAATCAAGTGAAGGAGAATTTGATTCATCAGCACTTTGTCACGTCGAGCGAATCCCAGATCTGCAAAACCGCTTCACAGTGTATCTAGCACCAGTGTGTGTGTGTGTGTCTGAGTGTGTGTGTGTTGTCCTATTGTTTTCCAAGCTTCAATATTAAAAACACTGAAGGAACGATGGGGTCGGCAGAGCTACACAGCAAAGCTTTAACATAAAAAAGGAGGATAACAAAGTATACAGGTGCAACAGGTAATAAATAAGGGGAATAATAGTTTAAAGTTATTAAAATGTCGGTGGTTACTGTGCCCAGCGGAGAGATTCTTCTTTACAAAAACAAAAAACAGGAAGAAAAAAAGTCAACTCGGCCTCACATCCACGTACAAATATAAAACAATACATACAAGTGTCTGGATGCTACCGCAGGTACGGGGGAGAGGTGTGTGTGGGGGGGCGGGGCCCTGGCAGAGGGGCTCAGATGTGTGTGTGGAAGGAAGGTGGTAGGCGTTACTCCATTGAATGTAGGCTTCCCCACCTTGCCTGTCCTACAGGGTGGAACCACGGAGGGGAAGGTCATATTCCAAGCAAAGGGCGCATGTTTGTTTCCCCTCCCCCCAACAGGCACATTGCACCAGTCCTCTCCAGCCAGCTCCTCTCCAGGGGAGGGGGGGGTGGATTGAAGGGCGATGGGAAAGGTGAACTCTCTCCCCACTCGTCTTATGGGATCCATAGTGTCCAGAATCATGGGAGGAGGGGGAGGAGGAGGGCGGGGGGTGTGGGAGGACGGGGCAGGGAGACGTTGTGGAGAGGGGGTCCGGGTGGGAGCGCCCTCAGAACGACTCGTCGTGCCCCATGGAGAGGTCCCCTTTAGGAGTGGAGGCGCGCGACGAGCCCTTGTCCATGCTCTCGGAGCCGGAGCTCTGGTGCTGCTGTTCGGAGGCCGCGCTGGACGTGATGGTGGACGAGGACGTGGACGAGGAGCGCGTCTTCTCCTTAAAGTCTGTTATGATCACCGTCACGTTGCCCACGGTGATGGCCAGCTGCTGTGCGGTGCTCCTGTCGATGTTTTTCAGCTTGGGCCTGACCGTCGCACAAAAAACAAACAAACACAAGAAAACAACAACAACACAGGATGTTAGTATCCAGAACCAGCGAGTGTGAAGCGCGTTTCTCAGTAACAAACTAACAGGAAGGGGGGGGGCTTCCCAGCTCTGTGGGGGCGGTTACACTGAATTGCTCAATTCATCGGGTGACACATGAACAGTCAGAAGAAGTGCGTGAAAACTGATTGTGGGTGTTTAGTGTAAAAGATCATCTGTGAATCACTTGAGGTTTTTCCACTAACCTTGTGGTGCTTCAGTTTCTATAATGAGACATGCTGTGTAGTCTGAGAAATGAAAGTATGTGATCAGATGACGAGGAAGGGGTGGAGGAGGAGGAGGAGGGGGGGGCTGCTACATACCTGGAAATGTGAGAGTTCTTGTTGGTCTTGCTTGCTGATTTGCCAGACTGTATGCTGTGTTTGTCACTGGGTGGACTCTGGTGGTTGTCTGATTTGGGTCTGGAAAACAAACACCAACTATGTGACATGAGCACAGCAGAACACCCACGGGAGACCAACAGCAGCCTGTCACGGCTGGATGACAGGCTGAAATACAGCAGTGAATGGATGAACTGGAGGCTGATCGTCATCCCAATGCTCCGACCACCCACGCATGGAGTCGGGCATGCATCGTAACCAAGGTGAAGACAAGTGGAAATGCAAATGAGGCACAGACACTTGGAACCACTTAGAGCGGAGCGCCAGAGTGTCTCACTGCAGAGTGACACCTGCATCAGGCTTTTGATGGCCCACGTGCAGGGTTGACATCCAGCGGGCTTCCATCACAGAGCCAATCAGACGGAACGCCGCTCTGCTGAGGAGCCGAGTATCATTAAGCTGCAGCGCGTGATGCTGTGACTATACATGATGGACTGGTGCAGGACGAGCAAAGGTGGGCTGCACAAAGGAGGTGTGCTGATCTGAGTCGACAGTGATGACAGCTTCAATGATTCTTTCTCTGTTTGACGTGTGAAAACCAGCTCTTACTGAAACGCAACTCAGCAAAAAAGACACAAAAAAATCTAGGAGACTGTGGAGAATCGGGATCTTATTGTGGGAACCTAAGGAACACAATCATATCAGCTGTACTCATAATGAGATTAAAAGAAATACAATGATGCTGCACAGCATGACCTGATGTGTTCACTGACCTGGTCTTTTTGCTGCTGGGCTTCTTCGTGACAGCTGGGCTGATGTCCTTCTCTCTGTCAGGTTTGTCTTTGATTGGCTGCTCCTTTTCGCTCTGGTCCTTCTCAGCGGCGTCCACCTCCGGCTGCTGGACCGGCTCTGCGCGCTCGCCCTCGGGCGGGCCCTCGCTGCTGGCTCGCTCGCCGTCGCCATCCGAGCGCTCTCTGTCCAAGCGCTCGCTCCTCTCTCGCCGCTCCTTCTTGGGCGGGGGAGGCATCGGATACTGCTGAGCCACCTGCTGGGCGACCAGCTGGGAGTTGATCCTGGGTTTCCTGTGGAGGAGATCCAAGGCACAAACATGGATTAGCTGCTAGTAGTGGAGCAGCGATCCGCCTCTGGCGCCGCACCAACGCCCCCCCCCCACACTGCTTCAGCCAACAGAGAGGTGAGTGTACCACGAGGCCGTCCAGGGGGAAAAGACGTTATTGCTCCCAGCTGCAGCAGAGGTAGGATTTACGCCGCCACTTCCTGGTGGAGCGGCTCTGTTTTGAGGGGTTAATCTCATTAGCTGGCGGTTGTAATAAAATGAATGCACAGGATCACAAGGTGGGACATTTGCAGCACGTCACTTAGGTCCTCTAATCTGATTACTGCAGGGTTGGCCCCATTTGTCACAGACTGAGATTCAGTTGGACATGGTGTTGCTGCTCTGCTCAGGGAGCTCAACCACCAACCACAGAGGCTCCCTCCGGCTCTGGCTCGCTTTACACGTCGCAATTATCACTCAAAATAAGCTGCAACTTTGATGGAGACAACAGAGAGAAAAAAAAGGTGATAAATGTTGCGCGGAGCTTTTCATTACCAAGCAGGGAGGTTCACATAAAAACTGGAAACAGCTTCTACGTGGTGTAAACAACACTCGGCACGAGCAGCATCTTCAACAGTCAGCTGTGTGCACACAAACAGGGTTCGAATCGCAGTCCGAGCCAGCATACACACCTGCATCATAATGGACACCAGCTGGCAGCAGCTGGGGGGAGGGGGGGGGAGCAGAGGACTTCGAAGAAGGGGGGGGGGTGACGACTGCAGCTTCCCAGAGACCAAACCGCAGCCAGCAACATGGATAATCACAAGCTAGTGCTGGGCAAGCATTGGTGAGGAGGAAAACCACAAGTGCAGTTGCACACACACAAACACACACTCAAAAAGCTCTGCATGCAAACACACACACACACACACAGTCCGGCACAGCTTGACATGCACCTTTCAACAGGAGCACAACACGCTCTACCAGGGAGCCGAGGATACCTAGCACTTGCGAGGCCAATCCGACCCCTGGCAGGAAGCTTCTT
The DNA here is from genome assembly GCA_032274765.1 of Malacoctenus tetranemus. Taxonomy (NCBI): domain Eukaryota; kingdom Metazoa; phylum Chordata; class Actinopteri; order Blenniiformes; family Labrisomidae; genus Malacoctenus; species Malacoctenus tetranemus. The sequence goes on along the minus strand of JAUESF010000070.1, from coordinate 1,610,700 downwards.
TAGTGGACAACAGAAGTGCTCTTTGATCCCCTGACTCTGCTAAAGAGACCCGTAGTCAGTCGCTGAGTCCTGAAAGTTGGGGCAACTCTGCTCATTTAAGCGTTGGTCCAGATAAACAAGTGTTACTGCGCAAAAACAAAACTCTGGGTGTCAACCTGATTTCACAGGCTTGCTGCAGAGAGCTCTCTTTAGACAGAGGCATAAGTGGTGAGCCCAGTGCTTCAATTTGGCAGCATCATATTGCCTGTCCAGTTACTCTTGTTTTCTTGCACTTAAATCCTCGCAAGTCTTCCACAATTGACTCCCCACTCCCAGCTCCTCTCTACCTTTTAGTTGCAGAGCACTTAGAAACACTGCGTTTTTTAGTTCAATCCACTCTTAACTTTTCCCCTCCGACGGCTCCATCGAGCTCGTTTCGCCTCCTCCTGCTGTGACCTATTACGCACCGAGACGAGCGCTCTCCTCCAGGAGAGGAGTGGGAGGTGGAGCTGATCACAAGGCAATCAATTGGGGTATAATAGAGCATCATGTCGTAATGCTCGCACTACATGCCAATCAATACGCCAGCTGTGGCGAATACTAATGAGCTCCAGGCTGTTGATCCGACATCCATTAGCTGCTTAGCTTCTCAGGGGGGGCCTGCTGCCCTCGTGTGAAGCACCCTTAGTGGGTGTAAATAACACTCTGGTGGGGTATTTGTATTGTGTTCAGATGTCCTATTTTCCTGTTTGCTTCAAATACATCCTGATTCTGTTTCACTACAGAGTAATTAGTTCCTCTGCTGTTATAGACCCTCCTTTAAATCCCGACCACAAATATAACAGCATGACTATTAGAACCAATGTTAGCATGAATAGCTTTGCATCTGCCGCTGTCCTTATTAAATACACTTACCCCAAATTAAAATCAGCATGCATTAATTTCATGCTTCTTCATACATTTGTCCAGATTCACTCTAAATGTGTCATATTTACTCTTTAGCAATCAATACAAATTACTACATTTAGAAAGTTGATTTTTCCCCCACTTTGTTCCAGACCAAGCTGTGTATTTTATAGTCTTTACACTTGTGTGTATAAAAGCAAAACAGAATTTTAGTATAAACTGGTTTGCAAATTTCAACAAATCTTGAAAACAGAACAACATGCAAAATAGGAAGCAGATTAAATGACAAATAAATGTCAGGTTGTTCTGGAATCTCAGCATCTCGCTCGAATTTTAATTTGAAATGAGAGCAACAATCTTTTAAAGCCAACAAATGAAGTCGCAGGCTAAGGGCTTCGCTTTCTTGTTGGTACTTAATGCAGGAGAGTTTCAATAAGCATCAATGACACAGTGCTTTAGAAATAAAAAATACAACCACACTTAACACTGAGGAGGAAGGAAACACCAAGTGTTGCCTTCTGGCGTGTTTTCACTAACCTAAAGTGAGCCAGGATGTCAGAGCACACCTGTGTACCTGTTTATAGAACATACTGAGGCTGCCTGGATGATGCCAGCAAGTTTTTACATTAAGCTTTCCAAAGAGCAAAAATAATGAAACATGCTTTAACTGATGACTGAAGTACGAAGAGAGAAACAACCATCAAGATTTTCATTGTGGGATAATTGTTGAAGCAGGAATGGTCTCCATTCAAAACGCCCCCAACAAATCAAACTACACTGAAAAGGTCCAAAATAAACAGATGACATAATGTTTACTAGACTTTAACCGAAGCTGGTTGTAGACTCGGCCAAGTATGTGCAAGGCTTTCTAGGAGGCAAACGCTGTAAATGCTACATCTGTTAACCCCACACCAAATCAGCACTGCCATTTAAAATAAACGCCACATTAAACCAGCTCTTTTATGGAGATCTTTCTTCCCTGTGCTGTCCCCAGTCTGTGAACACCCGTGGGAGCTGTGCAGGTCCCGGGAGTCCCTCTCGAACCAGAGTCAACATTTTGAGGGTGAAATAGCGAGCGTGCCTTCGGTGAGAAAGTATGAGTGAGTTTTGGTTTTTTTTTTTTGTGGGAAGCAGCTCGAGTTACCTCAGGATACACCCGCGATCCCAGCTCCGGCGCTGACATGTGCTCACCCACATCCAGCGAACCCTCATGTTTCTGTAAACCCACGGGCCGCGAGTAAACAGACTTCAACGCAGACAGCATCCAGCAGGAACAGAAATAATCTGCTTTGGCAGCGAGAGCTGTTAAGTGGAGGAGGTGATGAATGAGCTAGTGAGTGGCTGATTGACTGACTGATAAGCTGCCTCCTTTGCCGCTTGATGGCCCGGTCAGGGCCTGAGATTTGTGTCAGTGGTGGCAGGAGCTGCCTCGGTGATTCAGTGCCAGCTGTAAGTCAGCCATGAGTCGCTCCTGGCACGACAGCGCCACCGCACTCTTATTGCCCCATCATTTATTTACTGACCACACTCGCAGCGCTGCTCTGTGGCTCATTAACACAGTAGGGGCTTCTGCTGTGACACCGTAAGTAAGTGCCACTTTATTCTATTAAACAGCCGTGACCCAGAACAGCTGGATTAAGTCTGCCTCTTAAAATTATATGAAGGCTGCACGATATATTGCAAAATTTTCATTGCACAATATCATCATGTAAAAATATAAATATTGCGCAAGACAAACAGTGTTGCCATACCACAGGAATTAATGCTCAGCATGTCAGGGTTTTTGACCAATTGGATGCTCATCCCAGGCCACAGGACACAGAAATAGGAGTTGAGCAAACATTAAACGAACACTACATTCTCTGATGGAATCCAACCAGGTAGACCGACAACATCCTAAACCTAAAGATTTATTCAACATCCAACATTATCACTAACATCATGCTGTTTCAAGATGATTTTAAGTTTAGCAAGACGAAATTCATTCAAATTAAAGACTAAAAACTCTTTACAGAGCACAGATCGGTTAAAGTGGGAATTGTTTTACACTGTGTTGTAACGTTTCCAACACTGAGGTTGAATGGCAAACATCTATGTAGCAACAAGAGGCGCTGGAAATGACACTGGGAGCAAGACCAAAACTGAACCCTAGGGCCCAATTGTAGAAATTGCTCCAACCTCCCACTGCTGCCAATATATTCCCTGTGTGTGTGTGTGTGTGTGTGTGTGTGTGTGTGTGTGTGTGTGTGTGTGTGTGTGTGTGTAGGTGTCAAGTGTGTAAAGCCCGCTGTTGAATCATTTCCCACTGTGAGGGCTTACAGCATATTACCTCCCCTTAGCACAACAATAGGCTGTGACTGACAGCTCCTCCTATGCTTGCCCCTAAATTCCACAATCTGTGTGTGTGTGTGTGTGGGGGGGGGGGCTTCCTCAGCGGGATGCCCTGAAATAACTATCATCATGCTTAAAAGGTCCTAATTCAGTCAGACTGACACCCGTAGTTAGAGTGCTGCACAATGCCTGAACCGTCTCTCTCTCGCGCGCGCACACGCACACACACACACACACACGAACACACACACGTGCACACACATGCAGACATGCACGCACATGCAGACATGCACGCACACACACACACAGCTGAGCTAAGGCAAAAGCGGCTGTTTAAAGGGGAGAGAAGCCTCTCCATGGAAAAAACAATGGGCCTCACCACTTCATTGAGAGAAGGAGAAATGAAGAGAGCGAACAAGCGATGAAGAGTCCGATATATAGAGAGTGAGACGAAGGAAGGCCCTCATTAACACAGCTCTTTTATTTGAAGTGCTGTGTAGAGGACAAGCAATTATTTCCTGCCATGCTGAGTGAATGCAGCAGCAGACAGCTGAGTGAAGAGGGGGGAGAGAGAGACAGACAGACACACAGTTCTTTGACCGTTATCAATTAACCATCGCCCTCCCTCTCAGACAGCCTTTGCACCCAACTACATTTACATGGCAACAACTCCTTCTCTGTAATCTACATAAGCGATTGGAAACATGCATCATGTGTTCATATAGCAACTTTCTTCCCTGCACAAACATGCACACACACTCACTCACACAGAAAGGACAACAGCAACCATTACAGCCTGAGCCTGGAGCACATCCCTCACATCCAACATGTGAGAGTGCCACAGGGCTCGAGTTTGATCACACACAGCTCCCAGTGACGCGCTGGCAACCACCTAACTGATCATCTGTGTCAACACTTGCTTTTACGCCTTGATCATTATGTAGAAACACATGACAGCCCCTCCCCTCACCTCCCCCACTGTCAGTGAGGAGGGTGATGGAGCAGAGCCCAGAGATGCCTGCGCTGCTCTGAATTTATTAAGTAGTCAGCTGGTCGATTTTATCTGTGCACTCTATTGTTCTCGCCTCGAATCCTGGACCCTCTTTGCAGAGTGACTTGAAGCGTGGCTGGGCTGCACAGTGCAGGGATCCTGCAGGGGCTTAATATGGGAAGCCATGACTTAGACTGTATAAGTTGCTATGTATGCATTAAGTAGAGCAAACTCAGCTAAAACCTGGAGCAGAAGAAACACTCACCATCAGCTGCTGTCAATTTACAATTTTTACTTAAAATCACAGGGGGTGAGGAGAAGTGAGAGGTGGTTTTTTTTTCAGCTTAATCAACCTGTCAAAGGCAAAGCAAGCTTAAAAGTAAAAAAAAATGCTATCAGGAATTCTCAACTTGTGTAAATATCTGTTACAGAAAAAGCGGAAATTCCCAACATGTTATTGTCACAGTGAAGCTTTGTCTGATTTCAATAATTTTACAAACCGAAATATCCCAAAAAAGGTTTTATCTCAATTTCTTTTCTATTCTAATCAAAATCAAAGCATCAAGTTACAAGGGAAAGAAATCACAAAATCAGATGTATTCATTTTCATGATTGACACCATAATTATCATACAATAGCAT
>JAUESF010000070.1:1513423-1524786 GCA_032274765.1 Malacoctenus tetranemus | reverse complement strand
TCCCCTGTGGGGAAAGTTGCTCACGAGAGCGGCGCAGACATCCGTAGCATCCACGGCACCCGCGTCAGAAGGAGGCCAGCCGAGAGCAAGGCGGCCACACGGTTCTCATCCATCTTCCTGAACGCAACTGGTTGACATTCGCAGCACTAAATCAGGGGGCCATTAATCAAGAACAGGGTGTGGAGCTGTGACTGTATCCATGTCGAAGTCCAATTTTTGATGTTTACATCCAGAAATGTTGAACTAGTGCTTTTTTCAGTGTTCACATGATGCTTGAAGAGATCTGCCTGCTTTCAAAATGACAGAGCCAAATTCATTATTCCTAAAAGTTCAGGAGAGTCTGAACGACTCGGGAGCTGAACGCTTGAATATGCTAAAGACAATCAACGCGTGTGACGTGTTGTATGTAAACACACAGACGTTTCAATGAAAGTATGAATAGGTGGACGCCCACACAGGCCATGTTAGCATGATGCACCGCAGAGCACGGCAGGTGTCGGCAGGAGTCGGTCATGATTTAACCGAGTGGGCGGAGAGACGAGCAGCTGAGCTCGGATGGAAGACTCAGTCTGAGTCAGGTGATGTGACGATACGGAACAAAATGCTGCACATCAGATCTTTGATAAGTTGTTTTTAAGTTCTCAAACTACAAACATGAGTTCAAAGAACAAGAATAATAACCTGATGGTGAAGAATTATTACAAACGCTCTCTATTCCGACACGATTAGGTGAGCAAAGCTTGAAGAAGACAAAAACCAAACAAATTGATAAGTTCTCCCAAACGTTTACGGGGCGACAGGTGGTCCATCACCTACAGCTGGTGTGATGGCCTTGGAATTATTCAGATAGAGTGATCTGCTGGGTTTGAGTGTGTCTGTAAACAGGAACATTTCAGTCTGAGTAGGTTCACAAAATCACCGCTGACTGAACACTCTGTGTCTCTGCTGCCAATAAGAAATGTCTTGTTTGTTTTCATTCAGCGTGAGGTCGCTTACATATTTGCCAACATCTTGTCATGAGTGACGGAGAGAAAACAGGCGCAAAGCTGGTCGGTTTTCCTTCTCAGACAACATTTGATTAATTTGCTCTTGTGCATTTTTTTAAACTAAACATCTGATTCTGAACTCCTGAACGTGAAGACTCTGAGTCCTGTTGATCGGAAACTAATTCCTCCGTTTGTGAGGAAGTTTCCTCATTGTTTTGTGTCTGAGGTTCAAAGCCAAGTGGAGGTGTGAGTAGCTGCTATGAAAGCTGCAAGTCTGGAGCTAAAAGGAGCACCAGCACAAATGTCCCAACAGTTTCATACATGCATGTGTTTCGTTTCATGCCGCCAAATATGTCGGCGCGTGTGTGGTGACGACGCGCCATCTCCGTCTTCCTCCTCTTCGCAGAGCCGACGAGCAGCACGCAGGCGGAGGCATGCGCGGGGTCGACTCAGGAGGCGGAGCAGGCGGAGAGGGAAGTGCCGTGCGGCTCGGAGGAGGAGGGCAGCGACATGGATCAGACGGAGCAGCAGGCGCCCGCCGGCGTCATGGCGAGCCCCGAGACCAGCAGGGACGGCGAGGAGAGCGGCAGCGACCCAGTGAGCAGCAGTAGCAGCAGCAGCAGCAGCAGCGGCAGCAGCTGTAGCATAGAGGAGAGCGCCGAGGCGAGCCAAGACGACGTCGCCCTCGCTCCCTCCAGCAGTACAACTGAAGCCCCCACAGAGGGCGCCAAGGGAAGTGCCGTCTCGAACACTGAGACCACCGAGGAGCCTATGGAGCAGGACTAGGCTGAGGGGGGGGGGGCCCTCCTCCTCCTGCCCCCCTCCACGCCCTCCTCTGTCCTCCGCTGCCCCCTCCACCTCCACCACCTGCAGCCATGTGTGACCATGAAGCAGCGTGTCCTTCAATCCAGCCTGGCTGTGACTGGGAAAGAGGATGGCTGCACCTCATTACCTGAACGCCTCGTCCCGTACACGGACACTCCTGAACGGCCCCCCAGCACCAGCGTGGGCTGAAGAAAAGACTTTTTTTTTTTTTTTTCTTGGTCTTTTTATTTGTTTTTCAACTGGAATATTTTATCACTCTTCTTGGGGTTGTGGGGGAGGGGGTTCCACAGCAGCCTTCAGTCTCTCCTGGATGTGGCTTGGGCTTCTGTTTGAGGGGGGGGGGTGGTCTGGGCACTGTGGTGATCCGGCGTCTTTCACTCACCGCTCACTTCCACCATCCAGACATTTGTGATGGGACTGGTAGCCCCCCCCCCTCCCCCGGGGGTCTAAACGGAGTCATAGCAGCCCTCTTTGTTTTTTATTTAAAAAATGTTCACATATGAGTTCAGAAACATCCTTTGTGTTCCTCACCGAAGGCTTTTGTATAAACCTGAACACCACACGTCACGTCAGCACATGTGTACTTCAAAGGCTCCTCCTCCAGTTTCCTGTGTGTGTGTGTGTGTGTGTGTCCCGTCTCTTCCCCCCCCACCTCCTCCACCCCCTGTTTTGAAAGCATCATTTCAATACACTACCAGTCCCACTGGACAGTACTACGACGCGCTACCCTGTAGCTGCATCCTGTAAAGTTGAAGCGTTTTTTCGGATGCATACGACGAACCAACGTAATTTATACGATTCCAATCCGTCTTTTTTTCACAGTTCTTTTTCTTTCCTCCTCCTTTTGTCTGCCGGTTGTAGTTTTCCAAAAAAAAAAACAAAAAAAAAACAGCTGTAAGTACAAAGACGACCTCCGCTTTCTTTGTATCGTGATGTCACCCCCCACCCACCCCCCCACGTCGTTCCACCGAGCGCCGACCGGAGCGCCTCTCCGGCTTCCAGCTCGACGCCCCGTTTTTTCTGCAGCTGTACTTTTTGATATTTAGAATTTTAAATTTCTGTAAAGTAGATTTTTTTGTAGATTGTAATACAGTATGTGTTCACTACCTTTGTGAAACCATATATAATTGTATAATTTCTGTGTATACTCTGGATGCCTTTTGCTTTCAACGCAGGATTCAGAGACAGCAATAAATGTTAACATTTTTATGTGTGGTGGTCTTTCCTTTATTGCAGGTGGGGGGCACCAACGGTTAGCATGAGGGTACAGTAGCACAGTTTGTAAGAACAGAGTTTTGAGGGGAGGTTTTTTTCCTCTTGGGCTTTTAATTTCACTTTCCAGTGAACTCGGCGAGCGTCTCCATTGGACGCAGGCAGTCCAGACTCAGAGACGCACGTTCTCACCTGTTTTGATAAACGGAACTACCTGCACAGGAAGTAGGGGGGAGTATAACTGCCTGGAAGTACCGCGGGGCCGTGCAGCACATGAACGCTGCGCGATCGACCACGTTCACACGCTCGCTCACAAACCTGGTGAAGAAGCTGATGTTCGCACCTTGCAGATGCCATTCAGGTACTTAACTTGAATGAGTTCTGAATAGTCTTCTGAGCTAAAGAAACTGATGGAGCATCAAACTCCATCTTCATGGCTCCTTTTACAAATCCATTCACTGGCGAGTTGCAGGATTTCCCAGAGAGCTGCTGCTTCATGTGTCTTCAGGTTTTATTTATTAACAGTTTGCGAACTGACCGACATTTTTTTCTTCTTCCTGCAGTATGGAAGTGGGACACAGCTGGAGCGCCTGTCACGGCCCAGGTGCGTGTCGCCCCCCCGTTTGGAGAGTGAGCAGCGGTGGGGGGGGCTTTCTCCTTTTCCAGGCAACACAATAACGGCCTGTAGGGGCGGTTAAAAGGACGCAGGTGGAACTAATAACATTAACAATGCCCCCCCCCCCATCCTTTTTTTTTAGGCGTCACTGTCACGCATGCTGTGAACAGGGCCGGGCTGCCGCAACGGGCCCATAATTAAAGGCAGCCAATGGTAATCTGATTAGTTCCACCTGTGTTATGACAAACAAGCGTCGCTACTGTGTCCAAACAGCTGAGAAACCAGGAAGTTATGGAACACGGATCTGTTCCTGTCACTCGTCACACCTCCACAAGTCCAAGGTGGTCGTAACAAGCTTGTAATGTCCCGGCTAGTCAGCGTCACAGCTCTGTTTGCGCAGGACGCTGGTAAAACACAAGTCGCAGGTACTCTCCGCACACGCAGACACGCTCAACAGACATCACGAGATCGTTGCCTGGTGCAACCTGCAGCAGGCTGGGCCTGACGCCGACGCTGGGAAGCCAAAAACAATGTCCGTCCCTGACGTTCGGAGGCTCCTTCTCCAGCAGAGCGGGACACGTTTCATTTTGCTCGGCCGCTGCCGAATATCCCTCGTGCTCTCCGAGGAAATAAAGGCGGCGCCGCGCTCGTCTGCGGCCTTTGAAGCAGCACCTCCGGGGAGACAAATGTCACGTCGGGGGGGTGGATATCGAGCAGCCCGACGGCAGACCACTCAGAATCTGAACCCAGAGCGCAGAGGAAGATGATCGGTGGCCCGCAGGGGAAGCTGCAGGACTCTTCACTGCTGAATTGTTCTGGTGCTGGTGGGATTTTCGTCACTGATCCTTTAAAATAAGTCTGACAACATCATGTTAGCTTCCTTTTTCCTTTCTTTTTTTTAAACAACTAACACTGGTCTCAGCGTGTGAAAACGATTGAACACACTCGATCAATACAACAGCTGCCCGTCACGTGTTTTTGTGTGTTTGACAGCCACGAACGAGGGCCGGTGTGGGGGGGGGGCAACGCAGGTCAGCCCCAACAGAAGAAGGACGGGTGATGGAGCTCCAATGATCTTGCACGAGGAGGACGTGACAAACGCTCAGACACTGGACTTCCACGGTGGAGAGAGAAGCTAACAAAGCTCCGTCTCCTGATCTCACACAGCACTGCTGAACGGTTTTGAGTAAATATACAAGCGTCCGCTGTCGGATTAGAAAAACGCGGGCTTGAACGTCGCCTCCGGCCTCCTTGAGTCTCAACACTCTGGGTGAAACGTGAAGGGGAACACCTTGCAGGGGGCGAGAAGGCATTTATTTTGAAAAGCTCCCGGCCGCCTGCGTCCGCGGCTCATCCTGGTTCAAAAGGTTTGGAGGGAGGAACGGCCGAGCCTTTGATCAAACTGCTTCGTCAAATGACTATGAAATTAAACTCCTGCTCATTTTGAAGGTCACCCCCACCCCCACCCCCACACCCCCACGGACAACCCCTATCATCAGAGCCCCTGGGGGGGGGCGGGAGGCTTCTGGCTGCCGCATGTGTCGTATGTAATTCGTGCCGCCAACCACAGGAGGGGAACTTTTAAATTGGCAGCGCTCACGTTGGATAGAATCATCCAGGAGCATTATGTTAAGTGGAAGGACTCAGACTCACAGGCATGATTAAAGGCAGCACTGTCCCTCCCCAAGGAAGTTTCTAACACAAGCGACAGGGTGTGGTGATGTTTCGAGCACTGGAAGCGACTTCGACTGTGACGGTTGTTTCTATTTCTTTCTCGATTAAACGTTAACGTCTTACTTCAACCTAATTTCTCTCACGCTGCAGAGAAGAAACAATGTAAACAAGATCCTTTCTTCTGTTACTACGACCTCAGACCTCCAAACGCATTCCCCCTGTCAGCCAATAGAGGGTACTGTTTAGTTTCCCAGCCAACATGCTCGATTTAGAATGCAGAGCGAGCCCTCCTCCTCCTCCTCCTCCTCTTCCTCCTCCTCCTCCTGGTGACACATCCACTGTGCCTTCTTATAGAGCGCCTGAAGCTCAGCACACGCAGGCACCCTGACCTCAGGCAGCTCAACACAAGCACTGCCCGCAGCGTGAACCTCTGCCTGTCTAATTTCCTTCCCACATGGGGGGCGCGGGGTGATTCCAGGGTGATTCCAGGGCACCCCTGGGTGAGTGCGAGGACACTGCGGCCGTCTTTGCCATCCAGCGTGCCAGTTGGGACATTGTGTCCCCTCCCGTTGACCTGCGACACGTCCATCACTCCTCTTCAGATGCTGCAGGTGTCAGGGGGGATTCCCACCCGGATTGTTTCATGCGAAGGGTTTGGGGACAGTGGTTTCCCAACCTGGGGCACAAGACCCCCTTGGAGGGACCAGTCCTTTTACTTTGAAATTCTTTTTCTTCTGTATGTTGGTGAGAGTGGGTCGGCTGATCTGCCGCACGGCGCCTGAAAAGTGAGAGGCTGTTCTGGCTCCTCGTTGCTCACTGGGATTGGTGGCGTCCCCCCCTCCCCTCCCCAGCAGAATCTGTGGTGGCGAGGGGGTGGGGGTGGGGGGGTCTTGGCCCGACGTCCTGGCCTCCTCTGGGCGAACATCATGTGTGGGCGGGACGCTGTTCACCTGCAGACGAGACAAGTCTGGGAGAACAACATCGATCTACAACACCCCCCCCACCACCACCACTTCAACAGCAGCTAATACTGGAGGCGGCAGCAGGGCGGTTGAACCGCAGGAGGGCTTGCAGACAGACTTCACAGGGAGCGCTCAGCAGACGGCGGCCAGTGAGAAATACCGTGAAACACTGCGAGGGGGGCGGCAACCAGGTGGGGGGGGCAACTGTCTGAACAGCCACCTTGTCCAGGCGGCAGCGGGCTCGTGGAGCGACTCCTTCTCCGGCTCAGGGAAGGTGGGGGAGAGGGGGGGGCGCAGACCTCAGGTGGCCCCCTTTTTCTGAGTTTCCACTGTGCCGTCAGAATGGCATCATCACACACAGGAGGCCGCGTTCTTATCCCTATTTGTGTCGGCAGCCATCAGCGTCTCCGTGTCTGATCGCCTTCGAGTCCCGTCAAGATGGGAAAGTGTGAGACGGGGGTTTTTTTCAGCATCGTGTGAAGCGGTGACATTTAACAGTTTGGCGGCAAAGAAAGAAAGAAGGAAAAAAACGGGTCAGTGTTAAAAATAAAAAGGAGGAACTCGCAGGAGAGGCTGCTCAAAAACATGAATGGGCGTGTGTGACAGTAGAGGATCGGGGGTGGAAAAGAGATAAAAACTCGTTCGCGTTCAAACGTACTTCCAAAAAAAAAAAAAAGAAGACGACGACGCGACATCGTGAAAGATTTACGACTGACGAGAACCATCCAGTCCGTTTTACAGGAAGACGCTCGGAGACGCTCCCGTTTCGTCTAAGAAACAAAGAAACTCTTTGTTTTAACGATCATTTTCTGGCAAGAAATCTTGCACCACTGGAAAGCCTGTTTATTCCCCTTTTAAACTGGGCCACGTTTGCAATGAAGATGCATTTGTGGGTTGCACCCATGTCCTCTCTGATCCCCTCCCGATGACTCAGGCGTCCAACAAAAGGAGGCAGCTTCAACCATTCGCCAGACGAGTTGTTTGCAAACGTACAGAATCAGTGGAGCAGCTGATCCACTTGTCCAGCCATGACGCTCACAGACAGTGAACGGACAGACGGCTCGTCTCCCGATCGATGGCTCCCTGCTTCAGCTGCAGCCGGTGGTCCCACCTTTGAAGCGACTGAAGCGCCAGAGTCTCGACACGGCATAAAAAATAAAAATAAAAACATCTTCCCCAGTAGATTTTTTTCTAAATTCAAGTAAAAAAAATAACTTATCACACTTGAAATAAGACATAAGCACTTTAAACCAACCAGCAGGCTCCCAACACACTGTCTAATTCTGACTTTCACTGCCCTCGCATCTGTAAAACAACTCAATCTTAAAGGTGACGTGAGAACAAAAGCTGCAAATGTGTTTATCTTTTGTAGAGCCAAATAAGTATTCACTTGGTTGTGGACCCCCACCACCCCCTCCCCCCTGCATGTTTACTGGGCTCTATTGAAGTCCACTTAATTGACTTCCCTCATCATGCGGCAGGGCAGCACATTGGCTGTGTGCCTCCTCCAGCCACTCAGGCTAATGGCACTGAAGAGCCTTGTTTGTAGCGGCGCCGTGCTTTTTAGGGGCCATTTCCAGTGACGCGACCTGCTCTTTGCGCCGGGTTGTAAAAAAGTGTGAATGAGAGACTAATAAAGGTGCAATTACTGCGATGGTGTGTGTGTGTATGCGTGTGTGTGTGTGTGCGGGTGGTGAAGCTGCAGCTGAGGAGGAGGCGGGCTGCTCGCGTGCTTTATGGTGATGATAATGGATTGTCAGGACACGCTGAGGAGACACGCGGGGACACTCTCCACTCAGACAGTCGTCCAGGCAACAAAAGCCCCCCCCCACACACACACAGACACCAGCAAATCCCTCAAACACTGAAAAACACAGAGCAGATGACACAACCCACGCGGCCCCCGCGATGGAAAAAAACCCCCAGCAACGGCTCATCTGTTTGAACACATTTATTTGTGGGGTTTTTTTTTCTCTTCACGGCCACTTAAGCGGTATTGATTGAACCCTCAGAGGAAAGAACATAAAGTTGATATGTAGCTCATAGCGCGCCACGCGCGGCTGAGAGCTGCCAGGAAGGCTTGTGTTCTTTTTGACACAACAATGGAGCCGTTGCTGCGTCGAGGGCGGTCTGCCGTGTTTCAGATCGATGGACGGCGAGCAGGAGCGAAGTCTGTCGCGGTGCCGGAGAAAAAGCGTTCATTAACCTCTGTTTAGGAGAAATCTCTCTGCTCTGCAAACACAACCAAAAGTATGTAGCTCTCCCTGCTATTATTGATATTGATCAAACCAATTTAACACAGCGCCAACAAACAGTAACTTCAGCACAACAAATACAAGTTTTGTCTCCATTTGACAAGTGATTTGATATCAACTATTTATGAGAGACTTTTATTTTGAAATGAAAGCTAGCCAGGGCCTCACAATGCAACCTGTAGTTGTTGCCACTGAAGTATTTTATCTTGTCTTGCTTTAGATTATCTCTGCATGACATCATCACATCCAACAAAATAAATAATGCTAAAATTAGCTTTGAAATGTTTTGATACAGTTGATGTGACACCAGGTCCTTCTGCTGGATCACTACATTGTGAAGCGCTGCACAGATTCTTGTACTGAGTTTGTAGCCATCTTAGAAAATAACACTGACAGTGTACAGCAGCACTTACAAGGACCACCCAAACTTTAGGACTTCATGTTGGCATCGATCACGACTACTTGGCCTGATTCATTCAGTCCTTTCCTCACACGTTCAGGATTTTTCTGAAGTGACCAACAGGAGACTGAGAGCAAGGAATCAGTCAGCTGCTGTAAAACAAATAACGATTGTGGAGGAAATGGAAAACGAACTGATGTGGGCTCTCAATGGCTCGAACTGACTTGGTGACCCAGATGTTCAGGCACCGATAAGTCTCTAATTTGACTAATTTACCCCCCCCCCAATCCTCCCTCTGCTGCCTCCGCCATCCTCCTGACCAGAGCCTAGAATTTGGATCATGTATAATGGATTAATTAACTGTCGGCCAATAAATCTGCAGAGACAGGAGCCACGAAGGTTCATGAGCAATATGACCCATAAAACCTCACTGTGTTGAGTGAACGTGTGAGCATTGGCTGGCAGCTCCAACCACTCAGGAAGAAGACATCCTGTTCTTCACAATGAGCTGCAGCCAACTGTGAAGATCAGAATGAGCTTCTTGCAGGCAGGCAGGCAGGCAGGCAGGCGGGCAGGCAGGCAGGCGAGCCGCTGCCTTCTTATTAGTTCATGGACAGAGACGAGGGTGGAGTCATCAAACAAATCAGTTTCATGCAGTTAGAGTTCACATATTGTTTTGAGAACAACATCTAACAGACTTTTGTGAAAACATCTTACTGAGCAGAAACGACATCGGTGTGTTTTACTGTCTCCTGTGTGACGTGAGATGCTGGAAAAGAGGCAGAAGTGGAGTCATGGGGAGGAGCTTAATTCTTCACAGGAAAGCGGGGGGGGGACGGGGGAGTCCAACAGGTCCGAGATCTGAGGCAGTGCTGGGGGAGGGCAGGGGTCCGGGAGGAAGCTGTGCTGGTGCTCTGGGGAGGGGACAGGCGGCAGTGGGGGGGGGACGATGCACAGGGGATCCAGATGGGAGGCGACAGAGATGCTGGATGGGTGGAGGCTGGAGGCTCGGGAGGTGCAGAGGCTGAGAGACGGGCACTGGGGGCAGAGAGAAGAGAGAAGGGCTTCGTTAGAGCGCACACAAAGCACTCAGGATGAGGATGCGACTCGGCGAGCTGGGCGGCCACACTGACCTGCGCTGCCAACTGGATCGTCTGGCGCTGGGGCACAAGTGGACATCTGCTTCAATCCAGCACCGATGGTCAGTGGACGCAGGAGGGTCCCTGACGGCTCCCTCGGCTGGCCCCGCCCGGCATGACAACACAAAGCACAGACACACACTCGGCCCACACACACTGTGACTTGCGTCCAGAACTCGTCCCCAGTAGCATCACTGAAGACATCTCTTCACTTTGTGTCTTTTGAAACGTGGCGTTTTAACCAGTTCACAAACAGTCGGTTGGGTCTTTGCTGTCCTGCAGCCTGTTGATGTGGACTTCAGGTGTGAATGTGAAGGAACAATGTCATCGATGAGGAGCCTGCTCAGCCTGCTCCTCATCGATGAGAGGATGAGGAGCAGGCTGAAGGTCCTCGTCTCCCCTCTTCACCTTCAGGAGGAAGGGTCATTTTTCCTTGACTTAATAACAGGACACAGAGCCAGTTTCCAAAAACAAGGTCAGCGAGTCCATGCCAGTAAACACTGAAACTCTGCTTACTGCAGTGTTCCAAGTTTGTTCAGGAGTTTCATTTTACCAAGTCCAATGGTTCACGAGTTTCAATTTCAAGCTTTATTTAGTATATTAAAGGGTAAAACATGATTAGTTCCATCGTGCTTCAGGTCATTTCAGCTTCACTTGTTGAACACGGTGGTCGCAAATCCAAGTTCGTGTTCATTTGAACGTGAAACTAAGTTGAAGCACATCGAGAATGTTTCTTTCGTGTTGTTTCGTGGCACCAGAGGTATGTTTCACTCAATCCTACATGTTTCACACCTGAAAAGGTGAAAAAGACGTGGCTGTGCTGCGTTTTAGTGGGGCACTTCATAACATTTGTGACGTCTGTGATGGCGGCAAATAACTTTAAAAAACTGTTCTCCTGATGAGCTTTTCTTCTGCGTTTTTAACAGGAAACAGAGCCAGTTTCCACTGGATCAAAAGGGTTCTTTGGTATATTTGAGGGTAAAACACGAGATATTTGACAGGAAGCTTCTTTTTCCCCCCCAGTCGTGACAAAGGTGCAGAGACAAGCACCACGTCAACATTTTGGCAGAAGATCAGGAGGTGGCATCGGCGATTCATCAGGTTTTTCAGGGTATGTTTACCAGAAAGTTGCAAAACTTCACATTGACTCTTTTCAACAGAGTTTTCTTTTTGTTTACAAATATTCAGTGTGCGTTCACAATGTCCTCTCTGTTTTTACTCTGCAGAGAAAAAAGGCGTCTCCTGCTCCACAGTCCTGGTAAGAAATCTCTGACTGCAATTTCTATCATCCTCT
>JAUESF010000070.1:1417952-1433610 GCA_032274765.1 Malacoctenus tetranemus | reverse complement strand
ACAGACACGATACAAGGACATCGTGCGACGACACGAATGTTTTCACACTCTTCTAATGAAGGTATTCGCTCTGGAACTCGGCCACGCAAATAGTTTTGAGACCGCTTCAGTCAGTGGCGTCTTTGTTCACTGTTCAGTTGGTCTTGCACAGATCAATCTGTTTTTTTTTTCTCCAAACAAACGAGAATTCTACTGGAAATGATACAAACGATGAGACAAAGTAAAACGACCACTTCTTTTGTTGCCAAACTAAATCCTGAAAGCTCCAGTTTGTGTCTTCCGAAGGAGTCCGGCGGTGAGATGGAACCCACTCCTTGGCGAATAAGTAACGAGGGGACGCTGGCGTTGGATCTCGTGACATTTGCTTTCCCGGTGCGGGGGCATGGAGGCCCTCCGTGACTGCGGTGGTCCCGGCAGCGCAGCGCGGCGCGGCGCGCTCACAATGGACCACACATCAGGCTGCAGAGAGGAAACACTGAGGCTGGAAGTGAGCAGCAGCAGCAGCAGCAGCAGGTCACCAAACTGGACTTGACTGGATGTGCTTAGATAAGCAGAACTGTGGGTGGGAGGGGGGGGGATCGGCCTCTTGACGGGGGTGGCAGCACATAGGAGGCTCCAGGCGCTGGTGGTGGTGGTGGTGGTGGGGGGGCACTTTGGAAATAACTGGCTGGGATTGGGAGAGTTTCAATTCCAGCCCCCGTCTTAGTTTACTTCAGGTTTTTGTCCCCTTTCGCCGACGCGGCTCTGCGGCCTTTTTCTCCCCCCCCCTCCAGATGGGAACCTGTGCAGGAATGTTTTCTCAAGCCTTCTCCTACATCGGCCAGGCACTACCCCCCCCCCACGTCCCCTCCTTTTGTGCCCTTTCTTGCTTTACAGTACACAAAGCTCCTTTTTTTTTGTAAAGGGAGCTCAACGCAATCTTTGTCCAGGCCTGACAAGTCCGTGATGTCACACTTGCTAATAAGTGTACGGGGGTTGGCAGAGGTGTTGCACCTGCGCTGGGAGGAAGGTCGCCTGGACGCCGGGCCAGCGAACGCGTCTCAATCACCGGCAGTCTTTGCGAACGCATCGGGAACGACCCATCGCTACTGTAAATGGATGAACCCACCCGTTCGCAGCAAACAGTCGAGCCACCCTCCTCTCTCCCTTCCACCCAACTGATACGATATGTGCTAAGATATGTAAAACACCGTGAGTCAGGGTACCACATGGAAACCCACCAGCCTGTTTGATTCACTGACCTTGTTTTGGAAATCTAAAAAAACCTCATCCATTCAGCTCCAGCTCTCCTCCCGACGAGAGCAGGAGGGAGCCGGGGCGCGGCGATGCGAGCCCCCGTTGCAGGGGCTCGGGACTGGATCGGGCGGCACGCGGTTGCGAAACCTTTCAAGTAGGTCAATAGCCGTGCTTGAGTCATTTCTCCCAGTGCTGTTTAATCCCCCCCCCACCCCTCCACCTCCATGCGGACCAAGATGTGCTTGTTCTAAATCAATAAATCCCGCAAACCTGTGACCTCGACGGAGAGCCGCTGGGAATGTTTTCTTCCCAGTGGTTTTTCTTTTGGATCGCTGCATAAGGAGGAAAAAAAAACCACTACACAGAACTCTTATGAACTAAAGTTTATCACACACTGTGTTCATCTCGATTACCTTTGGAATTTAGCCCACTTCAGGGGGGATTTATGAGGCCAAATTTAGACCGGCAAGAACTACAAATTTGCTAATGTTTGAAACCACCGTGTCTGAAACTGGAATTTAATTTGTCCTGTTTTTTCGCTCGCTGAGTCGTCTCTTCCCTCCGAGCCTGACCTCAGACGCACCGTGGACCGATGGAACCACGAGGGCCAGAACGACTAATGACAAGCAGACAAACACTGGCGACCTGTTGTGATGCACTTTGCTCTGTCTGCAGTTTGCTCCGGTATGTGTCAAGTGGACCAAAGAGCTCTGGTGTGAAAGCATCTCCAGGTACAACTCACACTGACTCTCAACGGGTTCATAGAGATCAAGGGGCGGTGAAGACTGGCTTCTTCACAGATACCTACATGATGCATTCCTCCGGCATGCTTCGCCACAATATCTCCATACCCCCCCCCCCCACACACACACACCCTGGGGGGGCTAGGATGCAGACAAAGGAGTGATTAAGCTCCACACACGCAGATTTTTCCAGTCTTTAATCACAACCGTAGTTCGTCTCGGGGGTGGGGGGGGGGCTGCCGGGTCTCAGACTCAGGTTTTTGTCGTCTCCACTTTCCCCCCGAACCTGCCCCGAAACTTGTTTACCATCCTGACCGTGGAGACGAGCAGCACAAAGGCTGGGTGTTTTTTTTGGAGGTGGTGTGTGCAAGAAAAAAAAAGAAAAAAGGGCTTTGTTGAGCGCACAGCCCTAATTGACTAAAGCGAATCATGTGTTTGTGGGCGAGCGCTGCTCTGCTGGTTCCAGCTGGATGAGTCGCGCCGGCCGCGATGAGAGGAGCGCTTGTGCTTCAGCCTGTTGACTTGTACTCTCACTTGTGTTGGGGCATGTGTGTGTGGAAGGGGGGGGGGGTTGGATGGCACGGGCGAACGGCTCAGTCAGCTGCGGAGACCCCCCCCCCCCCCCCCCCCCCCCCGTTGAACAGTCTCCTCGGGCAACGCGACAACAAGGGGGGGAGGGGCCGGGCGACGGCACGTCCGAGGAGATGCAGGTCGAAGATTACCGTAATCCCCGTCCAAGTGGAGTTAATGAAACGCAGAACGCACAAGCGGCGTCTCTCTCTCTCTCTCTCTCTCTTCCTCCCTCTCTCTCTCTCTCTCTTCCTCCCTCTCTCTCTCTCCCCCCAAATGAACTTCCTCTCCTGGCGCTCCAGCCCCTTCGCTTGGCTTCGCTTTCCCCACATTCTACATGAGAGACGGCAAAGTTTATGGAGAGTCCTGAGGTGCTCGCCCGCAGACGCATGCTGGAGGAGACGAAACACAAAAAAGAAAGCAATCACACGAGGCTGCACTTCATTACCAGCCTGTATTTCCTTTCCTTTGTTTTGGTTTTTTTTTTAACTTGCATGTCATACGCCTGTCAAACTGCCCCCCCCCCTCCCCCTCCGGGGTCTCGCTGGAGCTCGTGAGTCGGGGGGCTTTCTTTTTTTCTTGTTGCGAGAAGCGGCTTGAACGTGAGACAACAATGACACCCGTCACGATGAACGCTCCTGACGTATGACATCGCCCCCCCCAAACTTCCCCCCTCCCTTTGAAGTCCAAGAGCTAATATTCAGCTGTGAAACATTCCCTATTTGGACACACCGATCGAGGAGCGGAGCACCAAAAAACCACCGGGTTGCATTTTTTCCTCACCGAGTCATACTTGATTAATCAGAGGTTGAAGGAGGGAGGAAGGGGGGGGCACAGAGAGAGAGAGAAAGAGAGAGAGAGAGAGAGAGAGAGAGAGAGAGAGAGAGAGAGAACAAATGTGTGCTCAAGATGAGGAGAGAACCATCTGAGCAAACAGCCGAGGAGACACTGAGGAATGGGACAGCGAAGGACGCACAAAGTGGAAAGCGCGATGGCTGCACAGAAAACACGACGTCGGGGCCTCAGCGCAGAGTGAGCAGAGTCTCCAGTCTAACGCCCCCCCCCACCCCCCTACGGTTTTCTGCATCATGTAATTTAATTCATGGGGGCGCCTGAAGACAGCAGGGGGGGGCGGGGGGGCCCTCGAACAGGACGGGTCCGGACGAACAAACCGCAACGGACGTTTGTGAACAACAGGGATTTTTTTGTTTTCTTCTCTCCTTTGCAGCCAGACGCAGGAGTGCAAAACCATCTGAGAAAACATTCGTGTTCATTCCAACGGGGAAGTTAATCCCTCTTCAACCCCCCCACCTCCTAAACAGACAGAGGGGCGGGCGGGGGGGGGGGGGGGTCTTCAATGGGAGCAGCAACCTCGAGTTTCGTCGGAGGCGGGCCGTTTTATAGCCGCCCCCCCACTGCACCGCGTTGGCACGTTGGACCCCGACGCGGAAGGTGACGATTTGTTTTTCCTCGCCGAAGCCTCGGCTATTCTTAGAGGCGGTCGTGTTTTACGAAGCGATTCTTTCTTTTTCGCAGACAGGAGGAGAAAAAAGGAGAGAAATGAAGTCGACAGACGAGACGTGGAACTGCACTTCCAAGCCTGCGAGGCAGCACGCGATGCTCGAGAGCAGCAAACGCTGGGGAAACCGCGCTAAACGTTCGAACAACAAGAACGCGAAGAGCGGAGAGGGTTGGAGGACAAGCTGTAATTACGCTTTTTCGTGTTTCAGCTCTGTGATCTTAAAAACCTTTAAATTCGTAATGTTAGCAGAAAACAATGGCTGTCAGGAAACTGCAGCACTCGCATTCGGCTTTGATCAAACCAGCGGCAGCGAGAGAGTTTCTCACCATCAGTCAGACTCTTTTTATCTGCTGCAGCCATGTTCCACACGCAGGTCGGAACTGTGTCTGCAATTAAGACAAAACCTTGAAAAATGCAGTTAGAGAACCTGCTGTCAGGTTCAGTCAGTTCGTTCAGGTACAAGAGGAGCAAAGATGCTCGTTGTTTTTGTCTATTTAAATGTTTCTGAGTCAAAACAAAATATTATGATTGTGCAAAGAGTGAAAAAAACCACCTCTCCAAAGCAAATTAATCTGTTCTCTTCTTGTTTTCTGCTCCTGCAAAGCGTCAGGGTGAAGTGAAGAGCCCAGAGCATCCAAGTAGGTTAGCCAGGCGATGCTAGCAGAGTTCCAGAGGGTGGGGGAGAGGGGGCTGGAGGGTGGGGGGGGGATGGGGCTACAAGCCAAAGCCGTGGCCCGCGTGTAGGAAGCGGCGCTCGGGTCCCTGGCGAACACCCGGCCCCTGACATCTGACTACAGCCCCCACCCCCACCCCCCCCCCACCCCCCAGCCTGCTTTGGAGGCTTCTGTGAGCCAAGTCAGAGGAAGGTCATGGATGAAAGAGGCGTTTGATCAGCGGCCGGCTTAATGTACGCGCCTACATAAATATTGACCGGCTCGCCGAGGGCCGTGTAAATTGTTCGGCGGCGGCGCGGCCCGAGCAGATAGCCGGAACGCGCGCGCATGTGCGTGCGTGCGTGCGTTGCCTGCGCCACGAGGCTCTTCGAGCCTTTGAACGCGTCTGCAAAGTGTTGACTTTCGCCACTTGATGAATCGTTCGCTCTTCAAAGAAAAAAAAAAGCCCACGCCGCGCTAATGACGGCGTGCTTGCACCACTCCAACGAGTGCTTAACATGCGCGCCGGCGTCCTCGACTGGCGGGGGGGACGAATCCACTTTCAGGCCGACGCGCTCCGCCGACGGAGGGTGATCGATGGGGGAGCCGTTCGTCCAGACACATTTGCCAGGAGCCTTCAAAAAAAAAAAGGTTGGCTCAAGCAAGGATTTGTATATTTGCCCTAAAAACGTGTCCGATGGACTCGCTGACAAATGACGTTGTTTAAATAAACCCGGTGGAGGATAAAGCCGAGCTTGTGAGCGGCCTCCGCAGTAAAAGTTGGGATTTCTCTGGAGGAGGAGGAGGAGGAGGAGCGAGTGTGTGTGTGGGGAGGGAGGGGGGAGAAAACTGTCTATTGTTGCTCCCTCCGAGGCACTCGGCGCGGTAAATCCTTCCACAAAGGTCACAAAGTGCAGCACATTTGGTTCAGATCAGCGAGGTCACGACCCGCACGAGGGGGGGGGGTGGGCGGGGGGCAGGGGGGGTTTATTTGGACCTTTGCACCAAAATAATCACCGCGCTCCGACTTCTGCTGTGACAGACGCTAACAGTCTGGAACCACTTCGCTTGAGGACTCCTACCTGAAACAGGAACGCGGTAGGGGAGGTAAGGGAAAGGAGGGGGGGGGGACGACGACCCGTCGGTGCCACGGACCTCACCTAATGACCGTTTTGAATTATGCGCCTTCTGGAGGTGGAAGTGTGTCTTACAGGGAGGGGGGGAGAGCGAGGAGGGAGGGAGGGACGGCTACCACCCTCCACCGGCGCTACGGGAGCGAGGCGGCCGGCTGCTCGGAGGTAAGGGCCTGGGAGGAGGTCCAGACGAGACAGAGGCCCCCTTCATTCTACCTCTGCGTGCAGCATTCAGCGCACCCCCACCCCCACCCCCACCCCCACCGGCATGCCGGTTGGTTTATTTCCCCCCACTTCGCAGGGCGATACCGTTCAAAACCATCAGCACGGACTTCCAACGCTGACGGCGAGACGTCGTCGGATGTCCTGGGTGGCCGCTCCAGCTGCGTCCATCCTCCCCACCCCCAACGCCCCCTTTTCCAACATGATTACACAAGACTCCTCTGAGCGTCAGGCCGCAATGTTCAAACACACCAAGTCAAACTTGGTGGGAGGGGGGGGGGGAGAAAACCCCTCGACAGGGGCCTTGTCTTGATGTGCCAGGGGACAGCTGTGAGCCGGGTTACATTTCCTTGGCTCCCGTTCAAGGAATTTCCGAGCACAACGTGCGCCCTTTACCTGCGCTACCTTGGTTCGTCTCCTCCAAACTCTGAAAGGCAGGAGGGGGCAGAGGGCTGGGGGGGGGGGCTGGGGGGGGCGTCGTGAGCGCCGCAGCCCGGGCAGACACTCCAAGGCTTCATGTCGAACATGAATAAAATGTTTTCATTTCTTCTCCTGAAGTCGGCGGGGATGGAGCTGGGGGTTGTATGTTTTTTTTCTCCCCAAGTCATAAGCCCAAAAATAAAGGGCCTTGTGTAAGATCCGGTGTGTGTGTGTGTGTGTGTGGAAGCCAAACCCCGGCAGTCGGCATGCCTTTGCAGAAGAGACAGCAGCTGCTGGCCTGATATAGCGTGGCTGGAGAGCAGAGAGGCCACGGTGTTAAAACCGGCCTCCCTCGTCCGCAGGCTCTCGCTCGCTCTGGGTTTAGACCAGACGCCGTCTGCAGAAAACTGCCGAAACGCAACGCAGAGAAACATTTTGTAAAAAAAAAAACAAAACAAAACAACAAAACGATGTCAACCATCAAACCTCCAGAAAGGGATCTCCAATCCAAACAGCGTTATCTCCATCAGTCCTGCCTCAGGTGGCTGGATTCCTGATTTTGTTGTTGTTTCTGGGTTGTTTTGTTTTGCCCCCCCCCCCATACTGCTATTTGTCAGAAGGACGTGTCGTGGCAGGGCGAGGCCCGACGTCGCCGCATGATACGAGAACAAAAGGCAGTTTAGCTATCTTGTGTAAATCCAGGTTACATCCGGGAGGCGGTGGCGACCTTGTGCTGGAGCGACTGCCGACAGGATTGAGGTAGAGCGAGACGGGCTGACGGAGAGTCGCTCGTGTCAACACCGAGAGACACAAACCAGCAGCGAAACTAAACATCGACTTCCTCACCCGTGCTCCACCGAAGAAAGCTCCCCGTCGGCTACTGGCACTCAATTTGTTTTCAAACTTTGGGAAAGCAAACAAGTTACGATCTAAACAACCATGTGGTCATTTGTTAATATTTTCAGAATAAGAGTGTAAGTTGGTTATGGTTTTCAGAGAAAAATGCCTTCAAAAAATGAATTTAAACTTTTTAACAGGAAAAAAATAAGATTGAGGCAACAACAATAAATATTCGATGGCTTGGAAGATAAATAAATATACAGAGAAAAACAACAAATAGTTGTTTGTGAGCCCAAAAAAAGGGATTCAGAAGAAATCCCATGCTGGCACTCCTTGGTGTGAACAAAGCTCCTCTGTGAAAGTGATCATATCGGTGCAGCAGGAATCAAAACTGAAAAAGTTTGGTGAATGTGCTGAAGCGGTGATTCCTGGCTCTCAGTACAAGAGGAGCAGACTTCAGAGCGTGTCAGGAAGGAGTCCCATTAAAAGACAGAGAGAGAATTTGAGGGTCTCTCTGTTCTTCTTCCTCTTCTTCTTCTTCCCAAGTCCCAGCCAGAAAAACTTCCCCTCAGCAACACTAACTCACGCTTCAACTTTTCAGATTTATTTCCTTGCTATCTCCCCGGGTTTTTATTTTCCCTTCACAGGCTGTTTTAGAGCTTAATTCTTCGAACCGCCGCAGAGACCTGGTCAAAAAAAGATTTAGATGAAACATACAAACAGCCCAAAAAACCCTAAATATACACAAAAAAAGTCTTTAAATTCAGTTTTTGCTCACTAGTTATAGAAGACGTGTTATGGAAGCTCAACAACTTGGAGGCCCAAACTTGAAAAAATAAACTGTGGCCAGTTTGCCTCACCTTGCTGCAGGGCTTCACGATACACAGCAGGCGAGATGCAAAACACGAAGAAAAATAAGACGTTGCATCAGAATAAGTCGCACCAGCGGCATTACCCATTCAAAATAAATATTCAATGAAAATATGAATACATTCATGTTTGTTAGCTCCTAAAAAAAAGAAAGATGGAATGGTGCATTTTATATTATCAGCAGTCGCTGATATATCGTAAGACTGTTCAAGGATCTCTGGTCATGCGAGGACCAAATGTGAAAAATAAAAAAGGTCAGACTCAGTTGTGTTCAACGGGACTCCTCATGATGCGACGGGACGATGCGTTCAAAGGCAGTCGGGTAAAGTCAGATGGACTCGTAATTGGATCAAAAGAAGAAGAAGGGGCGTGCAGAGGGGCTTTATTTCCTTGTCAACAGGCAGCACCACCTCAAAGCATAAAAGAAAAGGAAGGAAGGAGGAGACGTCCAAAGGCCTTGTTGTCCGGCCCAGGACAGGACAGGACAGGACAGGACAGGACAGGACAGGACAGGACAGGACAGGACAGGACAGGGGTGACATGAGAGACATGGGGAGGATGGCGAAGAGGGAGAAATGTTTCTCCTCCAGCAGAGCTGGGAACTCTCCACCTGCACTCGACTTGGACGAGGTAGAGTTGGGTGTGTGGAGGGGGGGGTCTGCTCGGATCTCGGTCCAAACTGCAGCCAAAATGTCGGCCGCTGCGTGTCCACCGGCCCCCCTCACGATTAAGTGCCACATCTTCCCTGCGAAGCCCCCCCGATCAAAGCCAGCCTCTGTCGAGAGGCGAGAGGGAGCAAAGGCATCTTTATTGATACCTTGGCGTTGACCTTGGCACTGGAAGGAAAGGAGGAGGAGGGGGTGGGGTGGGGGGTGCTGCTTCACCGCCGGTGGTCCCGGGGCTTCTCCCCGCCGAGCCTGCCAGTTATTTTTCCTCAGGGCCCCGAGCGCTATCGCGTGTCGGGATCGACAGGAATTTGTGGACACAACCCGGCTGACCCCAGGTACAAGGTGTACCCTTTTTCTTTCTCTTTTTAAGAAATGGAGGGGAGGGGGGGGGGATCAGCGTGAGCGTAAGAGACAAGTTATTACACATGTGCTTCCAATGAAGCAGATTAATAGACGTACCAGCTTGAACTCAAACACAGAGCGTCTCTTCAGACCAAACCGGAGCCTTTCACAGATGGTGTCTGAATACTGTAGCTAAAGCACAGGCCCTACAACTGGAGGAGCCTCCTTCCAGCTCGGCCTGCAAAGTATTTCAGTAATGAGACATGCGGAACATGTGGCGCGGATCGCTGCGGACGCGCAGGTGGCGTGGCGGTGGGGAGACGTGCGTGCTCGGCGGCGAGGTTGCACCTGTAGCCCCTCAGAGCTATCGGGGAGTTATCGGCGGCGAGCGCGCCGCGCTTCCCACTGGAGGATAACTCATCCTCTGAGTGGAAGGAGGAGGCAGGACAAAAAAGGCTGACTAAAGTGAGACGTGAGCGGGGGCGCCTGGTGAACATCTCTCTCTCTCTGACAACCCCCCCCCCCCCCCCACCTCCTTTTCCCCTCCCTGTCCCTGAAAAAGCTCGCTCAATGAGCCAGCTCCGAACCGTTCCTCTGGGCGGTTTGTCAAAGGGGGGAAGAGGAAGTCTTCAATGAGACAGCGAGGTGGCGCTTTGAAAGGGAACATCTCTCTCAAGGGGGGGAGGACAAAAAAGGCCCGTGCTAAAGCGGCGTAACAGAGCCGGGAGAGAGCCCACGCCGGCCAACAATGTTTGCTATTTTGCACACATTTGCATGAGAAAAGTCAGTGGTGGTGGCGGCCACCAGCGCTGCTAATTGGCTGCTGAATGGAGGGAGCTTTAGTCCTCCTTGAAAGGACGAGGACGAGGAGGACGGGGAGGACGGACGCAATGTCAAGATTAGCCGGAAGAGTGGAGAAAAACACTCACGGGCCAGACTCCAGGGAGAGGTGGCCAACAGAGATAGCATGCTACAAGTGCAACTTCTTCTTCCCCCCCCTCATCGAGTGGTTCTCCTAAGCTAACCCTGGGTAGGATGGTGGGGGTGGGGTGGGGGGGGGGGTCCCACGTGGTGAGAGGACACAGTATGGATTCACAGTCCCGCCCCCTCTCTCTCTCTCTCTCTCTCTCTCTCCTCGGACACGCTCACGTGTCGGGAGCAGGTGCCGCGAATTATCGCAGCACCGCGGGACTACTGTACACAAACATGTTAAGTTCGGGCAACATGCGCGAGAGAGTTTGCCTGCCAGCCGACGCGCGTTGATGTCGACCAATTAGCCCCGAACGCTGTGGAACATCTGTCGTGTACAGGGAGGGGGGGGGTGCAATTACAGACAGTGACGTCAGCGTTGTGTGTTCTACATGTGTTGAGCGCTTAATGGCACCGCACAGAGTGAAACCTAACATCTGCCGGCAGCGCTATAGGCTGCGACCGCACTGCCCTCGCATGGAGTGTAAATAAGAGGGAGAGGAGTTGTGGTTCTTACATGGATCGTAAGAACAACAACACATCGCTGTAGATTAAACATGACAAAAGACAAAGTCCCAAACAGTTGTCTGGCGCGCTTTCATCCCATGCAAACACTGGTGGACCTGCGCTTTTCAAAACACCTGCTCACGTCATCAGAAGTCCCAATGCGTCAGCAAAACGTCCAGGACAGTTCAGTCTAAACCCAACGTGAGAGTTGGCTTCACTGCATTCAACCCTTCCGAGGCATAGTTTACTGAAGATGAACCAAGAGGGCAAAAAAAACAACTTTCACCAAGTAGATTTTACTTAACTGAAGTCAAAAATATCACATCACATGAAAGTTCATTTGTCTTATTTCGAGTGCAAAGCAATTTCCTAACAATACTTTATTTTTTACCTTGAAATAAGCAAATGAAACAAGTGAAGGCTTGGTGTTGAAACACAACAAATAGACCTTGAAATAAACCCTTCTTGGTGATCACGTCTTATTTTGACTGTGATAAGATGTTTTTTGGGGGAGTTGAAATAAGTATAAATGGAATCCAATAAAGTGACTTTTTTATTTGTTTTTTAAAAGTTACAAGTTAAATAAAACCAGTCACTGAATACAACATTTTCACCAAACCTGTGCTGGTTTGAGGGGGGGGGGTCCTATGAAGGTATATTAGTGGCCAACACCATGACCCCTCCCTGGGCAGTGTTTGACCACTCTGACGTAAACTGAGAGGATGTTTGGGGGGCGGGGGGCGCTGAAGGAGCGGCGTTGTCCCTCATGAAAAATGCTGGTCGCAGGAGGCCCACAAGCACAGACACACACACACACAGCAGCGGTGTCATTCGGTTCAGCGCCGACCGAATCCAATGACGATCTCCTCCGAAATGCCAAGGTCGATCGGCTGATCTCATCTCGCCGCGCCGAATGTAACAAGCCGGTTCGGATTCATTCGCGCCCGGCCGAGATAAGGCCGCGGCGGCCCCGCTGGGATGCGCGGCGGGCCGCTCGCGACGCCACATCCATCATTGCGATCGGGACAGCCTGCGACGTCGACCTGAGGCGGCACCCCCCCCCCTCCCCCTCTCTGTCCTCGGCTTGCTGGGAAAATAAAAGTACCTGAAGGGTCGCAGGGCTGCCGTAAATAATGCTGAAATCATTAGGTGCAGCTCTGCAGGACTTGATTTTATCCGGCCGCAGCCGTCAATACTCTGCTAAGGACTTTTTTTTTTAGTTGCCGGGAATTTCAAAGTTGAGATAAGTGTTGAGTTTTGAGCAGCTTTTCCCAACTAAGCATCAAGAACCTTGTCAAAAAGGGTCAAATTGGACATTTCAGAAAACACTGTAACTCTTATTGCTTTTATTTTGAAGACTCCCGCTTCTGTAATTTGGTGAGAGCACCTCTCCTGTCTGGTTGGCCATTGAGGTAAGAGTATGGACAGAGTTGAGGAGGGGGCGGGCACCATCAACACGCCCTCCGCCCTGATGAGGTCACCCTGCACAAAAAGGGACTCAATCCAGCAGCAGGTGATTAACTGCGAGGGGAGATTGGAGTCGCGCCGAGCTGTGGGAACAGAAACGAGGTCCACTTCATCATCGCCCCCCCCCCACCCAGCCCCCCCACCCGCAACAACGGTAACGGTTCCATATGAGAGGACGACGAGCGTCCCCGCGACACTTTGATTGATGAGCTCAAATCCGGAGAGCCTCTAATCTGCCGCGGGGACCGACGCCGGAAGCGCGCGGTGCCGCGCCGGGGCCCGGGCGCGACTATTTCCATACGAGCAGACAAAAACGAGCCAGAGATCGGATCTGCCCGGATAAAAAACGCGGGGGGAGAAAAACAGTCCCCGCCGTGCTTCAGCATACATCATTAAACACGGTGCGCGGGGACGCGGGCGTCGCGACTCCCCCCCCCACCCCCCCACCCCCCCCGACTGTATTTTCCACTCCGTACGACGCGACGATCACAACTCAACAAACAAGGCCGTGGGCATGTCAACATGGTGTGATCGATCTTTTTAAAGGCTGCCGCTGAGAACAGGCAGCTGGGTGCTGTGGCTAATTAGTCTCCCCGTATGGAGCACCCCCCCCTCCCCCCAATCTTCCGTTTACAGACACATTTTGCCATGAAAAACTTCCATCCGTCGGCTCCGAGTGGAACCTCGGCTCAGCCGAGTCGGGACCTTCAAGTTTATTCAAAGTGAACCAGCGGTTTCCCGACCAGTTTGCCTGGGGTCTACCACAGGCCTAATCTGATCCTGTTACGCTGAGATACAACAGTTAAGCCAAACGCTGATGGACAAACTGAACCACACAAACATACAAAAGCAGGAGGATAATACGATGGTGGGTTTTTATTTTTTTCTGGCGATTTCTTGGATGTGGAAGACTAATTTTGCAGCTCTGCCCGCCCCCCCACCCCCCCACCCCCTCCACATGATCTCTGCTCCCCCTGCCGAGGGGATTGAACCTCAGCGTGGGAACCGTTCGAGCTGAACTACCATAGTGACCGCTCTAGCCGTCTCCATCAGCCGTCTGCTGTTCGGAGTACCGGAGACGAGATGAAAAGGAAGTAGGGAGTCACTCCCAGGGACGACGACAACGAGCAGAGAAGCCCGATGACTCCTGTTGGAGCAGCAGGACAGACGAGTGTGGCCAGTGCTGTCGCGGCTTTCATTAGGCTGATGGATTTTCGGGGACGGCTCACAGCGCTTCCCTGCTTCGATTTTCATTTCCTGGGAGAAGACGCCCGCTGCTACGATCGTCTCCGGGTATCGAGAGAGCCGCATTGACATGTTCTCAGTGCAGAGGAGGACAGTGCAGCGCTCGGAGTAAACACAGCTCCCACTCAGACGTGGTGAAATGATGATTTTCTAATGGATGATGATCAGAATGTTCAACTAACTCCTTCAACATTTTCGAGGATTGTGACTTTTTTCATTGTGGAAAAAGTCTTAAAGCGAAAGAACGAGCAAAGCAAGCTCCATCACTTGTGTGCCTGTCACCTGTCACCAAATCGCAGCGTTGTGGCACTGATGACATAAGAGGCCGCGCTGCTCTCGTCACATGCTTTAGGACTCGAGAGTGCGCGAGCCGGTTCAATCGATCCGTTTCGGGTCGCCCCTCGAAACACGTCCCTCCGGGAACTCGGCCAGGCGCAAAACGCGCTGGTCTCAAGTCTGCTCGAACAGTTTCTGCCCTGCCCGAGGGAGAGAGGGAGGGAGGGAGGGAGAGAGAGAGAGAGAGAGAGAGAAACAGAGCGAGCGAACGAGAGAGTGGGCGGTGATTAACATGCCCGAGCCGGGATGCATTTCAGAGGGGCACTGGGAGGAAACGACGGGCCATTACAGCACAACTAAGGGTCTGTTAATCAGCCTATTAGGGTTTAATTGAGGGTAGTTAATTAGGAGTCGGTGGGCAGTCTGTGCTCGAGGGAGGGGGGGGGGCTAACATGAGAAGCAGCTGACAGAGCGACCTGAGCCGACTGTCGCTGGTCCATTTGCGTGATTGATCGCGCAGGGGGACAAAACTGCCTTGAACGCCACCCGTCTATCAGAAAAACCCTGTTTGGGGGTGGGGGGGGCAAACGCGTCCGACAGTGAGGCCCAGACTGCACGTCTCCACCAGAAAGAGCCGGCTCGCCTTTTGAGGACGCGAGCCGTTTAAACTGAGTGGAAACTACAATAAAGCAGGACGGAGAAAAGAGAGCAAAACAGCGTCCGTCAGCAGTGTGAGCTCACCTCGCACCGTCGCCACGCTGCGACGACTCCACGTCTGAGGAAAAAAAATCCCCCCCCCCCCAACCCCTCCACCCCCTCCACCCCTCTCCTAAATGGAGCAACGGCAAACAAAGATGTGCTTGTGCTGGCTTCTTAAAGCCCGCTCCGCACAGGGCCGCGGCTCCCACCAGAAGCTGATTATGGACTCTTTAAAGTTAGATTTGATTCAATGTCCCGCTCCCCTGCCTCAGCTGGACCACGGGGGCACAGGAATGCGGCCCGCCGCTCGGATTGGCCCGCTTAGCCCAAGGGGGGGGGAGCGGGGGGTGGATTCATCCCGTCTCGGGGCCAGTCGGGAGCAGCGGAGCGGGGCCACATTCAGCCCCGCTCCATCTGGGGAATAAACACGCCGCCTGCAGCCGGGGCCAAAATCCAATAAAAAAAAAGGGGGGGGGGGCGACAAAGGCCCGCTTCTTTTACCTCCGAATGCCAAACAACATGTGATCCCTCCTCGGGGAAACAACTTGTATGTCTGCTCCTCGGAGCCCCCCCGCGGGGACAGAAATAACGCCCGGGGGGGGGGGGGGGTCCTGGCGCATGTCCCGGAGGAGGATGCCATGTGCTGCGGCGACCAAGCTGACGCTCGTTGCCGTTCCAGAGGAACTGGTGACACGCTTGGTACGCTCCAACACATGAACGTGGCGGAGCGGTCGACACAGTCCAAGAGCGCGGAGGTCCGGCCAGAGCTTCACCAAAGTTCACCAGGCGGTGCAGCCCCCGATCGCAACCGGACGCGAGGGCACTCACATGAGAGGGTCACTTGGAATGAAGGGATGGTGAGGATGTGATGTGGCAACGTTCAGTTCCTCGGCCTATCGGTTGGTCAGTGATCGGCCCTTTGGTTCCTCCCTAATATACTGTAAACACACAGTCTTTATGTCCACAAAACTACTTCCAAACGCAAGTGCGGAGCACTCATGTAGTATCACTGAGACTCGTTCGAAGACCGTGGGACGCTTCTGCGTCATCGAGAGCGTGTTCATGCACAACGAGAGTCTACCGACACACTGTATTCGTGCAGTGCAGGCTGCAGAGAGGCCGTGACCGTGCTGCCACAAAGGCTTTTCAAGTTTCGACACATGAGCAAAAAAAAAAAACAAAAACTAGCCAAATAGCGAAATAAATAAATAAATAAACAAACGTTGTTTCACAAAGTAAGACCAGACACTCGTTGGAAGCCAAATGGGGTTCAGAT
>JAUESF010000070.1:1388990-1415406 GCA_032274765.1 Malacoctenus tetranemus | reverse complement strand
GACAGCACTGCGACTCCGCCCCCCCCCCCCCGCCCCCCCTCACTGCGGCCGCCTCCGTGGGCAACGAACAGGCGTTTCGCTGCCCCGTGTCATTTTATTGTCCCTCCGCAAAGCCGTTGATGGGCGCGGAGGGGGAAACGCTGCGGCCTGAGAGAAGAAGACACAAACACGCATCATCTTCTTCTTCTTCACTCGGGAGGTAAAAAGAGGGCAAGATCTGAAAAAGGTGAGAGTCTTCTGTCTTTCCGTTTGCTTTCTCTGGCTGACCCAACAACATCATCCTGTGTCCCTACAAAATAAAGGCCCTCTCTCTACAAATCATGAGTTTCATATGAATTTTGTGTTTTTTGGGGGGCTTCAGTTTGACAAACATTTGAACTGATCTTTAAAATCAAGTCTCATCCTGTTCATATCTTGTCAAAAATATCAAGTTTCAGAGGTTTTATTTTATTTTTGATGAAGTTTTCAATTTGTCAATCTGAGAGCTTCTAATTCTGTGTTTCACTGAACAAAACCTGTCAGTTCAATGAAATTTTCAAATAAGGTCAAAGCTTTGCAGGCTTCCTTCAAGACATTGAAGAAAAACGTACAGAACTGTAACCTTATTTGAATCTCGCAGACACAAACGCGGTGGAGGACGAGGATCCTGGAAGATTTGGGCTGCTTATTTCTATTTCCAACGCTCACATTTGGCCAGATTTGGCCCAGACTTCCTCAGGATTTGGGGCAC
The DNA here is from genome assembly GCA_032274765.1 of Malacoctenus tetranemus. Classification (NCBI taxonomy): domain Eukaryota; kingdom Metazoa; phylum Chordata; class Actinopteri; order Blenniiformes; family Labrisomidae; genus Malacoctenus; species Malacoctenus tetranemus. Next base: position 1,414,676 of record JAUESF010000070.1, on the reverse strand, counting down.
TTGTGAGGGAGCTTGAAGGAACAAAAGCGAAAACAAACAAACAGAAAAAAAACAGAACACATTAAGCGAGAAAGAAAAACTGTACTTGTAGCCCTAATCGCAGCAAAAAGGCCCACATCCTGTTTGGTTTTGTCGTCACCGACGTCATTCTGAAAAGCACCGAGGAATTCGTCCTCTTCCAAATATGGTTTCCATCAGCGCGCGGCGTTCACTCCGAAAATATTTGCCTTGCAATCGACTTGTGAAACGACGTCGGCTGCGACAGTCAGACGCTTGGAAAAGGCGCTTCCTCTTGACGACCCTGATCGGAGGCGTCCCCCCCCGCCCCCCCTTCTCCTCCTGAGCGCACCTTGTCCCACATAGGAACGCCGTGCGGGTTACGGGTTGTTGGTTTCAACCGACACGTTCAAAACAAGAGCCTGAAACTGCCCTCGGGCGCCGGAGGGGGGATTAATTTCCCCCGTTCGATTTATCACTGGAAAACTACGAGTTCATGGATCCCGTCACCTTGGGGGTGGGGGGGGTTAAAGATCCGAGCCGCACAATTGGAAATCGTGTCATGACGCTGCGTTTTGAAAGCATGACATGCAACTTTGTTTTTTTTTTACTACCCCCCCCCCCTCTCTCTTTCTTTGACTGTTCCAACAAAGAAGGACTCTTGGAAACATGAACCACCTCCGATCTCGGGTTTCTCCCCTGGAAAAATAAAGAAGCGATGGACGGGATCTCGGCTCTGTTTATACGTTTATTCTGTCTCAGTGGATGAATGATTTATTCTGTTGCCTCCTGACTGGTAATCCTTCACCTCTTGAAACAAAAGACGAGGTCACCCAATAGGGCGGCCCGGCTCCCTCCCCAGGCTCTCGGCGTCCCCGCCGCTCACTCGCTCCGTGACTCGCGGCCAACAAAAGGGACTCAAAAAGCACAAGCGCCGGGTTGTCCCTCAACCAGATCTGTCCCCGGCCTGTCCCCGCTCCCCCCCCAACCCCCCACCCCCCCACCGTTATCTTGCCGGAGAGGCGGCGATCCGGGCCTCGACACGGGACACCCCGACGTGGGGGGAAACCAGATACGACAACATCTGGCCCATTAACCCAGCCTTCATGTGCTCACACGTGCTCGTAAAGAAACACGCTAAGGATGCGGCGACACGCATTCCTCCCGGCGCGCGGGCCGGCCGCTCCGTGAGAATCGACCGAGATGAGTCGACTTTAAAGACTCTGAGGGTTTTTTTGGTTTTTATTGCTTCAGTGTCAAATCGCAATCACAGAGAGGTTTTCGGGAGGGGGGGGGGGCTGCGTATGCCGACACAACAGTCTCGCAGGGTGTTAGTCTGTAAACATGGGAGCAACGCGTTTGGTGTCTTGTTAAAAAGGACCTTTTCTTAACGTGGGCGGTGAAAAAATGGTGTGACAGAGCTCGAAATTCAACAAAAAAAACAAAAAACTGAACTTTTTTCACACTTCCTTTTAAATTAGACCATTACTTCCTTGTTCTAACGAACTCACTGTCTGCTATTTTTGGTTTCTGGGGACAATCTTTCATCACCGTCAACCAACAAAATGCTGCTTTTTCGCTGCAAAATGCCTGACTTGTGTCGATCGCGGCTGGGTCAATGAGGAACACTTTTGCACACACTGGGGATTTGAACCTCCAACCTTGCGACCCGAAAGACACACCCTCCCCCCACACCTGAGCGTCCCCCTATCTGCCCACTTGGGACTCCCTCGAGTCACCGAGATGGGAGGAAAAACGGCTGCTTCTCCACTCGACTGCGTGACCCGAGGCGGCTGCAGCCGAGGACTGGCGGCTCGACTGCCGTATTCGAACCCCCCCAACATTCGGACGCGAGCACCAGACCTGCGGCGCTTCTTCCCTTTGCTTTGTTCGGTTTTTTGTTTTGCCGATCGGGTGATCGAGCGGGGACACAGATGTCTGGGAGTCTTCGCCTCGTGTAAACACTTTCCACAAAACCTCTCTGTGAGCAATGTGCTGGTCAGAAGGCTCCCGAAGGGCAATTTCCCTGAGGTTAGACTATAAAGCCGGCGACAAACCAAATTTGTCATCTTGCGGCGCGCGGCAACGCACACTCGTAATCCGCGCAAAACCTCCTCCCCTTCAATGTGGCCATTGTGCGCGGCTCCGCTTGTCGACCGTTCGATAAAAAAGCCATCTTTGTGATGTGGAGTTCTGTGATGTGATGTGATGTGGACCAGTGAGGGGGGGGGGTGAGCCGGGCCTTTCCACACAAGATTCTGTTTAAAAAAAGGAGAGACACAAATCGCCTCGCCTCAGGTTGAAAGCGACCTATCAGCGGCGCGATGCCTCGTTTGACAAATCCCGAGGCGGAAGATTTGGCAGAAGTGTACGATGACACGTCGGCTGTCAGAGGGATCCACTGCAGCTCGAATCAAAGTCCAAAAAATGCCAAAAAAAAATGCTGAATCTCATTTTGATGTGTCACGTTTCCTGCTTCACAGCTGGAGCTCCGAGGTCGCGGACACAAGCGATCTCGGATGACGCCTCTGTGATGTCTTTGCATCATTTTACGGCGCTGACAACCACTCCCAACAAATCTCCTTTCTGCCTCACTGTTTGTTTTCTACGCTCTCTTCACATGAAACACAACAGCGTCGGTCACGTACCTCAATTATTCTGTCGTGGATCTGAAGGCCCTCCTCCTTGTCGGCGGGACCCTTCTCTATGATCTTGGATACAAAGATCCCTTCGTTAGACGTGCCGTCGTCGTCGTCCTGCGGAGAAGGTTGGCGTTATTTCACCATGAAAGAAGCACAGTAGTTTCACGGAACGCACGGCGAGACATCGAGTACATTTTTCCCGACGGCGCTCTGTCGAGCCCTTTCAGGAGGAGAACTCTGGGAAACGAAACCCAACGCTTCATACATCTCTCGGCGATGGGGTGAGTTCACCAAATTCCAACAGGAAACCCTCAGTTTAGACCTTCATTCACACTTCCTCACGTTTGGATTTGCGCCGAATTCAACTAGAAAGAGCACCCAAAGGTGCAGCTTCGTCACTGAATGCACAACACTAACAGGCATCTGTCAGCGCTGGCTGGACTGACCTTTGACCTGAGCCCTTTAAATGTGGAACTGAGGACCAGCTTGAACCTCGAGACTCCACTTTGGCCAACACGAAAGCTTCCATGTGGACATATGATGAATGACCAGTCGTTTGGCGATGAGCCCAGACGTTTGAGCCAAATATAGCCGACATGGGACATTTTTTCTGAGCTGTTTCGAGGAACTGCGGAGAGCGCGGATCCCAATCACCATCCTGGTAACTGCTCCCTGGTCTCATCTGGGGGGGGGGGTATTCTGAGCCGTGTTAACAGAGCGGCCTCCCCTACTGGAGAGTGGTGGAGACAGGCTAACCCTGTCGGCAAGACCGCAGAGGCAGCCAGCTGATTGCGCTTGCTGAGACGTCGCCCCCCGCCCCCCCCCTCACCCCACATGAAACACTCCCGTCAAGAGGCCAAACTGGATATTAGCTATTTCTACCCCTAATGAATAGCCTCTTACACAGGCTGTTGATTTGAGGCTAGCCGAGAGAAGCTAAAAGCCAGCTATTATCTCCGCCATCGTCCAGCTTGGGGGGGGTTGATGCATGGAGCTGTTGCGGCGGCCAGGCAGGTCGCAAATCTGTGGGGGTCGGCGTCGGAAAAACACTTCCATTTTTTTTATAACTTCCCTCTATTAAACGTCTCCGAGAGATAATCTATGTCGCTATGGCTGCAGGAGGGGGGGGGACAAACACAGGCCGGCCGCGGTGAAACAGACACTGTGGATATCAGCAACACCGTGTATGGAGGGTTAGACGGAACCGGTGTCGGGGGGTGGGAGACAGGACAGTTCTGAGCTGTCGCTCGATGGGTCACCACCGGGTTTCACCTTCAGCGACCTGGAGGCTAAAAGAGCAGCTCGCGGAGAGAGAGGCCCCCCCCGCCCCCCGTCCCCTCCCCCGGCGTCAGAAGAGACCCTTTTCCACTCCCCTGTGTTTACCCTCACCACCGAAAATCCCCCCTCAATTAGAGACGCAACAACCGCGGTGGAGGCCGGGATCCCAGATTTAACTCTCATAAAAGTAATTATAGTTTTTTTAATCTCCGATGCCAAATCCGCCGAAACCAGACCAATATATAAACACAATAAAAACTTGATAGATGCGGTTCGCCCATCCACATACTGAAGCTGCGCCGATTGGTGCGGGAGGGGGGGGGGTTGTGGTGCTGTTCATTCCTGGGTTGCCATATGACACTTGGCTGATCACCCAAGAGAGAGAGAGAGAGCGAGAGAGCGGAACGACGGAGGGAAAAAGAGAAACAGAGGTGGGTAGTTAGGGAGGTGGGAAGAGTAGGGGGAGGTGGGGGGGGGGTGGGGGGGGTGTGTGGGGGGATTTCAGAGCTTCCAGGAGACTCGGCTTTCAACCTACCGCGCATGGCCTTCCTCCTATGATGTTAAAACCCAGAGATCCGCCCTCACGCAGGAGGACAATGGTCACGCTTCTACTCTCGCCCTCCTACAACAGACAGAGACAGACATGCGGACAGAGAGAGAGAGAGAGAGAGAGAGAGAGAGAGAGAGAGAGAGAGAGAGAAAGAGAGAGAGAGAGAGAGAGAGACGGCAGGAGGTTATTCATAGCAATCCATTATGGGCTCCAGGTGAGCGACAGAGTGATAGAACTAAGCACTTTAAGAGCAGGAGGAGGAGGAGGAGGACGAGAAGGGGGGTGCGAGCCAGGGAAGGAAAAAGCAATGATTGGCGAGCCTGTTAGCAGGAGGAGCAGCAGAAAGCGCACAAGGGTCATTCAGAGGAAAACTGGACATGCATTCGCTTTAAGTCTAATGTAAATCATGCCGGCATTCCAGACGGCCCCGTGTGAACAGTGTCCAGCTGGTATCTTTAGGTCAGGCGATATGGCGACTCTGAAAAGGGGTCGCGGCCTGCAAAGCAGGAGGAGGAGGGGGGGGGGATAGGGGGGAGGAGGAGGGAGGAGGAGGGTGTAGTTAGAAAAAAAATGCTACGAGTCCCATAAGTCATCAGTCCTGAACCGCTCGCGCCGAATGCTTGACATTTTCGGGGCCCGCTCAACGCGATTAGATGTCTCGGCTCTCCAAAATAGTTGGCCCGCAGCTGCGCGCTTCACCAAGCGCGCGGCTCGCCAAGAAAACGGTGGGAAGAAGAAAAAAAAAACTGTCTGTACGCGCTCGCTCTGCGTTCATGTCGGAGCTCCGCATCCTCACGCTGAACCACATCAGAGCTCTGAAGTGATGTTATTGGGAGAGAAAGTGGAAAATGCTCTCAGATTCCTCACTCAACCCTTCAAAAAGTGACAAAAATATAAATCAATTGTAGAAAAATGAAACTGAAAGAATTAGAAGATAACAAGTGAAATCACAAATGGATGAAATAAAAACAAACAACAGAATCGTAATGGGCATAAGAGCAGTGTGATTGAAAATAGCCCTTTACTTCATTTCTCTTATTTCAACCTCTTTCAATGATGGAGGATGTGAGACGGACCTGAATCTGCACCTTCATCACTGAGCTGGTTCACTTTTAGCCACGTCTGAGTTCAATCAAAATACGTTTCATCAAGTGTGACTTAAGTTGCCAAATAAACAAACACTCAGACTTGTTCTCATCTACAAACTGAGGTAAAGTGACATCATGAATCTGATATAGAGCAGTGTGATGGAAACGGCACAGGCGTTTATACTGAGATGTGAGTGAATAAGGGCGACGACTTTAAATGCCTGAATATAATACAAACCAAGAGAGTGTGTAAAGTAAAAGAACATTTAACACCACTTTGTCACTGCACATAAAATCTGACTTTTCATCTGTAGGAGAGAAATCCGTTTTCTCTGTTGGCACCAATGTTGATAAAAGAAGCATATATACGATGAATAAAATACCTAACGTATCATTTCAAACCAATGTTTTTTAGCATTCATTTTCCATCAAGTCAAAGTTCCATTGTTGAAAATGAAACGTGAAAAGTACAGCGAATAAAAAATCATAGCTGAAGGCCAAATACTGCCGCGTTGGACTTTATTTCTCATCTCTTCAAAGATGAGCTTCTCTACTCTGCCACGGCATCACAGCGAAGCCAAACGCAGGGGCGACAGCTGCCGTCTTGAACACAGAGGAGCAGGAGCCCTCAGAAGACACCTCAAAGTGTCTTATTGTGGCTTTCCTTTGACATGTGCAAAGTCATTTAGACAAGTCTCGCCTCTGTCTTGGTTTAGACCCCCAGCTTTAGTCGGCACGCTTAATTTGTTTCACCCGACAAAAAAAGCTCCGACTTCAAGTCGGTCCCACGCTGGATTACAGGAGCGTTCCTCCAAATGCTCGTCCAGGAACTACTTCCTGGCTTCTTCTCAGCAGATAGACCAGTTTAAAGACCACCCCGTAGGCCCCAACCCTCCTCACTTGTCCCATGTAAATTAATACACCAGCAGACCTCTTGGTTTGGAGGCAGCCTGACACGCAAAGCCAGCGAGCAACTCGCCGAGTCAGCCCATAATCCGGCCGTTTCAGAGTCGGTGACTTAAAAGGGGGGAGTTAGGAGGCGACATCATTTCAGCTGCCACTCCAGCGCGCCGCGACGCACCGCGCCTAAATATAAAGCAGATATTATTGGCACTTTACAGTGTCCGCGCCTCCCTCCACCCCCACCCCCACCGCCCCCCCACTGACATATAGGCTGGAAGGGAGCGTCATGTCCGCTGCCGGGCTCTGCCGGAATGTGCGCGCCTGCACTATGTCACGGCAGCATTAGCGCCACATGCCTCCGAATTACTGCGGCTACAGCCGTCACTGTCAACAAGGCGACAGTTGGGCATTAAGTCGAGTTAAATTCAACAACAAAAAAGCAAGAAAAGAAAGGGGGAAAAAAAGGCCGCCGTGACTGCTTGGGTGACACGTAAGCCAGCCAAAAGGCCTCAGAACAAATTGGACAGGCCTTTGTAAAAAAAAAACCAAAAAAACACTGCCTTCCAATTTCTTTCTGCGAGAGCCATTAAAATGAACTGGGGAGTAATTAGGGAGTATTCACATCTGTGAACACTCTGGTGAAGCTCTAATCCCCAAGAAATGAAGTAAATCTCTTCGGGAGGCTGCGCGCTTGCTAAAACATCAGGTGTGCCTGGGTGATAAAAAAAACAACCAGAAAAGAAAGAGACCTCCTTACACTGGCGAGAACGCCAAAAACATGACAATTACCTCGTGTCAAGCAAACAAGCGTCGAGGTCCGGTGGGAGGCGAGCGGGAGCCGTTTGTTGCCGGGGGGAGAAGGGAAGCAAGCACTGACGGTGACCACCGTCACACTTTCCAACTCAGAGATGAGTCGACACAGCAGGAATGGACTCGGGGCGCTCTGGAGTAAAGAAACCCGGAATGCATTGCGAAGGACCCTTTCTGCAGCTCAAAGTGGGATCAGGACAGTTAAAGGGCCGAGTCGAGACCCCAGCTGTTTAGGACCACCTCATCGGGCACGCGCTCAGACCGAAAAAACTTGTAGGATTCCGATCCAGATCCAGAGCATCAGCAGGTTTTTCCTCGCAGCTGACGTGTGGCGCGTTTTCTAATCAGCTAAACATTAGGGGTGAGTATTGACAAGGGTGTTGCGATAGGATGCGTATCACGATACTTGGGTCACGAGACGATATTACGATATCACGATATCTGATATATTGCAATATTCTACACAGCTAATGTGAAAACTAAATGTAGAGAAAAAAAAGCAAGCGCTGCATGTGTTCATCACAAGATATTGATCATTCAGAGGACAAACTGAGTCGAAAACTACTTGCTTCAAAACATCCTATTATTCACTACTGGTGTTTTTTCACATTTTCACTGAAAAAAGAATCCAGTGACACACTGTCATCATGAAATAAAGTGCAAAAAGTTTCTTTTCACTGAAACTACATCTCAAATTAGTCATTATAACTCAATGAAGGTATTGTAACCACATTAAGCAAGATCATTAAGCCCTGAGTTACTGACAATGCACAAAAAAATGTCCAATTGTGCCAGTTAAAACAATGATCTGAACAGATCATGTTGGGGAAAATGTTTGGTTTTTTAGGTTGTTTTTTTTTTAAGTCGATATTAGGACCTGAAAGATCGATATTAAATTGGGTGGCAGAAAATCACGATTTATGGCCATATTGATTTTTTCCCATACCCCTACTAAACACACTCAAAAAGGAGTAAAACCAGACCTCTCACAGGTCTGTTCATTCACACAAACACGGCCATCTTTAACCTCTTTGTGACGGCTTTCTAATTCTTTGATCCGTGTCGTTTCCACTCGATGGCCACACTCGTGAGTCAGCCAGGCGACAACATTCTCGTCCCTCGAGGTTCACGCTTCAAAGTCGCGCGAACCCTGCCCGACGAGCTGCCGATCGCATCCGAGCGCTTTTCAGTCTGACGTCCCCGGGATTGCGAGAGACGCCCCTTGTGTGGCGTCAAAGAAGCACAAGCGCCGTCATGCTGGAGCAGCTAAAGAGGAGCCCCGTGTTGAAAAGTCGGATCTGAGGCCGGGGAGGAAGAGCGTGACAGCGCTTCCAGCAGCCCCGAAGTGAACCACGGAGACAGACACACACACACACACACTCACACGAGCGTCCCCGTGTTTAGGCTTCGTTTTATTGCTCCTCCCGTGCTGGTGGGAGGGAGTTTGGCGTTCGGAGGGCTATTATTGGAAAACGCCAGTCACTTCTTCCACACGGCCCGGGTCATCCAGGCTCTCCTTCGCCGACCGGCTATTAAAACAAAAGGACGCTCAAAATCTTCCGTCTGGCTCAGGAAGTTGAGAGATTTTAGGAGGGGGGGGCGGGTTTGCGAGACGGATTGGTGGCAGCTCAGCCCCCGTCAAACGTCGCGCCGGGCGACGGGCCCTGCGTGTTTACTCTGTGACAGCAACGGCGAGAGGGAACCGATGTGTCACAACAACTCGGCATTAGACCCTTCTCGCCGATGACGCTCGGAATTGTGACACCCAGCGAGGAACAGACGCACACTCCCCCATTTAGTGTTTCCAGGTCCGCGGTAATACGAGCGCCGGGTCAATAGCGTGGGTTTAACCCCTTTAAGACCTCCGGCAGCCTTTATGAGGTCCTAGTCCTTCTCTCCTTAGAGCAGGAAGCACCATGATCACGCCGGATTTGACCGGCGGGGGAATCTGCCGAACACGATGCTCATAAAGTTAGCGGGCTGAGCGATCGCTGATGCGCGACAGGTTTGCGACAAAGTGGACCGTTTCATTCCTGCTTCCTTACAAACTGATCCTAGTTCAGTAGCTTCATTCCAGTGTTCATGAGCTCATGCGTGTGAATAAAGACTCGGTCGCAGGGCCGAAGTACCTCCTGAACCTTTTAGTCCTGGATCACACTGTTTATGTCAGAGGAATGAACACAACTTAAATTGTAGGACCCAGAACTGGCCAGCAGAGGGCAGCCTCACTGTCGGCCAAGAGATTAGCTGAAAGCTAGCTAGCCTGTTGGTCGCAAAGAGGTAGGAAAATGAATTAAAGGTACAGGTTTCCAGAAAATGGTAGTTTTTAATCTTTAAAAAAAAGCTTAAAAATAAGTCAGCAAGTCGTCAATGAAAGCTTCAAAGGTTGTAATGTTTGTGGTCTGGCTACAACTGCACCCCCCCCTCCACTACGTCCAGTCAAATAAAACATTCCCTTCCTCACTGACTGCATCTCCGTCCATCGATTTTTGTTGCTTCTCACTCCAGCCGGCGTGAGATGATTTTTCGAGGGGTCTTTTGCTTTCATTCAAAGCGCGTGGCCCCTCGTGAGCACTCCCTCCCTTGTGTTGGTGTTCGCCAAGACGCCCAGGGAGCCAGACGCCCAACGTACACTAGCTGGTATGACCGAGAAGCTGTGACATGCAGGAAGGAAAACGAGGAGGGGGGGGGTGGATTTGAGGGGGGGGGTGGCACTCGAGCAGGATGATCCAGCCGAGAGCATCTGTGGAGAAGGACCACCGAAGAAAAGTTCCCATTCATCCAACGCTTCTCTTTCTCTCGCGCACACTTCACGGCCGAGCCCGACCACAACGGGGCCACTCCCCCCACCCCATCCCACCCCCCACCCCCTCTCTGATGATCACAGCGGCGGCGCGGCCAACCACAGCGCCCTAACTCAATCCACAGGGCCTGACTTATGAACTCCCGCATCCTTTATGAAGTCGATTATTGCTCATTAAGTTTCTGAAATGCACTCGTAAAAAACATCCTCGCACCAGGAAGGGTGGGGAAAGGTGGGGGTAGGGTGGGGGGGTGGGTCTGTCGTCTCTGGGCTTCCCACCCCACCCAATAATGGAGGCCCTTGTATTTGCCCACGCATTCCAACTCACTGCTAACTGGAGATCCTTCCCGCTGCCGTGGATGTCACACATCTCCCATTATCGCAGGGGGGGGGGGGCAGAGGGTTCTGATTTTTAAAAAAGAGGCTTTTCTATTACTGTTTCACAGGACAGTGGAGGCTCTTGCAGGATCAGGGAACTGCTGCAGCCCTGACTCTAATTAACTGTGATTGTCTGGGAAAGACAAGAAAAAATAGAGAGAGAGAGAGAGAGAGAGAGAGAGAGAGAGAGAGAGAGAGCCAACATCGATGACAGAAAGCCCCAAACAAGCCTGCTGTGAGGAGGAGGCAATATAACTGGAACCTGGCTCTTGTTGTGTACAGAACTGCAGTAAATATTTGCCCCCCCCCAACCCCCTCTCTCCCTCCCTCCCCTCCTCATTGACTGCCAGCTGGCCACAGGCACAGCTGACATCCATGTCTCCCAGCAGACCCCCCCCTCCCTCCGAGAAACTACACTCCTCCACAGCCCTGGAAACTTTGAAGGGGGAGGGGGGGGGGAGTTACAGTTGAAGTTTAATCGTTGGGGAAGTGTTGCTTAGTAAATCCGAGGGAGGTCCCCCAATAAAAAAGAGACTCGCTCTGAATCCAGACAGGCAGCGGAGGAGTTTGTTGTTGTTTGTTTTTGTTGTTTTTTTACAGCCTGTAAAGTTGCGCCCTGAGACATTTGTGCTCGAGGTCAAAACATGCGGCGGGTGTCAGAGTAGAAGTCAGGACTTTTAAAGTTTACCCTCCCGTGTGAGGAGCGGAGGGGAGGGGAGGGGGGGGTGAGGACGTGGTGGGAGACGGAGCTCCTCTCGTAGGGTGGTGGGAGGGGGTGGGGTGCGGGGGTTCCCAAACTTCGGTCCGCTTACCTTGCAGGAGAAAGCCACGGTCTTGGTGAGGGAGTCGATCCTCTCGCTGTACTCGGTGAACTTCTTCTGGTACTTGAGCGCCGTCATCTGCAGCTCGCCGTGCACGGCGGAGAGCTGCGCCAGCAGCGTCTTCTCCCTCTTGTTGGCTCGGATCGCCTGCTTCTTGAACTCGCGGTCCAGCAGCAGCAGCTTGCAGTGCAGCGCGCCGTTGTGCGCCTTCAGGGCTCGCAGGCAGCAGTGGCCGCCCGACTCCCGCTCGCGGTGCGTCAGCGGCAGCCCGCAGCCGCCCTCGCAGAGCCCCGCCGGCCTCAGCTCGCACGACTCCCGCATGTGCGCGTCCACGTCCCGCAGGTCGAGCACCGCGTCGCATCCCTTGTTCCTGCACTTGGCCGGCGAGTAGTCGCACATCTCGGCGTGCTCGGCCAGATGCTGCAGCTTCACCACGGCATCGCAGCCCCTGGCGTGGTTGTCACATTTGATCTCCAGCTTCAGGATGAGGTTCTTCAGGGGCAGGACGTGGTTCAGCTCCTTGGCGGAGATCCGCTGGCATTTGACGGGGCAGCTGCTCTGCTGGACGACCCAGGGCAGCACGCAGCCGGAGCAGAAGACGTGTCCGCACGGAGTCGTCAGCGGGTCCTCCAGCACTTTGTTGCACAAGTTGCATTTGAAATCCGGGTCCACGGTCCCCTTGAAGCGGTCCAGCTCGAATCCCATTGTTTTGTTTTGTCCCCCCCCGACCTAAAAAAAAAAAAAAAATCCAAACGTGAAACTTGCGTGGACTCCCCACCCCCGCAGATCGGAGCCGGAGCAGTGGGGCGTTTTTAGCTGGTCATTGGTGGAGCGCTCGCAGAGACCGACTACAGGCTCCCCTCGCTGTCTAAACTCTACTAATTGACCGAGACTTTTGGTGCGTTCAGGGACGCCTCGAAAGTTAAAGTTGAGAAAGTTTGAGCGAAGTTTGAAGTTTTGAGAACTTTTTTTTCCTTGCCTACAAAAATAAAAACACCGCTGCCATGTCAGTAAAAACAAGCCAAAATAAAACAGTATGCACAAATCAGTGCTTCAACAAGAGAATTTAAGTCCAGAAACGTTTGACTACAAAAAGTCAAAAGTTTAAAGATACACATTTAAAGTTTTTTCTCCCTTCTATTATTATTTGCTAATTTGGAAGGGGACTATCCGGCTTTAGTCGGTGAAAAAAACCTCCAATAAGTCCGTTTAAATGCTCCGTTCACTTGACATAATTTTTTGACCCACACTTCTGACTGTTCATGAAGGCACCATGTCTGTGGCAGAAAGTGTGGAAGAACTTTGAACCGTAACTTCTCTAAGAGTGGCGCATTCTGCCTTTAGGAACGACATCGCAACTTTCAAAATACAAAACTTACATTTAAAACAAAACATCAACAAAAAACTTTTATTTGTAAACATAGAAACACTTCGTGTTGGTTGTATCACAACAAACCTTTAGAGACTTATGTGAGTAGTTGTCTAAATAGAAAAAGTATTACAAAATCTTTCCATATTAAAACTTTTTGAGTAATATTGATTTATAAATTTATTTGCTATTGACCCTTTTTCTACTTTATATACACTCCAACGGTCCATAATGGCAACACATAGGAACTCTAACAACTCATTACACACCTGCGCACTTCTGGACGACACATTAATCCTCAGCGACTGTGCAAAACATGTGAAAACACCAACTTTTTGGGCGGGCAACTCCACTGAAACCACAAGTGGGACTGGAGTCGCAGCCCTCCTCGGAGAGGAGAGGAGGAGATAAATGCAAAAGTTTGGAAAAATCAACACAGATCACAGTGTGCGGGATAAGAATGAATATATGAGGAGCGTCGCCGCGGGACTTTGTGTTTGAGCGCACCCTCTCCCCGCAGCTCCCTGTGCAAAGAAAGCCGGATATTACACCGATTTCACCACTTTCCCTCTCGGATCTGGGCCCATTTTCAATCCCGGCAGGAGGTGCCTATAGTGCTGAATGTATTTGAATTGTAAATGAAAGTGCAGCGGGCACAGTGGATGTGCTCAGGCGAAGGAGGAGAAGGGCCTCCCCTCAGCTGAGGCAGAAACAGGCACCCCCTCCACCCACACCGGTCCGACCCGGCTTTGATTGGACGCCCCCTTCCTACTGGTTGCCTCCTCTTTCAGGAAATCCCGTTTTATGCGATGCCATGCTCAATAAAACCTTCCCATGTGTGCATTATCCAGAACTAAAAACAAGGGCTTATCAAAGACTCCGTGGACAAAGTGTGACAGAGAGGCTCTGAGCTGGCGGGTAATCCAACACTGATGTTATGGGATGGCTCCGATGGGGTGGAAGGAAAACTCCCTGGGCAGAGCACCTCAAAGATTTTGGATGGGAGTGCGCTGCAGCACGTTTGATTCACGCCGCGTGATTACATCCCCCCCACCACCACCCGCTTGAGTCTGTGTTCTCTGGGTCACGGCTTGATCGTTTTTTCAGTGGGCTACACTTCACACTGAACATGGCGTGTACAGAGAAGTTCAAACAGATGTGGAGCGACTGGATGAAAAGGGAGGTGGGGGGGAGGGGGACGGCCTGACGTGTGAGCGGAGCACCTGCCCCTTTGGTAACCCTGTTACATCAGCTGTGTACTGACGACTGCTAAAAGTAGCGCATGAAATACAAAACAGGGCTAATGTGCACATGTATTCATGTAGTTTATGTGGAACTGAGCGTAGCTGTCAGCACCATTTCATAACACGTTGGCTCAGTTCCGTTGTTTCATTATTTAGTCAAAGGGAAGATGCTCCAAAAATTTTGTAAACTGGAGGAAGCAGTTGAGATGGCCTGCTCACGGCCAGACAGGTTTCATAAAGAGACGCTGAGGTTTTATTGCATCTATTGTCAAAATGGACTGATGCTAATGTTGCTCTCAGGACAGTTGACGCGTTGCAGTCAGAAGTATGTTAATGAACTGAAGTGAACATCAAATTTGTGAAACAGTGACTGCTTTGGCTAACAATGCTAACAAACATCTGCGCAAGGAGACAGACAGCAAACTGCATTCTTATTGTGATCGCAGCAATCACTTAAAAGCTTTACGGTACTGCTAAAAGTAGCAGCCTTACATTAGCTACAAATTGTTTCTTCTCTCTTGTGTGCTTATAATGAAATGGGTGTTTGCTTGTCATACAGTACATGAATGGATGGATGGATGGATGGATGGATGCCTCATCATTCATGTGGTGACAGATCTCAACCAGTGACCTTCCAGCTCCTCCTGCTGAGTCTCGTGACCTCCAGGCCAGCAGGAGGTGTATCATTTCAGTCACGGGACGTCGGAGCACCTCGTCCACGTCTGTCCCTTTGCCGTGAGAGTCACTTGTTTGGTCGTCTTCAGCTGTAGGAATGTTTGCTCTCAAAACGGTGCCAGAATGAATAAGCAGTTGTTTCCATGGACCGTGTCGGAGCGAGCGAGCGAGAAGCCGGGCTCCGAGGTTCAGGAATTTTTTTTTTTCCACGGTACGGTTCGCTGTGGAAACTGATACGCTATCTGTGCGACTGGTCTGCAGAGGAATGTTTTGTGAATGTGAAGTGGCAACAGGGGCAGCTTAAGCAAATCCACGCCGGGTCCAGGGGCAAAAGACAGACAACATCCCCGTGGAGATAAGACCTAATCCTGCTCCTTCAATCTAAACTGTGAGTGAAGGATTGGGACAGACTGGCCTACGAGGCTCCGCCCCCTCCCCCTCCCCCCCAGGTCAAAATAGCACCAGGAGAGATAAACTTGGTGCAAGAATTAATGCTCCCGCTCTTTCCAACGCCGGTTGATTCCCGTTTCAAAGCTGTGCTTTTGTGTTTGCTTCTTCTTCTATAGGCTTGATACAACCAGAGGCTGCGTTTTAAACATGGATAATGTGTCTGTATTTCCTCCCACTGCACAAAAAAAACCAACAACCCCAAAACAAAACAAAGCCAAAGCATTTCGATTACAGGCGCTGACATCTCAAACTGCTGATGTCATCTGGAACCAGAGTCTCTGTGGTGGAGGAGCCAGAATCCTTGAGGCCAGAATAGCCGTCAATCACAACATGTGATAAGAATTATCTTCCCAGGGGGCAAAAAAAAAAAAACCTTTTGTAAAGCTCATGTCTCATTTGTTAACAGGGAGAAACCATGACAGGCTACAACCAGCCACCTGGGGGCGATCAAGATACCTTTATTGATTTCACCGAGAAATCTAATTTGTATGCTAATATTTCACCGTGTCCATTGCGGAGTTCTCTGCAGGGGGATTATTGGTGAATGCAAATAACTTTGAACTCAGATGAGACAGGTCGTCGCCCTCTGGACTGGGACGACACGAAACAAGCAAACCTGTGTAGATATTGATGAAGTGGACCCGACTGAGTCGGCAATGGGAGCGTTTCAACTTCAAATACCACCTATGGATAAACAACCACAGAACACAAGCAGTAACTTTGCTTTTTACTGTCTAATACAACGAATTGTGGTGCCTTTGTGTAACTTTGTATAATTAGCACATTTTCTGTAATGTTGTGCATTCAACATCTTTTCTGCAAATTGTGTTGTCAACAGCTTATCTGTGACTTTGCGTGGTTAGAATATGTTTTGTGACTTTCTGTGCTCAGCACCTCTCCTGATGCTCTCTCTGTACACAGCAGCAACTCCAAAGTTGTGTTTAACCTGCAGTCTGCTACCTTTGTAACGTCGTTAGCCGCCTTTGAAATACCAAGCTGTCGCGCCATGTCTTATATTACGCGAGCAGCTTGTTCATAATGTCCAGATCAACAGCGGGATAGGCCCATCTCTCTGATGCGTAATCAATGATTGGCTTTGTTGACTTTATTTGGTGTTTTTTTTGTCATTTCTTGCTTTTACTCAGCCAGTTTGCCTGGCGGGCAATCGACCGAGGTTTGGTACGATGACAAGCTAAATGTGGGCTGGCTGCAGATTTCGGTTCGAGCACACACACACACACACACACACACACACAGGAGCAATATCAATATTCCGAAGCCTCCACAGGAAAACAAATAAAGTTCAGAGCTGCTCTCGGAGGATGCAATCTTTTATTTTTTATTTTTTCCTCATCTTGTTGGATAAAGACAAACACACATCACCAAGAGGAGATAAAGCCTGTGGAGTATTGCTGCAACGCCGAGCGCCCCCCCCCCACCGCCTCTTTATCGAGGCGTCCCCACTCGGAGCGAGTGACGGAGACGTAGGTCGTAGCATGTGCGATGAGGGTGCTTTTGGTGTATGGCTTTGGAGCGGTGCCATTAGGTAATCATCACCACTCTCCCTCAGCTATGTCAAAGACATGAGGGCCATGTGGGGGGGAGAGGGGGGTGGGACTGTGGGGATGAGTTATTGCGCTTCGAGACTCCTTTTCATGTTACGCTGAAACACGATGTCCCCACAAAGGGAAGACGCGATCCATCTCACTGCGGTTTCCCATGCGCCTTAAAAAAAAACTCCCCCGGGAGCCTGTAATATTGTCAAAACCAAGTCTAGCCTCCCACCCGCCCCCCCCTCTTTCAGATGATTTATACATCAGTAGTGTGGTTTGTTTTTCCAACAAACATCGGTGACTTATTGTGCGTTTCACGAGGAGCGCCGGAGTTTCGTGGCTCCGGCGCCTCGAGTCAATGAGTAACTCTAAGAGGCCTTTCATGAGCGCGTCTCAGGGTGACCTCACAGACAGGTTGGGCCCGCGGCTGGGAAACCGGCGAGGCCCCGACAGATGGCGCGAGCGCCGAGCGGCAGCTCGGGGGGGGTGTGTCCTCAACCGTCACAACACCACTCGCAGGCATCGATGAGGTGGCGATCGCGCAACACAGGCGTCCACGGCAGCTTCACGCCAAAAACGCGACTGGTAATCAAACGCCTGGAGGCGAGGCAGATCTCCAGAGGGGGCGGCGCGGCGAGGGGGCAAATAGAAACGTTTGCCGAGCGCGGATCTTTATCGCAAATGCGTAAACGAAGGAGGGGCCAGTCGGCGTTTGGCTCTCGCCTCTCAGCAGCTGCCTGGCATCGGCGCTCGGAATGGGGAAGCTGGAAACAGGATGTGGGTCAGTGACGTCTGGATTTTACCCGAAAGCTAAGCTGCAGCAAAAAAAGAAGAAAAAAAAAATCCCCATTTATGTGACCTCAGTAAAAAAAAAAAAAAAACCTGGGTTTCAAAAAACACCGACTCCAAATCCACAGTCAAATACAGTAGCTAATTAAAAACTTCATTGCAGGGAGGTGCCGACGATATAAAGACTTTTTATTACTCTGCCCCCTTTTGTGGCTGCACCATCATCTTGAACCAGAGCAAAACAAGACTTGACACCGTGACGACTTGTGCTACGCTGTCGTTACCAAACCGACTTTTTTTTTGCGTTAAGAACTGTGAGTCAATCTGCCCTCTGCACCGTTCATCTCATGATGAGAGGGCTGCCGGAGTTGCCGTATTGTTATTAGCGGTGAGACTTGATTTAAAATTTGATTGAAATGATTGCGGGGTGGAGGGTGGTGGTGGTGGTGGTGGTGGTGTGGGGGTGGGGGGTGTTTGTAAGAAACTCATCCCAATCAGAAGCGTTTTAATAACATATCAGCGCTTGACGAAAGGAGCAGCGTTCCTCAGCTGCGAGACGGAGTTTGTTGGGCGACTGAATCAATCAGATGAATAAAACAAATGTTTGAATGAGAAAATCAGGTCATCCAGAAAAAACAAAGAAGTCTGCGTGTTTTAGATAAAGATTCGAAAAACATTCGGGAAGACTGAGCGAAATGCTGACAAAACAGAGCAGCAACTCGAACGAGGCCGCTGTGAGGGGGTCTTCAGTCATCTGGTGTGGACACCCTCTCATTTCAGCACTGACATCTGGTTAAGTGTAGGTCGGAGATGTTGCCTGCATGTACGAGGACCCACGTTGTCTTGAGTTCATGTGCTCGCGCTCAGAGTTGCGTGTTTCACATTAAGGTGTGACTGACGACTTGAACAGTTCCGTTGTATGCTGGTCATTCGCAGTTTGGACCCTGTGACGTGGTCTTGTCTTTATCCTTTGAGTCGTCGTGCACTTTAGCTTATCGTTATGAGCGAGCAGCTTGAAGTTGAAGCTTGAAGTTTGGTGGCTTTGGCTCAGCTGATGGGCGCCGAAGCTGGTGTCAAATTACCCACGCTCGTTCAAAGCGGACCGGTCATGAGATGAGCTACCAGAGCCTCCTTCAGATTTAGCAACAACACCGACGTAAATCATCACCGTGTGCTGACCGTGTTTTGAAACCACTCTCCCTGACTGAAGGGAAGACATTCAGTCCGTGTTGCAGGTTCGAGCTTTCTCCTTTATAAGGAAGTCCAGTAGCCTCCGTGACAAAAAATGTATAAACGTAATCTGTTACTTCACTTCACTCACTGAGGCTTAAGACCCTGTAGTGCCCCCTCCGATGCCACTCACACATGAAGAAACGCACACAAACTGAGGTTTCTGTAACCCGCTTTGTTATTTGAAACCACACATGGCGCCGATTAACCCGAGCCGATACGTCTTCATTGCAACGTGATGAGCAGGAACACTAATTTCAGCCCAGCGCTTTGTTTGGGGGGGAAGTGTTGACAGAACCACGAGAACTCTGTGAGCACAAACTTGCTAATGAGAAAAACAAGGCTTCATCAGTTTAACTTCCTCCATTCCCAAAACATGTTGAGTGTTTGGCCGGCAGGGAAGGACAGCTAGCAGCGACACGCAGGACTCAGAGTTCACGTGCTCAGCAGTGACACTTCTCCCACCTGAAACTCCGCTGCTGCAGTCTGTTCAGCGACAGATCTCATATAAAGCCCTCAGCACTATTTTTTTTTCTCAGATGGACCAGCATAATGGATTAGTTACAGAGGTTTCCAAGGCACAAGTGTGCAATATTAGGAACAGATGAGTCGCTCGGCGGGGGGGCAGAGGGAAGGAAGGCACTCGAAAGGGGGAAAAAAAAAATCTCCAATCAAAAGTTTCTTTCGGAAAAGCCTGTGAAGCTCTTTTCCCACCGGGTCCATAAATAACATTTCAAAGTATATTTGGCACATCTTATCTCTCTGACTTATTAAAAGAAAAAAAAAAGATGCTTACAGTAAGACATTTAAAGATAAACTGCGCAGAGTTTATAGGTTTTGATTCCAACACAAAAACTTTTTGATGCGTTTCAAACTGCGCGGCGTGGAACGACTGGAAGCTCCGTCGCTTGTTTGTTTAGTCTGTCCATCACTCGGATGTGGAGCAATATGTCTCCACAGCTTGGCTGATGTGGATCTGTGCTGAGTGTCACAGCTCTCCTTCACACTCTCTAATAACTCAATACTCCATAAAGTAGGATTGTTTGTGACCGCGGCTTTTTGTATTTGAGAGTGCAATTCATCACACATCGTTTTGTTGTTGAGTGAGTGACATCGCTTGATTAAAGAAGCTCTCTCACTCAACAAATGGAGACTGCTTGTCCGTTGTGTACAACATGACCTGTAGGGGGCACCAGCATTTGTCCACAGTGAGGATAACGTCATTACACGACAGATGTTTAACCATGTGGCGGTCGATGCTGATGAATCCCCTGACAGATGACGCCGCTTGACCCGACCCAATGCAACCTAACTTACCATGAAGAGGCAGAGCCTGGCCAGATAGGCTCCAGTAGTCACTGGCACCAATGGGGATGTGAAATATCGAAAGCGTCGGTGAAGAACCGCGGTCTCCGGAGCGTTCACAAGAAAATCCCTGCAGAAACAGCCTGACGTGGATACAATAACCAGATTAGAGGAAAAAAAGTGAAGACAAGACCCCACATCACTGTGCACGACCCCGTTGCCTGCCAAAATGTGCAGGTCTGTGGTACTTCATCAACCATACATTTATGAATTTGGCGAACATCTACCCTCTTGATAAATGATAGCGTCCGTGCTTTGAAGTTCAAAGGCCTTCATGCAGCTGAATCATGTCGCAAAAACACAGAACAGAAAAAAAAAACAAACTCCTGGAGTCCTCCGAAGCTGATTTAATACTGGTGTCGGCCGACGGTATGCATGTTTCCAGAGTAATGATGCCGAGCTGAACAGTAGCTCTGTCTGCAGCCTGCAGGCTCCGCGTACTGTAACTTTACTTTGATCTGTCCTCGGATGAAGTTGCGGTGACTTGAAGAGGTTTTTTTTTTGTTTTTTTTAACTTCTCCATCCTTGTTTTAAATGTATAACAGGGTCCAAACTGTTCTTACTGGAAGCCACAGGGGAAGATTTATCAGAGCCTCTAATGGGAGGTTTCTTTCTTTCTTTCTGTCTTTCGAACAGAAGCAAAGGAAGGAGGCAGGAGACGAGGAACAAAGATGGACAAATAAATCTGGAGTCACGAGGCAATTTGGGAGCGACGCTGGGACGAGGAGGACGGAGATTTGCGATCAGCTACCGAAACGGGCGAAGACTTGTGAGCTGCGAATCGGTTATTAGAGCCAAATGTTGTTGTTTTCATTTTTTTCCTCCCTTCAAACCCAAACAAGTATTTATGTTGCCTGGACCGAACCCAACCAAAACATCAACGCGATGTTTTTCATTAACATGGCATCTGGTAACATTTTATTAACATTACAGAGTGGTTCTGTTGCCGAAGCGATGAATTTATGGTTCCGCATGAGTGGGGAGAGTTACACCAATAGTCCCCATAATCCTCCTCCTTTTTTCACTGCAGGAACTTTTTGTTTTTTTTGATCCAGGACTTCAAAACAAATCTCAATGTGTTTCCACCAAAAATGAACCAGGTAAAACTCAAACTTTACTTGAGGGCCACGATCTGTGGAACACACTCATGGTGTTTCAAAATCGATACATCAAATGGGACATACGAGAGTCGACAAAAATCAGCCTGCGTTGACTCAGAGTCAGCAAACGGATTAATATCTGTCAGCAAACAATAATTCACACCAGGCTGAGGCGTCTGCTGGAACCTGAAGGAGCTGCGGGAGCCAGATATCTCTCTTTTGGAGTTCCGGGAGGCCAAAAATAGAGCCCGAGAAGTGTGAATATGGTATTCGCACACACCAGATGGACAAACATGTGAGTCCACATTGATGCTGAGGTTGGATGTGAACACGCTCACCTGTTTGCTGACACGGCTCCAATCCGAGGCGATACAATATGCCCATGTCACCTTCACGACTTCACATGGCTGCGCCCAAGTGTCTGAAAACAGTCTGAGCGAGGAGGTTTTTTTTATTTTTTTCATTGCCTAGCCCTCCTTGATGTGTGCTCAGTTATGCGGCGCGCAATCTGTGGTGTCGGAGGCGCTGCTCTGCGCTTACGTTTGTAACACCTGCGACGGAGTGACAGCACGACCGGAGCGGGCGGGTAAAAAGCTGCTGCGCTGAAAGCTTGTTGATAATGAGACCAGTGACCATGAACCAGCAAGCTGCGACTGCGCGCGGCGTTGACAGGTCGTCCCAACAGGCACTGTTTTGCCCCCACACGCACCTCCTCCACCCTCCACCCTCCTCCTCCTCTTCCTCCCACCAACGGCTCCAGCAGAAAAAAAATGCAAAACAAACGCAGTTTAGCTCCCAGCAGCGACAACACAAGCGTCCCGCGGTGGAATGAAATGATGATTGAAAAAAAAAAAAAAAAACGAGCGCGGCCTCCTTATCGGTGGCGTCGGCTGACCCGGGGGAAGGGTTTCATGAGCTCCCGCTGCAAGTCGAGCCAGATTTCAGCTCATCCGAAACAGCCGACCTGACGGCCAGAGACGAGTCGCATCTCGGTGCCACTCTCGGGGGCGACTCTGTTCGGAGGCCATCCCGCCTCCATTTGTGTCACATCGCATGGAGGCGACCGCCAGCGAACGTGACAGCGTCTCCCCTCTGCAGAGCGGCCGCCAGGAAGCCCGACCGGGGGCGCGTGCAGATGGGTTTCAGTTCTTTTAGCTCCGGCATGCAATCTTAATGCGCTTTTTAGCAAACATAGACAATTCTGAATATAGTTACGGAGCACTGTCAACGTTTCTCCGCTTTTAATATACAAGACTGCGAGCAGCTCATTAGGCGACTTCTATTTGAATATGGAAATGCAGACGGATGTGAAAAGACGAAGGCTGAATATAAACATTGTGTGCAATTTTGCTGTTGTTAGTCCACATCCTAAATAGCATCTACAGCAAAATAGGAGATTAGAAAGAGTCTACAGCAAAAGGAATCACTCGTCCAGGTCGTACATTACGGGCCTGTTTTGGCTTGAGCTCGCTTTGCATTCGACTCATCTCCCAGGTGTGCAATGCAATAATGTTCAAAATAGGTCAGAGCGAGATTAATATTCGGACGCTCATAAATTCAGAGCACTATTGTTTTTTTTTTACATAGGAGTCTCGTAAGGATCTGTGGATACTGTCGGGTCTCGTGGAGACACAGACGAGTTCCGAATTGTGACCTTTTGTATAAAAGCGCTGATTTAGATAGTCGTTCTGAGAAACTGGGCACTCACAACTAAACAATCCAAGACAAATTAGTGGGACTCAGTGCAAGTGAGTATTTAAATGATGTCATGTTACCTCACAAGGAGAAGTGAGTGTCACATAGTGACACGTGCAGTTTGTCTCTTTTAGTGGAGATCTCACTGATGTCTTTGGTTCTCTCTTATGAAAAGCATGTTTTGTATCTGAGGCTTTTCTTATTCTTTCAGTTGAGCGTGTAAGATTGTTATTTAACACCGCTCGCTTCTCATTTCAAATCCTATGAATAAAAAGTCAGGTCGAAAGCAGAAGGATCACATTGTCTATTGATGGCTCCACACCCACAAGCCAGTCCACCTCATTTTTTTCTTCCCCAGGAATAATTAAAGCCATTCATCCAAATATCGGGTCCCTCTCCTGGGACTTCCTGGGGACAATTTTCAGAGAAGTGATTAGCTAAATGAGAAACGTACATCAAGTGACGAGCGCCGGGGTTTCAAAAAGCGAGAATAATGCAGCGACAGTGTCGCGACTGTGTATGCGAGCGAGGACGACAAAAAAATAAACAAACAGGCTGATTGGAGAAGCTAAACCAGCTATTCCTGCAGCGCGGCAGTGAGAGGAGGTTCACTGAGGGATAACTCAATATACACGGAAACAAGGCAATGGTCTGTGTAAGTAACATTAGGAGCTAATCGGAAACAAGCCCCCTCTAATTAGCCATTACCAAAATAACAGACTGAGGTCATAGTTATTGCTTTTCCCCCTATGGAGAACGCTGGGCTGGGTTTGACTCGATTTGGAGCTGCTGCTGCTGAGAGGAGATATTTTGGGACTTTTACCAGCAACACAAAGTTCAGCTAATCAAGAGCCGCTTGTCATTTTCTCTGATGTTACACCGTCTCGTGGAACTCGCCAACACAGATTCCAAAGTTAATTTGTAATCTTTGAAGATTCTTCTCGGAGCCGCTCTCATTCTTGTGAAGTGGTTTTCTGGTTTATTGGAGATTTTTTCAAACATCAAGCAGATTTCGTAGATATATTGGACAGTCTGTGCTGCGTTTAAAACTAATCAGGATCCCGACAATGCCGCCTCTGCTAAACATGTCATGGAAGTAGCGTCGAAAGCTGAAATGATGCGTCCGTTGACATGCATGAAAAAAAATCTGGTTAATTTGGTTTACGTGTTTTAATCTGAATTCAGACATATATCGAAGTATTTTAGCATGTAGCGACTTGAGAAAATGACTTAGTTCGTGGGTATTGCTGCCATCTGCTGGTCACTTTCTGATACTACTTCTGCGTTTTAACCCTTCCTTTGATTAAAAGCGTAACTTCACCAATGCGCTGTCCTGTGACTCTTGCCGGACAGATTTGACCAGTGGGCCACGGTTTACTGGGACTTCCCGAGTTTATTCTCGGCCGGGCTCTCTCCAAGTGTGGTACGAGCACCTCGAGTGATACTCAGGCTCCCACTAGTGGTACACAAAGGGATCAATGAAGTAAATCTAAATCAAATGAATGAAATAAACTGATTGCAATTGAAAAACTGAGTTGCATCAAATCTATTCGATTCTAGTAGGTGAATGTAAGAAACCACTTACTAATTAATGAAGTGTGCATAGCTGAATATACACAGGCCAGCCACTCAGGCATCATGGTGGTACATGGAAAGTATTTTCTAAGATGGTATTTGGTGTAGAAAAACCATTGAGAATGGCTGTCCAAGACCAAGAAAGATGTACTGTCGAAAAAAACAACATTCAAAAAATGTTCACAAAGGAATGAGTGAGAATGATCTGATCTGCCAATGTAAAGTCGTACGTGGATAATCAAAACAGTGGTCATCTTGAGTTTCTCTGTCCGGTTATACAACGTGTTGGATCCTGCGTGATTGCAGGGGCAGCTTCCACTGCCCTCGTGTCTCGCTCCACATGCCTGAGAGGCAAATACCTGAACTCCACTTGGTCCAAAGGAGTCTTCTTTGCCTGCCAGTGCTGCTGCTGCTGCTGCTGCTGCTGCTGCTCTACCTGGCCAGATCAGATGGGAATGAAGATAGCCTCCCCGCTTATATTCTTTGGAGCGATGCGAAAAAAACAAACACACCTCCACCGCACAGCTGTAGGCAGCCTTCATGTAAACGCTGTCCAAAGACAGGGAAAAAAGTAAGAAAGGAAAAAATAAAAAAACAAACCAAAGGAGGGAGTCAGAAGAAAGGAGGAAAAACAAACCTCCACTCCCTTTTTATTTGGCGATCTCAGATGCCGGTTGTTCTGCAGCGGATCACAATGCGAGATAAACCTCACAAAGGGAGCAGTGTGTGGGCCGGGCCCCAAAAATAACATGCCGTCGCCTTGGTTTAAAAATATTATGTGCAAAAATATGTTAATTCTCCGCGCAAAACACGAGTATCCTATTTAGCATTCCAGTTTCTGACCTACTTGTTACACACAAATGAACGGGGGGGCTTGAATAACTTCTGTTATTTTGCAGAAGAATGTGAAAATATTAACCTTGAGGCTGTCCTGGTTTGTGTCTCACGACGCGCGGTGCTTTTGGTTCCCATAACAAACAGCGAAATGTGTTAAATTCACAAAAGCAAAACGTGTTGATATTCGTTGTGATGAATAAGAAAACCTAAACGAGTCGGAAAAGGGTTGTTTTACCGCAAAGTGACATATTGTGTGTGTGTGTGTGTGTGTGTGTGTGTGTGTGTGTGTGTGTGAGTGTGAGTGTGTGTGTTCCTGCGCGCCGACCCCGTGGTTCTCCCCCATGCCTCGACCTCGACCAGACGCTCTTTAACAACTCGTCATCTTTATTCATTTTGGATCAGCACCAAAATGGAAACACTCGTCTCTCGCGCCGCCCCCTCGCCCACCCGCCCGAGCTCATCAATCTGCCAAGAACTTCTCCAGTTAAACTGCTCACAGACCGATGAACAAAATCAATGGTAACTCAACCCCCC
>JAUESF010000070.1:1368708-1384266 GCA_032274765.1 Malacoctenus tetranemus | reverse complement strand
GTGTGTGTGTGTGTGTGTGTGTGTGTGTGTGTGTGTGTGTGTGTGTGTGTGTGTGTGTGTGTGTGTGTATGTGTGTAAGCACCTTACATGTGTGAACGGGTGAATATAGCTTCCTTTCTGAGTCTAAAAGTGCAAAGCTTCGATATCTCCTTTGCCTGCTGAGCACAGCACATGTAAAAGCATGTAGTCTTTTCACCATTGACAACACAAAAGGTGAGGCCGGTGTCCTCATGCACACCATTATTCATCGTGATGTGCCTTCGCCCACTTGTTCGTGTCAGTTCTGAGCCCAAGGACGGGATCCAGATGAAGCCCGAGAGGGAGAGAGGGAGAGAGACAGAGAGAGAGAGAGCTTGGCGGCCATATCCATCCCCGGGAGACTTGCGCCACGAGACAGACACCGACGACAGAGTGGTCCCGAGCTGACAGAGTGGAGGCCAGAGGAATTTTGGACGCCCATCTCCAAGGGTCCATCTCCACCACCATCCCTGACTCATCGGTGTCACAACCCTCCGAGAGACGCGTCAGCCCAGGCTAACACAAAGAGACATTTTCGGGCCAAAGTCGGTTCCTCTTTGCAGCCTCTCGGGTCAGCTCAGTCGCTGCCGGACTCCCGGTGGGCAGCTGACCCGCAGCACAGCAGAATATATGTTTGCATTAGTGAGGTGCGAGTGTGACGGCTGACAGGAGACGCCCGAATTCGGCTTCACCCTCAGCGAGCTGAGAAACGAAGAGAGACAGAGATAGGTTCGCGTGTGCTCAGGAGCGTTTTGAACAAACAAAGGCGGTCATGCAGCTTGTCGGACAAGGGCAGGCTGATTTCAATAGATAACTGTTTATTTCATGTGGTGGAGCAACACCTCTGAGCAAGACCCCCCTCCAGAGTTTGTGTTCCAGGTTCAATGAGAGCCTACAATCTCTTTCGTTCTATGGCTAATAAAAGCCTGCAAGTGTTGATGCTGAACAGAAACAGATGCTGCCGTGTGAAGTCTGAGGAGCTAAAACAGGAACCAGAATCACGCTGGTGCTGAGCCCGGGGGGATCGCATCACCTTGCACCGGTAAACCTGCCTGGCCAACGTCAACACGCTCAGCATCCAGCCTCAGATGTCTCCGGCTCAAAGGGGGGAAGCGGGTGGGGGTTCCATTTCTGGAATGACACTCACATCAAAGCCGCCCCGTGGCGACGCCAGTCTCTGCTGGACTGGAGAACGCAATCAGCTAAGAGCACAAGAGCCACTATGGTCAGATTTGATCGGATGCATCGTTCAGAGAGACAATAAGGTGAGATGAAGAAAGAAGTTTGGGTTTTTGTGTTGTACAGCAACAGTTTGACATGCACGCATCCATCTTTTTGTAGTGAGAGTCTCGCCAGATGCTGGTGTTTATCCCAGTTGACACTGGCTATAGGCTCCACTCTGGACAGTCCATCACAGGGCAAACACACCTCTACGATTTGCACAATAATTTTGCTTCACCATTAACTGTCTCCATGTTTTTGGACAATAGTGGGAAACTTGAATGCATGAAGAACCTGTGCACCCGCAGAGAAGAAGACGTGGAGACCAGACGTGTCACATCATTGTGTCAGTCAACGTGTTTGGAGAAGCCATGGGACACACAGGTAAAGACACCAAGGCAACAACCCAGTTGACCATCCATTTATCGATCCACGAGAGCCTGACCAGAACCATCATTGGCACAAACAGCAAATGTTTGCAACTCTCATTAAAGGTCACATGGCGTCGAAATTGGAGAGTTTTTGGTCAGCCACAGTGTCCCTGATGAAGGCATGATTGTTCAGGAATCACGTAGCTACGACGGTTACCTTAGATCATCTTTTGCTGTTCCAAAGAGATGAAAAGAATGGCTACCACACTGTGCTAAAAACACTGACGTCTCTTGTATGTTTTCCTGAACTCTCTGCATAATGTCAATAAGTGAAATGATGTGAAACTGTTGTCAGAAATAGTTAGAATCCAGCATTGTTCCATCACACTGCGGGTGGTCAGACAACCTAAGATACTCCATTAGTTTCACAGCAAAAGCAGTAAACTTCGCCAACGCCGAGAGTGCCTGCTGAAAAGACACAAAACTAAAGAAAAAAACAGACTGCGTTGATTGCACAAAAAAAGTGCCATTTGGATTCGTGTTTCCACCAGGGTTTCACATAATTTGGATAAATGGTTCCCTCTGCCACACCTCGCTGGCTCTAAGCCCTCCAAAAAAGGATGGGAAGTCAGTGTCAGGAGGGATGACTTCACCCTGCAGAAGGAAGCCAAGGCGTGACGTCTGATCAAAGAGAAGCACCTCTGGAAAAACAGAACGACCCCGACCACGTCAAGAAGACGACAACTTGAAGTCCTGTCTTTGCACTGCCTGTGATATATGTTTTCTCCCTCAGTTCCGTCACTCTGCGCAAAGAAAAACACACTTTCTTTTGGACAAGGCAACATTGGAACATCTGCTGGAAGTTACTCCTTGGAGGTGTCGATCATGAGTGGCGTTCCTCAAAGCATGTTTCCCAATTAAAAACATGTCGCAATGTCTATATCCAAAATCGACGTCCTTAACGGCCTCAGTTATGACACTTTTTTTCTGCCCGTGTGTCATTCGCTGAGCATCAGTTGAAAAAAAAAATGCTGAGGGAAACTTTTTTTTTTTTTTAATTTAAAAGACGATATTACACTAAAATCCCACAGGCACTAAAAGCGAGGCCGCTTCAGTGCTCACAATGCAATTTAAAGGTATGCCTCCGTCATACAGACTGTACCTTTTAAAATAAGAAAGAAGAAGGAATGAGTCTCGAGCTGACTGCGACTAAATTAACCTGCGTGTACTTCTTAGTAAATCACATTAACCATGCGCCTAATACGCCCGTATTCCTCGCTGTTGTCATCCCCCCCCCCCACTGTTCAGCTGAACTCCTGCTACATCTGTTTCCCATCTTGGCTGCTTCCTCTCCTCTGAGACAGGAGATTGTTTGCGCTCAGGATGTCAGCTACATACTGCGCGTGTGTGTTATGGATTTGGGAGAGAAACAGCTGGGGAGGGTTCTGAAGGAGAAAAATGAGGAATTTTACTCGAAGCGATCACAAGGGAGGCTGTTTGTTATCTGACAGGGCCTTGTTGACTATGTGACAAGCTTGTTTTTAGGGTTTTTTTTCCCTTTTTTTGGGCATGGCTCTTTTTAAACAACAACACAGATTGTAGGTCAGGTATTGTTCTCCAAACCTGTTGCGCTTGCAGTACTTTAATTGGAGCCAAGACATGATAGATTACATATTGGATAAGTATTCATGCTCACATAGGGTTAAAGGAAGATGCTCTCTGGTGCCTTTACACTCTGCACTCATTCTAGCACCTGTGATCCCAATTACTAAACATTTACTTTGTGTGGAAACTATCAGCTGAACATCAGATGGGAAACTCACACTCATGTCTGGTCATCACCAAAGAAAACCAGCTGGGAGGTGATGGAGGAATGTGACCTAAAACCTGACGCGTCAGTGTGACGATCGACTGTGTTTCCGTTGGTTACCAGAAGACAGAGAACTCACTGAGAGGGAGACGAGAGTGCTGCTCCAGCTAAAGGCTTTACATTAGCAATCCGGTATCTCAGCATTCATAAGGAAGTGTCGCTGTCACGAAGGGACCCGGACCCAAATACACGCCTCAGCAAGGTTGCTTTCAATGATGTTTTATTGACGTCACCCAGCCAGGCAGTGGAGATGTCAGGACAGGTGGAGATGAGGTCCAGAGAAAGACGGGGGTCAGAGCCAGCAGACGTGGACATCAGAGGACAGGTGAGGAGATCCGAGGGAGGCAGTCGGCAGGCAACACAAGGACTCATGGGATGCTGGGCTGGACACACTTGAGATTCACAGACAAACTGGCAACGAGACACCCACTAACACACCCTTAAGTAACCGCCCCACCAGGTGCAGCTGATCTAAGCTAATCAGTGAGGGGCGGAGACAGGAGGAAAGGGAACCAGGGAAACACGGAGGAATGCATTGGAATGCATAGGACTCTGAAAACCGGGTGTGTGCTCTAACTAGGGGGTGACAGACTACCCATTACACTATGAAACCAGACCAGACAGTGAAGACACATGACGGATCGTGACAGTCCCAAACCTTAAACGTCCATTACTTAAAGGCAGCAGCCTCTGCACACAGGAGGCTGCCAGCTGCCAGCTTCAGTTGGTTCAGTTTTTCAGGACTTGTGTACATAGTGACACTGGGAACATCGTTAAATCGAGGCAAATTTCTGTTCCGAAAGATAACAGATAACAGAACTGCTGAAGGTTCCACTGGTTCAAGGTTCAGCGATTGTGACAAAGACGTAAAGATTCGGCCGTCAATTTGAAAGTGTCCATAATGAACCCCGACATTTGAATTTAGCCACAGGCTAATTTTCCTGACAGGTTGATGGAACACATTTGTACAAGTATGCACCATCTTAAAACGAATACAGTCACTGAAGCATCAACGAAAGGCAGAAACAAGACAACAAAAAACCCCATAAACCAACATAAATCCAAGGTTAATTCACAGTCACTCATACAACAAAGTAGAAGGTGTGATTGAGAAAAACACAATTTGAAAACAAAAGGCTTTCAGATTCAGTCTGTAAGCAATTCAATCAGCAAAATGCAGTTTTAGAGAGTGAACATATGACCAGAGAGATGTTTTTTCGTTCGCTATCAAGGAAAGATGCTCAGTTATGGTCTCAGATCTGGTTTGTCCTGAGCCACGCCTTCAGGTGACCCCTGACAAGGTGCAACGCTGGAAGAGTCCCTGACTGACCGTGGCAAATTGCGTGTCTGTGATCGTCACTCAGCGCAGCCTTCTTTAGAGGTGACTGATCTCGTTCTATCCCGTCCTTCTTTAATTTCTCTCTCGCGCAGCCGTTTGAACCTCTCGTGATGCTTTTTTTCCCCTCTCTTTTTTTTTTTGCTCGAATCGAGATTCTTTAATAAGTTTCCAAACTTCCTGCACCAACTCTTCCAACTCCGTTATCACGTTTCAGTCGTGCGCTCGCAGGCACTCGGAGCTCCGTCCAATCTGATCTCTCCGTTTTCCTCCATCTTCGTCCCGCTTTTTCACGTCACGCCACTCAGGCGATGGTGTGACCGTCCTCAGCCTTTTAGTCGTTCACCCGAAAAACTTCGAGCAATCTCAAGCACGGTCCTGTCGGTGTGAGGACATCGTTCGCTACGTGTTGTGTGCTATCTTGGTAAAGCGTCTCTCCTCCCAACGGGCTGCTCTGCCTGTGCTGAGGGATGCTATTCCACCTAATAGCTCCACTTTCTGGAACAATAACCGCGACAGCTGTGATTTCTTTGTAAACATGTGGACACTGACAGGCACTCAGCTTCCTCCTCTCAGTCACTGTGGTGGATGTAAACTCTGTTCATTTCTATAATTTACCGTTTGCATTTTGTAATTATGCTCCAGAATGATTCGGGTGAACCGGGCGAGCACACACAGACGCACACAGACGCTCGCGAGAGCCCAAAAGAAGTTGGTGGCGGCTGCCTTGTTGATGGAGGTAAGAGCTGCGAGGAGAGGGCTCGGCGCCACTGTAATTTTTACAAGGAAGCAAACACATCCTGTTCTATGACTGTTATCAGTGCACACAAAAAAAAGTACAGTCAGGTTTGAAGTCCAAATTCAGACAAACGCTCGCTGTCAGTCACTGTTTCCTCTCCTCCACTTTAATTCGAGTGTGTGGAGCAGCTCCAGGTTTTGTCTCACAGATAACAGCATGTTTTCTCTGCTATCGCGTTTTTGCTCCTTTTTTTTTTCGAAACAGAGGTTGTTGTTTTTTGCTTTTTTTCCCCCAAGAAAACATTGACCAAAAAAAAAAAAAAATCCTAAAAACAACAATCAAAACGCTTTGGAAAAAGCAATTGCAAGTGTGAGTTTTGCCTTCGAATAGATTCTTGCTCCGGGCACAGTGAGGTAAACAAACAAAAAAAAACGTTGAGCAATTTTGTATGGAAATGTCAACTCGCTCCCGTAATCGGCCAGAAACACGTTCCAGCAGTGAATCGGACTTTAATTTCATTAGTGCTGTTCATTATGTTCTGAAGGCAGCCCTGTGTGACGCAGAGAAGTCCACAGCACAGCCTTCTGCAGGAAATCTGAATCCCCGCCCCAGCCACCCCCTACACCCCCTACACCCCCTACACCCCCCACCACCACCGCGCACATTTACCATTTCATGTCAAGGCCGACCAAATCGGGCCGGGACACTGAACATTATTCATCCTTCATATCGGTGACACCTCTCTCAAGCAGAAATGTCTCATTAAACGGGTCAGGACCTGACTGATGGCTTCCTGTCACCCCCGCCGCGGCCCCCCCCCCCCCCCAATGGATTTCTCTTACCTGTCAGGCGGCCTGCAGGAGGAGACGTGCCTGAGTTGTCCCACATGCGTCCGGGGATGGCGCGCGGTCGGCGCCCGAGATAAGCCGTTTGATTCTCTGGTGAGTGTTGACGCTGCTGTGATAAGGACACGGCAACGGAAGATGCAGGGATGGGGGAAGAAAACATGAAAACAGTGAAGAACTACGGCGAGAGAGGGAAAAAAAAGTTGTCTTTTGCCGCATTCCTCCCGAGCCTGATGTTTGACATACTGAAGGAAAACTTTGACCTGACCCCTTGAACTGATCAACAGAGGGAGGTTAGCTTGTCTATTGAGTATCCACACTGCATCAGAAGCTCAAGGACATACATTTAGAAGAAAAAAAAAGTATGCATGTGCTCGTGTTTGATGGGAGGGGAGGGAGGGGAGGGGGCTTGCTAACAAGGAGAGCTCCAGCATTTACCTGAAAGAGCTTTTGCTTTGGTTGTTGTCATCGAATCGCTTGGCGGGGAATTGAAAAGATGAATACCTGCTTGAGAAGATCAATTCAATTTGCCTTTGGATTTGAATACAAAGAAGGACAAATTATGAACCGCATCGATTTTGTACATTTTTTTCTTACTCATTGTGATCTTTTCCCCAAAGAGCGCAGGACCGCGTGCGTCTGATAAGAATGCGGCAGCGCCGTCATTTGTTCAGAAAATCAAACGGGAGCACGAGGAAGCTCAAGCACTTACCTACTTACTGGAACAAAAACAGGAACGGAGCGAAGCCTCCCTCGCTGGCTCGCACTGAGGGCAAGTGCAAGATCGCACTCGACGCTTTTTCTGAAAAAATATAACATTAAAAAAAAACTGCACGTGGAGACTCGGCTCCTGCACGTGTGAATTGCATGGATCTCGCACAAATCAACACATGGAGAACACAAAAGGGAGAACACACCCCGAGTGACATCCAGTGGTCCAAGCTCTGGGTTCACTGTGAATTTCTCCGTTGTGCTTCTTGTTTTGTTTCAGAAACAACGTCTCACTGGCAGACACATTTAGCAGCTCTTCACTTGGAGGCAGCACAACGGTCCTGTATCAGTTTTGGTAATTCGCTCTCACATCCATCATCCCTAACTTGGCATCAGCAGCAGAAAGTCTCCGCCCTCTCCCTGGTATTTGACTTGCATCCCCTGATGCGCGCCCCCCCCCTCTGCCCGGCTCAGCAAAGGTGAGCTTTGAAACGGGCTCTGTCAAAGAGGGGGCGGCTCTGTTTCGACATTATTGCGGATTATATACAAACCCCAGCAGCAGGCGAGGCGGTGGGTCAGAGCGGCAGGGGAGAAGGAGAGGGGAGGGGGGGGGCGCTTCAGATGTGACTTTGATACACTGGAAGACGCAGCACGAGCGGAGGAATGCCCCTCCTCAGAGCCGGTCGATCCCATTTCCTCCGCGCCCGTCGGCAGGGGGTCTCGCCCCCTCCTTCGGCCCGGGCCTCCTCGGGACAACAGAAGAGCTTCGCTGACCCCCCCCCCCTCCGTCAGCCCCCTGTTTACATTCCGCCTTGTAAACTCCCTGCGTCCCCACCGCCCCGCGAGCCTTTGACTTCCTCGCGCTGATGGCACCCAACCCCAATACCACCACCACCCCCAAACCACCCCACCCCACCCCACCCTGTCCCCCCCCGCCCCTGCGCTTTGTTTATGTATTCCACCGCCGTTCCAGATGTTGGGAATGATTTAGAGTCAGTGTTCTGAGAAATGGCTTGCAGCTCAGTTATGTGGGGAGCTTTCATCAATGACACAGATCATTACAGTTTCAGGCTTGCTACTGTGTCGGCGGCGAGGGGCGGGCGCCGTCAACTCAAAAGCCACCCCCCCCACCCTCCTTGAAAAAGCTGCTAAACTAGATAATGATGATGGATAAAGACACGTCACACTGATTCTTCCCTGCTGTCGGTGGATTTGGTGTTCGTCATCGCGAGGCCCCGTTGAGTGTGACTTTGAAGGGGGACTCTTTAAAAAGGGGGGGGGGACAGCTCATTTGGACCACATGAGAAGAGCCAAGACGTGATGGAAAGCAGAGGTGTCCAACTCGTCGCAGTTCAGCCACATACAGACCTGATTGAACTAAAGTGGGCCGAACTAGTGAAACCACCGCGTCTTAACCTTCGGAGTCAAAAGCTGTAATTTGTCCCCTTAAAAGTGCGTTTTTGGAATGTCAACTCTTTTTACAAAACACACTCGTATTTGTAAATCTATTGTACATATTGAGTCTTAGAAATCTTGTTAATGCCTAGACATTTGGGAATTGATGTAATCCGTGTTGTATTCCTGACCTCCTGCCTCTTCACATTCAAATTTAATTGGAAGCTTTGTGAATTTAAAGCCTTTTTACATTGAAAAAGAAAAACAAGGTTGTTTCATTACTCAAAAACACAAAATTGTTTCATGATTTGACAAGTTTCAGGCCCAACGTCATCAATGACAAAGATCTATGTCGCTGTCAGTTCAGCGTAAAAAGATGCCAGGGACTCAATCCTAACCGGAGGTGGGCCCGTTTGGGTCCGCGGGCCTTCTGTTGGACACCCTCGGATCAAAAGGACAACGTGTCCCGTCATGTGTCTTCAATAGAGGTAATAGGGACCAAGGAGACAAGGCGTTACTCAAAGGCCAAAACAAGCCCACATCAAGTCCCCCTGTTATCTCGAAGGACATTGAGAGACTCGGGTCAGTGAGAGTGCGAGATGAGGTGGGAACTGAAGTAAGGCCAGAAAAATGAAGGCCACGTCCTTGAGAAGAGCGGCCTGGCTTTACCTTAACCCGATTTATGAGTTCTCATGACAACATGATAAAAAGACGGGGGGATTAGGGCTGGTCACGAGGGGGGATGGAGCCACCTCACCCATCATGTGCAGGACAGCAGCAGAGATGCCAGGCCTGACTGACGGTTCACTACCGAAACTCAATGTGATAAAAACACACGAGTTCACAGAAGACTGTCGCGTGATCACATGCGCTTTCAAGGAGTCACCATGTGCACGCAAAGCTTCACACCGGCACCAAATGTGCAACCAGAAACCTCGTGACCTGTGATTCCACATCAGAATGAAACGTGACCAATCAAACACCCACAAATTATCTCAACAAGTTCCAGACTCACCAGCGTCCTCGCCTCGACTCAGAACAGATTTCATCCCTGCTGTGCCTTTGGCTCGCAGTGTCTTGACCTCTGACCTCTTCCCCTGTAACTTCAGAGAGGTCATCGAATGGAGCTGATGGACATTTTTGACAAGTGACACTAGTTAACAAATTGTGGCACTTTTTTTGGGAACTGTGTGATGACCATTTAGCAGGCCCCAGGGTCAGGGTCAGTGTGACTCCACAGATTTCACCTCCAGCTCAGTCTCAGTCCCATTTCTTCACTTTTAATGTTTATTTGTTGCTGTTTCTCAGCGCCAGTTCAAACCTTGAGAGGGAAGGATTTAAGGCGACACCCCCTCAGTGGAGCTCGGTGGGCTTCCTAACCTGGTTTGGCTGTTTGTAATCGACAGTGACCGATAGGGTTTCATTCCGAACCAATAACCATCAATTTCAGCAGATCCCTCGAAAGATGTGAATTAAATCCAGTCACCAATTGTTTTTAGACAGTGAATCAACACAAAAATTATATCAAACTAAATTTTGTTGATTCTCTCTGTAGCACAAAATGATCCCCAGCCCTGTGGTGGTACGAACGCTGGTGGTTGGGGACCCCAGCTGTTTTTTGCAATATATAATTGTCAGCTATTTTCTTACCATTTACCTGAAATATCCTGTAAAAAATAAACCCGGCCAATGGGAGAAGCAGCCCAGGAGCCAATGCTATTTTTCAAACCCCAACCGGCCGAACCCCCCTCCCCCCAGTCTGCCCCATTTGTTTGGCCTGTAAGACCGAGGGGCCAGTACGGAGGGACTCTGATAAGTACTCACTACCTGGACTCCAACTTCATTCTTGTGCTCACAGAAATCAATATTAAAAAGACAAAAAAAGAAGAGAAACCAGGGCTAAGTGGCCACTGAAACAACATCAAAACCATAACACCAATTCATCACTTTCACTGACGCTATTTCTAGCCACCGGCGCCCGTGTTAGTTAAGAGCGCCGCTCCTCCGTAGCTCCTCTCTGCTTCTTTTTAATGTGACCCAAAGGCGCGTTAGCTTTCATCAATCAGGAACAAACACACACACACACACACACACACAAACACACACGCCATAACATCTGAGCGACCCCACCTCTGCGTTGGGGCGGCATTGCTAATGGAACACAGCCATTTAAAGATAGTCTCGCTTCTTACCTTCATTTCTCAGCTGCGCCGCACGCTTCACTTAATAGATAGGGAGACACTGAGGAGAAAGCAAGGGCTCCCTTCTAACAGCTCCCCCCCTAATAAAGTCGAAGTTTACTTTCCGCCGTCGCAGGCTGGAACACAATATATCTGTTGTGACTAACTTTATCTCCATTTGTTGTAGCTGCGCCGCGTACCAGGAAGGGGGAGAAAAAAAGGCGGAAAATAATGAGCTAGCAAGGCAGCTAACAAGCTGCAATGGTGAGGGTGGGTTATTTACACTCGGCGGATATTCCTAAAGCTTCAGTCAATTTCTTTTTTGTTTTTTCCTGCACTCCAGCAAACCTAAAAAAACCTATCAAACGAGGCCAATAAATCGGATCTTTGCGTCGGGATAAAGCAACTCAGAAGGAATTAATTAGCTTTTTTCGTTAGTTGCGGTTTCAAACGGCTGCCACGCGGGTATTCTGGCAAAACAAGGCAACACTTAGTCTGTTTTTGTGCTTTAAAAAAAAAAAAAACCCTCATGACAAATTGGGTTTGGCAATATAATGTCGCCATTATCGCTCGAATAAACGCACCGCCTGTTGTGGTGGATTGCTCTTCTCTTTCATTTCCACTGACACTATTAAAGTAAAGGTAGTAATTAAGGGTTTCGGTCGTCTTTGGGCTGAACCGACAATAAACCCTTTGATAACCTGTGACAGAACGGAAACATAATGAGCCTTATTAGTTTTCACCGACACCCTGGTATTATTTCGCCGGCGAGAGCTCAAGGAGTCGGAGGGGGGGGGGGTCGTCTTTAAACTGTCAGCTCACAACCCCCCGAGTGACAAAGAGCTATTTGGCCTTTGCGGCGCTCGTCTGGCATCTGTGTGGCATTTAAAAGACACCAGACACACGTCTGTTTAAAGGAACAGATAATGGGGATCAGACCACCGCGCCTGCGACACGCTCCCCGCGCTGATATGGCTGACGGGAGCCAGTCGGGGATCAGTCCTCTGGTCCCACGCGCTAAGCGAAGAAAAAACTGCCTCTCCCACAGGCAAGCGCGGGGTTTTTTATGGCGCCGCAGCCCGTGAAAGAGGATATCTGGTGAAAAACGCTCATTAACTTAAAAGCAAATTAGTGCACAGTGGGATGGGGAGAAGCAAAAGGGGGGAGGGGAGTGTTTTTATGTGATAGTCATTAGTAGGGAAAAATCATTTTCTAAAATCCTCCAAAAAAAACATTTGTAGACTCTCTTGTTGCGATTTCCTCAGGTTTAACATCTCATTTAAGACAAATCAGTGCTCTAAATTTGGTGCAAAAACTCGTTTTAAGCTTTTCGAGAACATTGTTCCGTCAGAATAAACGTTACTCGTGTTTCAGTGACTCGAGGCAGTCAGAATAAAGCAGAATATTTTTTAATGTCTCTTTTTGGAAATTTGTCTGAGGCTAAAGGTGCAAAGAGTTGCTGCAGTCGCACGAAAACAGCTTTAACACTTCTTCTCTCGCAACAAGCACACCAGCATCTGCTGACCTTGGGTCTGGTTGTCACGCCGCCACCTACTGGCCAGTCTCGGGTGTCACTTTGGTCCTATGAGCTGACTTATTTCGGCCCACAGGGTGCATGTTTGCCACCCCCGGGTCTCAGCCTTACTACAGAGCTTCAGGACATCACATTTCCAACAAACTGCTCTCTGATACTTTGAATGGAAATTCAACAAGGGTATTTTATGAGTTTTGGAGGGGTTTTTTGCAGGGAGGACGTTTAGCGAAGTTTATATTAGTTTGAGAAATCAATATTTCAGACAGTGGAGGAGCAATGTGTTACAATAGCACCGTTATTCTGACTTTGGCTTCAATAATTCTACAGCCCCCTAATACATGGTGCTCACAAATGGCAGAAATATAACAGATTTTGAGCCTCTCTGTCTGGCCTTTAACTAAGACATTCTTCAGACGAATAGTGTTTCAAAGAAAGCTCTCCTTTCTGCGGTACATCCAGCCTCCCCCTTCCTCCTCCTCCTCCCCCTCCTCCTCCTCCTCCTCCTCCCTGTGACAACTTTGATGGTCAATTATATTTAATAAACAGTTAGGCACAGAAATAAATCAATTTCAGGAGGGACTAATCCTGCCTCTCAAGCAGACTGTGAAGCCACAAGTCGCGAAGAAATGTTTGGAAATGAACTGTAATAGAAGACACATGTCAGGCAGCAGAGGTCTCTGGGACCCCCCCACCCCCACCCACCCACCCATGTCTGACGCTGCTCACTGATTCGCTCCTTCAACAAGCAGCTTTAATGCACTAAAGAGGGAGGAAGAAAAAAGAAAAAGAAAACCATCCGTTTAGTCCATTGTTGTTGATTGAATCTGAGGAGGATATTTCCATCCCATGTCATACTTCATCAGGACCCTTTTAATTATGCCATCTCCCCGGGGGCTTCACACATGACAGGGCCTGCATTTCGGCAGCAGATGGCCGGGCCTCCATGTGTGGTTGGGACAGTTTACAAACTCTGGGGCGGGAGGTTTGGATGCTTTCACCAGGCTCGGTTAACCCATCAGAGTGACGCTGCTGCTGCTGCTGCTGCTGCTGCTGTAGCAGAATGCAGCATTTAGAGGAATCATCAACTCTTCCCCCCGCCCCCTTTTCTGGATTGCAAAGTAAATTTTTGCATTCGAGGGATAAAACAAAAATACAGTTTCAAAATACCTTTTGACGTACTTGCCAGTTTTTTGTCTTCATCATTTGAAATGTTTTCAGGCCTTTTTTTGTTTTGATGTCTGTTTTGGTAATGAAGTTAAAACAATGAGCCACAAACAACAAAACTAGGAAGGGCACTTGCTAGAGTGCATACCTCCGCCAAGCGGTGCGGTGGGTCTCGTGACTACAACACCCATGCATCGGAGGACCGTTTAATAGCGGTGGTGTCTCTCCGGTGCAAGATGTTTCACCGAAGCCCACCAACAGAGCAACGCCACAGGTTGTTTGTTTTGCATCCAGAGCTCCGCCCCCTTCCCTGTCTGCCTGCAGCCCCTTAAAGGGCCACGCACCCTTTAAGCATGCTACAGAAGGATTTCATCAATAATTTCTGGCACTAAAATCCAATCACTTGGTCTCTGTACCACCCAGCACCCGACTTTCACCCAGAACTTTCTGAGTGGAGAGTTGACGGATGGAAAATGTTAACAATGGACAGAAAATGGAGACAAGTTGAAAAAAATATGGTTATGGGTTAAAAACCTTGAATAGGCTGAGTGTCTTGACACAAATATATGTTCTCCAATCAACTCTTTCTTTTGATTAAATAAAAACAGAAGTTATAATTGCTACAACTGCTGCCAACATATGCCGTGATTGCCAATTGACGCCCTTTTGTAACTCTCTCATTTCCCAGAGTTTTACAGAACAGCTAATTAACATCTTCCACCAGCTTCTTCTTTGTCGGTCAGAAAAAGTCACGTGAGGGTAGGAAGAGAAAAAAAAGGCTGATGGAGCTCATTGGATACCTGCGAATCGCTAGGCAACGGTGGGTGTTTCGCCAGCGTTGCTCTGTGTCGTTTCCAGAAGGGTTAATGGCGAAGTTTTGACACCCACCGCCCTCCTTTCGCTTTTTTTTCTGCGGTTTCAGATTGTAGATGATGGTGGGGGCAGGGGGGGAGGGGGGGGGGGGGGTTACTGATCCGTGCAGCAGCAAAATCTCCCCAAAAACTAATTGCAGAGCAGCATATATGTTGAGGAGACGTCCACACGGCAGGAATTCTCTCCACTGCCCGCGTAGATAAATTGACGCTCGGCCGAGGAGCCGGGCTCGCAGTTCATTCTCTGACCTCGTGTGGTTTTATTGGCGCGTGTGAAATTGGATATGGATTTTCAAATTGATTGGGTTATTAAAAGGAAGTGAGCTGAATCCGGGTTTTCCTGACGATAAGCCGCTGTATCGACGAGCAACGCGGTGACCTTAACATGCATCCATTTTCCACAGCCATGTGCAAGCGTATGCCGATTTGCTATTAATAAAATGGCATGTTTCCCCGGGTGTGTGTAGATTATCCTAATGACCTCATTACGATTCCACCGAGTAAACCTCGGTCTATTGTGAGGAAGCACTGATTTGCATCCAGCAGGTATGTTGTGCATATCCAGCAGGGAGAGCAATGTGATTAAGGCGGGCTTCCATCAATTCACTCCGTTTAATGAAGACTCTTTGAGGAGCTGGCGGGTCCTCCGGCTCCCCCTGTGGCGAGCTGGAGAATTCGGCGACACCAGAGTGAGAAGGGGAGGGGGGGAAGAGGGCGGACTGTGGTGGTCCAACAACACAACATGCGATATGTTTGTTTGCTCACAAAAGGAGGAATCAAATCCAGATGTGGCCTCCGAGTTCTCCGGGTCGGTTTGTTTATTGTGGAGACACTTGAGTAAAGCAGTTTCACCCATCGACAACAGTTTGGGGCTTTTTTCTTTCTGTTTTTCTGCCGTCCAAAGAAACAAACATTGGAAGAAATGATGGTGGGATTATCGTGCATCCCAAGAAGAGTGGTGAGGCCCAGTGGCCCAGCGTTCCTTCTTGTTGTATCTGTACCTGTGCCAAGCACGCCGGCTCCATTTGCACCGGCTTGCTTTCCTTATCATTTTTCATTGCCGACGTCTCTCTTTTCCTGCCGACACATCGCCGCTGCTGACTTTTTCGGGGCCGTCTCAGGACATGTTGTGTCTTTCGCTGTGCGTTTTCAACAGAACGAGTCTTTGTTCCCAACAACAGCTTTCGGACAGTCTAAGAGGATTTTAAGTGGATTTCATCAAACCTTTGAGGGTGTGTGTGTGTGTGTGTGTGTGTGTGTGTGTGTGTGTGTGTGTGTGTGTGTGTGTGTGTGTGTGTGTGT